>VDFB02256132.1:18147532-18475149 GCA_007258455.2 Sequoia sempervirens | reverse complement strand
TTTGATGTTCTTGGTGGGAGGGATATAAAACGATCTTAAAGGAGTCTCAAAAATATACTCTCTTGATCAAAAGTAGAATACGTTCCTTTATTATGTGAAAAAGATATTGGTTGCTTAGTACAAGATGTCATACTTACATAAGACTCTTTAGATTGTGAGATTTTGTACTCTTATTTACAAGAGGGTGTAAAATATATCAAATTAAAATCATTAGTGTTTTGTGTGATCAAATTTACATTAAATAAATATTTTTTTATTTGTTTCATTTCTTTCAAATGGTAATAATCAAGACCACTAGTGTCTATAAATTCGGGATGCACTAATTTTAAAGTTGGTTTAAGAGAATATTTTGTAAAAGGGTTGATATTAAGTGAAGGATTGTTGGGTTGATTTCTATCAAAGGACAATAACCAAGTCCACAATTTTTTTCTTGCGTGTTAGGCTCTATAGGGACATAGATACCACGTTCTCTAGAATCACATACTTTTCCACTATACCCAACTTATTTCATAAGCTCATAACCTCTTCCCTAAATCTTTTTCATTTCTTTAGGACTCAAAGGTTGTTGATAATTAGTTTCATCAAAGTTTGTTGTGTATGTTGTCTTTTCTTCTAAAGTGGTTGAGGTGGATGATTTCAAATCTTGTGTCGACATTACCACTTTTTCCTTTCCCTTGTAAAACTCTTTGTTTAAGATCTTGTATTCTCCCATGAATGTAGGTGTGAAATCTAAGGAACCCCAATCATCTTCCAGTAGCTTAGTGACTTGCCCAATTTTCTTTACATGTTCTTCTTCCTTTGTGACTTTTACTTTGTTAGTTGTATACAATGCTTCCAAAGGATCTCATCCCCCTCTCTCATCAATCAAACAACTTTCAGGCTTAGGATCGACCTTGAGTATGTAAAATTTTTTTTTATAGACATACTTCATGACACGATGTAAAGTAGAAGGCACACCATTCATTTCATGAATCCACAATCTTCCTGAAAGCAGGTTGTAAGAAAGATCATCAGGCATAATGTGAATGAGACTTTGTAATGTTACTTCCCCAACTCTGATAGGTAATGTGATGACTTCAAGCGATTGTTTTCCTATGTTTTCAAATCCTCAAACAGATAAAGAATTGGGTTTAATATTGTTTTTACTCATTCTAAGTTTTTTCACAAGACTCATACTACACACATTCAGGGTTGAACTATTGTCAACAAGATTTTGTTTTATCACAATTTGACCATATGGACTATTATGTTGAAAGCTTCATACTTATTTTTAATTTAAAAGGGAGGTAACTCACTTTGGTGAAATAATATGTCCAAGTTCATTTCATTCATTCCTTGAACTAGTGTTGCTATATAATTTGGTTGCACATTAGAAGGGATAGAAACTTGTTGTAAGGAACTTTGAGTCATGTTATGGTACTGAGGGGAGGATTGAATAAAGTCCCATGATGATATTTTAGTAGGTGTATTCTTTATTTGTTCAACAAGATTGTACTCCTTTCAACTTTGTGAAGGAAAATGAGGAGGACCTGACAAGATAGGATTAGGCAATGGGAGGGATGTTGAAGGTTTTTGTCTTGGTTGTAGATTATTCCCCATGCTATATGTATGAGTAATGATGTTATAATTCAATTCTTTTGAAACATTATTCATAGGTAGTTCAAGGATAAGGATGGGTTTGTTTTGAGTTTTTGGTCATTGTGAGGGTGGATAAATGATAAGTTTAGGCTCAATAGAGTACTTCAAGGGATATCTATTGTGTATAACCTTAGAAGACTTACCTTTATTTTCATGATCTATTAGTGAAGGGGAGTCTAATTTCACTTCATCATCTTCATCTAAGGAAGTCACAATACTATTATTGTCACTTTCTTCCATCAAGATATCTTCCCTAGAGGGAGAGTTTTTAGGAGAACTACAAAATAGATGTTCATGACATTCAAAGGTTGGTTCTTCTAAAAATAATTCATCACAAGTAAGGGAGTCATAAATGGTTATATTATCAATGATGGAATTTTCTTGGTCAATATTTTTTTCCCTAGGGGAAGAGAGACACATAAGATTCTCATGACTTTCATTGATTGCATTTTCTAACATCAAAGTGTCTTGTTCACAACTAGAAGAGATACTAGGAGAAGAACAAATGTGATTGTCTATAATTTCATTCTTTTGTCCTATAATGTCTTCCAAAACAAGATAGGTAGGTGAAAGAACATAAAGATGGTTGTTATAGATCTTAAATATTTTATCATCTAACACCAACTTATCATCCTCACTTCCAATTACATCCTCTTTCACTAATACATTCTGAAAAGAAAAAGATGAATGGAAACTCGGTAAGGTGATTTTTAGGAATGTGTTTACGATCTTAGTCTCTTGTATCATAACATCTTCCAAAGTGGGACAAGGAGAAGGGAAAATAAGACCATGATTCTCAATGATTGTATCTTCTTTCACCAAGATACCTTTGTCACTAAAAGGAGAGGTATCGGGAGAACAAAAACTCCTCTTCTATCACATCATTCCCATGAATAGGAGATATAAGAGGGGTTGTAGGTTTAAGTCAAGTGTCAACATTTTCACTCTCTTGCACTAAGAGACTCTCATAAGTAGGAATTGTATTGAATGAATGACTAAAATGCTTATTTACTAACTTTTTATTTGTAAACTTGGAAAAGATGGATGCTAACATTTGTGAAAGTTAATCTATGACATATAATGAAATGACCTAGAATAAAATGAAAATTTCAAAGTCTACACAATGCAATAAATTCAAAATGAAATCTTGTAAATGTAGTTTTGAATTTTTATAATGTACTGAAATGAAGCAAATTAAGCTAGATGCAATGAATTTAATGAAATAGAAAATCAGAAAATTGAAACAAGAAATTGAAAATAGCCAAAAAAATCCTAAAAATGAGGTTTCAAATACCAAAAAAATGCAGATTAAGATCTAACAGGGAGTCATTCACCAATAATGGAGAATGGGTCTTGGTTAGGTATTTTTGAAATGTTTCTAGTGTTTTTTGATGATTTTCAGATGCCAGAAGGTATAGGCTCAGCCTGATCAGGGACTCATTCACCAATAAAGGAGAATGGGTCCTAGATTAGGGTTTTAAAGAGGTGAAAACTATAAATTTTGAGTTGTTTTATGTTATTTCATGCCCATTTTTAAACTATAACCCTTGTGACAAAAAAATTATAGAGTTTGATGACCTAATGCAAGTGAAAAGAAGGGTAAATAACACCTTTTGGAATGCAATTTTGTTTTTGATTTTTAAATGCAAATTTTTATAATCTAAATGATATGCAAAGTGACTAAATTGTTTTTGTATTTTTTATATTTAAGAAATGCAATTCTAAACCCTAAATGAGATGCAAGATTGCAATGTAAAATAAGAAACCCTAAATGAGATCTTTAATTAAATATAAATTTAAATGAAAATGAATGCAAGATCTATCCTAGAATGCAATGAAAGACTTCAAAATCAAAAAATTGTAATATTCAATGAGTCAAGTTCACCAAAATGCTTAATAGAAAAAGTAGGGTTTACCACCATAAATAAGATGATAAAACACTAGGTTCTTTTCTTATTAAAATACTCAATTATGAGGGGAAAAGGATGCAAATAAAAATAAAAAACTAACCCTAATTGTTATAGCAACTATGACGGAAGTTTTTAGAGCATAAAAAGTTGTGTATCTAGGAAAGTTGTATTTGAGCTACAAAGGACTCATTCACCTTCAGTGGAAAATGGGTCCTTTTAGGGTTTCAAAAAATTAATTGCAGGGTCCTGTTCCTTGATTTCTACACTCTTAAATTCCATGTTATCAACTTTTGAAAGTTTGTAGGAAATTTTGTAGAGCTATTTCCATGATCTTGCACTTTGAATGAAAACTTTAGCAACTTTGTAACTTTGATATTTTTTCTCCAAATCTTGCTCAACTTGATCTTCAAACTATAAATCTACAATCACACACTCAAGGATATAAAAAATTGTTGATTTTTTAGTGAATGAGGGTTTTCCATAGTCAAACCCCTTGTAGGTAATTAAACAAAATGATGAAATGAATGAAATGAAGAATGAAACATGAAATATGTAAATGATGTCACCTTGGATGTTGTCTTATGAAACAAATATACAAACTAACATGTAGCAACCATGAAGAATGTAGATCTAGGATCCTTGAATGTTATTTGATCAATGGTTTCCAGTAGATCTTCAATGAATGCATGTATCAAAACCTTGTTATGATGAAATGATCTTCTATTGCTGCAATAAACTCCTCTAATCTACCTTGAAATTCCTTGTAAATTTTTTAAAAATTATCTTGTAGACTCATTTTCTATAAGATTTCTCTCTCAAAGTTGCTAGGTGAAACAATGTGAATTAACCCCTTATTTAAACTAAATTGAGATATTAACCTTGAAATTCAAAGAATTAAGGCTGACACTAGATTTGGAAAGAAAGATTATTAAATTACCACAAGAATGAATTTCAAAAAGGGGGGTCTCATTAAGGGAGGACCTCTCTTAGTTTACTAGGACCTAACCCCAGGGGATTGAAAGAGGGTTAAAAACCCATTCCAGATTAGTTGAAAAATGGGGGTCCTATTAAGGGAGGACCCATTTTCCATCAAGGTTGAATGTGCCCTAGCTCAACTTACTAGTACCAAACATTTCCCAATGAATTAATTTGTTAATTAAATTATAAGTGTCAAGATAGATCTTCGGGAGGTATCAAAATTAAGGCCTAGTTTTGAATTAAAAGAGAGTTAATTACTCCAATTAACCAAAATTAATTAAGACCACCTAGATAAATGTGAAAGTGCTTTATGAAACTTTACAACACTTAAACAAGGTACACATTATATACATTTTATTCAGAAAGGGTCCCATTAGGCTTAATTAAGTAAATAATTCCTAGAAAAGCATGAAAGTGTGTTTCAACACTTTACAACACCCTTGCAATGTTGGAAACACAAGGGAAAGAAACTGAGAGGGGGGATGAATCAATTGTCTCAGAAATTATATATATTAAACTTATTCTCAGATCTAATAAATAAACATGAAAGTATGAACCATCATCACATCAAAAACACACATAACACCAAGATTTTTTATGTGGAAGCCCTATTAGGAGAAAAACCATAGTAGAGGTTAATCCACAAGATTATACTCCATTTAAAGTATAAAAGTATTATAAATGTGGAGGGTATGTGCAAGATCATCATGGAAAAAAAAGGCCCTAGGTGGCAAAAAATTCAAAAAAATCAAAGTTAGGCAATTTGACGTAAAAAATTGAATAAGTTATCTATATTATTTCAAAAATATGTAAAAACAAAATCTATAGCAAATTAAATTTATTTTCTAAACTGCTAGGTTTTTTTTTTTTTAAATCTATTTGGTGAGAATTTGAAATTTCAATGCAATAGTACTTAAATTTCAAAGGGAAAAATAAGAAGTAGGTGTTTGTCTAACCACCTAGCGCAATAAAATGATAATATTTATAGAGTAGAGGGACTCATGTCCCAATGTGATGCATCTTTTTTTTTTTTGTAATTTTTTCCAAGTAAATAATTAATTATGATTTTTTTATTACAACTTTTAAAAAATATAAAACTTATATGTCTGACCACCTTAACTTGGTCAAAACTTCATGAAATTCAATTTTTATTTTTTTTAATCCTATAGTATGTGAAGCATAGAATGTGTGCATGTTTTGGATTCAAAAAATTTGATACCGTTTGAAAGCTATAGATGTTTTTCAATCAACCTATCAATCAAGACTTTAGTCACAATTCAAAGAGAAAATGAATAATAATTATTTATTAAATTCAATGTAAAGCATAATTTATATTAGTGGAAAGCTAAGAATCTCCTTTAAAAACCCTTTTCATTTCATCAATTTTGGGTAAAAAAAAAGTTGTCAATCACACACCCTACACATACCCATCATATCGCCACTTTTTGGCCCATCATGATCCTGCACATACCCAAGAATGCACATGCATTCAGACACATTGCCTAGAGCACACTACTCAAATACAAAAGGCTTACTACCCAAAGGAATACTCACTATCTTACGGTCACATTCAGATTACATCTAGAAGATTTTGAAATGAGAAAACAACATCTTCTGATGTTGGATTATAGTTCCAATTAAGCACATAAACTCTTCTTCACACTTTAATTTTTCCTTCAAAAGATTACAACATTATTCACACATAACACTCAACACTCATCACACACAATGCCTTTAAATGGTATAAACAATCGATCACATATATCTACAACTAAGGATAACATCAGCTACATGTCGACCCAACAAAATATAAAATGTGTAAAAACTGTCACCCCAAAACAATAAATAATTATCAACGCAAACCAAACAATGTCAGCCACAACATAGTAAGGACCCAAAAAACCATCCTCAAATATGGAACACCTTCAAAAATTATGCCTCAAAGATCCACAACACACTACAATCACCCTGCCAGCAATGATCATGAAAAACATGAACTCACAAAGAAAAATCACCAATCATGAGCACAACGATCAGTGCAGACCAACATATATAGATCATGATCTAGAAACATCCAAAAGCATCATGAGTCACCACAAAATAATCCACAACAACTCAAATTACTAGAATCACATTATCTTCTTTCAAGAACACCAACTAAAGTAACAAAACAACTATTGGAACACAAATACTCAAACCTCAATCAAATCTTCATGCGAGCCTCTGAAACTTTATGTGGATAAACTAGATATACTTGTCAACAAACCCTTTAATCCACAACCTCTTATCATCAATATACCGAGATAGCCACCATACTGAACTTCACTGCATCATCGACAACTTGCAACTTATTTTATTACAATTTTCTCAATATCCTCGACATATATAGGGCCTTAAATACATGTTAATGCCAATAGTGTTAACATCAATGAAAACCACATAACAACAATATCCAACATGCAAAGGATCAATTAAGGCATGTTTTAGTCAAATAAAGGTCCTAGAATAGTGTGAATGTGTACAACACATTACACCACCACTCCAAGACATCATTAATTGAACTTTAATGTCAATTATCCAAACAAGTAAGGGAAAAAGGCTACTTTTTCTATTATTACAAGCCCAAGTAGAGATATTTGGGTTACCTAAAGAGTTTATTTCTCTTTTGATATTTCTTTTTTTAATATATTTTTATTTTAATGTTTCTTTTAAGCTCATTTTTCAACTTGGTAGCACTAAAGCCTATTATTAGGTTGGGAATCACAAAGGTAGGAAAAGTTACCTTTAGATTTTTCATTCAATATAAATCTCTATTATCCCCTATATTAATTCCCAAATACATTAATTAAAATTCCCTATAAGTGTGATTCTTTAAAAAAAGTCATAATTCTTATACTAATTCATGAGAAATCATGACCTATCATTTTTAAAAATAAGCATAAGTTAAAATTAAGGGTAAAACTAAGAAGTTAGGTCCATGAAGAGGGGAAGCTTCTGCCAAAAAAAGTCACATGAAATGCGTACCCATTTAGGAATGGTATCCCAAGCCTAAACGGGTACTTGCTCTAAAAATAGAACAATTACCTATTTTAAAATGGGTACCTATTTTAAAAATAGAGCATGAACCCATTTTAAAATGGGTGCCATTCTAAAAATTTTAAAACATAGACATTTCCAAAAATATAAATTTTTAAAATGTGTAGCCATTCTAAAAAATTTCGAAAATAGAAATTTTATAAAACGGGTACCCATTCTAAAAAAAAATCTCTTTTTAGAGATTTTAGAATGGGTACTCATTCTCTAAAGGTATAATCCAAAAGCCACTTTTTGCTTGGGTTTTAGGGTCAGGAAATGTTTGGCAACCCAACCCTTAGCCTTTGACCTATAGATTGAAGAGAAATGTCCAACTTTGGCAATATAGCTAATGGACTTTTTTCAGAATTAATCTATGAAATTAAAACCCAATTTAGATCATGATGTCTAGTTTCCAAATATATACCTTTTTTTTAATTGGTAAACACTTTTGACTAGAGCTATGAACTAGTGGGGCCATAAAAAGGGGCCCCATCTTGGCATGGATGCATAACAACTACCACACCTACAAGCACAGTAGCCTAGTAGTGGCATAAGGCCCATGAGCACACCAACTCAGTGAGGGAGTCGGCCCTAGGAACTAGTGCTTGGTACAAGGTGAGAAACCCACACAACCAGTCGCCAACAATAGAAACATTGCTATGGGTCAAGTCTAAAGAATTGAATCCTAGTGGCCACAACTCCAACGCCATCACACCATGGGCCCATCCTAGATATATAATTTTTTTAATATTGAATTATGCTTTCTATTTTTTAATTATTCAATAAGAAAACTAGTCTATAAACTTAAAATATCATGCTTTTCCACTTTTTAATCTTTTTTTTCTGATTAATTTTTTTTTAAAATTATTTTACATCAATCTTTAGACATTTATCTACACAATGAAAAATAAATTAAAAAAATGTTTAGTTTAGGTCCAATTATGTTCTCTACACGTTGATTTTTTAAAAATAGCAATTAAGGCCAAAGAAATTTAATAAAAAAATATTAAAAAAAATTACAAAAAATATCCACATCAATCTTCATGTTGTTACATATATTTCCCCAAAAGGAATTAGAAAAATATTTTTATTTAGGTCAAAAAGTTGTGTTTGTACATGTGCATGGTATGGTAAAAAAAACAAACTTTTAATAAGTGGTATTTATAGGTGCATATTAAAAGTTTATTTATATCATCTAGGTATTAAAATAAATTAAATATTTGGAAACTAGATTCAAAATACTAAATTTCATATTACTAACTTTTTTTAAGATTCATTGTGTAAGTGCTTCAAATTTTCAATGCAAATGTGACAAATTTTGAAAAATAGCAAAATCTCTTCCACTTTTTGAGCTTTTTGTTGACCCTACTTGCATCAGCCCTTAATGTATAATTGATCACTTGATCACCTCTAAATTTAGAAATATTGCTTACCACCTTACCAAACATCTTTACCTTTAACAATCCAAAACAAATAACATTGGAAAACCTTCAAATTGGTGGCTTCATTATTTTGCATTTAATATCTTGGCATATTATGATGACACCTCAGCTAAATCTCCATTTAATTAGCATAAACACTTAACTTAATTCACACATATGGTTGTAAATTCATTAATTTTATCCAAGGATCATGACGTACCCATCCATGCCATCTCACTAGTTCAAATTTTAAACCCAACACATATACCTGGATATTTTTTTGACACTTTTGATCTCATTGGAAAAACTCAAATGATAGCATTCCAATTACCATAATGTGAATTTTTTAATCTTTATTCTTCATACATGCTTCTTTATGTAACTATGGACAAATTTGATGCCAATTTAATTTGATTTAACTACTTAAGCTTTGAAATATTAAATTTATCTAACCTAATGTACATTTCTAGGATTTTTTGCAATATGCTATTAAATACAAAAGTATACTATTGATTTTCCTCCACTTTCTCTATAAATTAGAGCATTGCAATATTTGAATTTTCATCTTGATTTTTAATTTCAATCTTCTCTTCTTCCATCCCCATCCCACAATCATCTCATGGATACTCCCATATGTCTCACCAACCCTCATAGGAAAAATGGATTCATTAGCTGCATTACTAGCCAGAGGCTTGGAAAAGTGTTTTACAATAGGATGCCTTCAACAATATTTGCTTTGAGGTTGGTCCTCAAAGGTGAGTTCATAGACCTTGAGGAACATTGCAAATTTAATTGAGATTTATCCTCCCACTTCTTCACATCATTATTGGACATAAAACTTTCAAGGGAAGAATTCAGTAGTTTTACCACCATGATCATGTTGCCAAATTATCTAAGTAATTTGGACTATATATTGATAGTCGTGTAACCAGTAATGGGGATTCTAGAGGCTAGGTAAATTCCTCATTACCTTAAGATTGGGCTATGGTTATGTTGCTTCCACTTATTGTTGCATAATTTCCTTGATTCTTGAATGCCATGTTTTTGCAAGACCCTTGTTCATAGTGTCAATTTTTTTTGAAAGAACAGAACAACACAGAGCTACTGCTCTATTTTCCCAATCAACTGGGAATACACAAATAAAATGTGGAATCACAAGGAGACATGCAACTTTCTTTTGTATTCAATAAACTAGAAATCACAATACATAAAAGACTAAACATAAAAACATAAAAAATAAACTTTAAGTTACAAATTACTAGCTGTTGGGAGCTTTCATGAGTTGCTCACATAGACAAAAAAAATTGAGGAGCGTCTAGGAGCTAACTATTAGGAGCTATGAAAATCTCTTTTAGGATCAATCACTGATCACATACAAAAAAAAAACACAACTGTTGCTGCTCAAATACTTCTTTGGATCACACAGAAAACAAATAACAAAACATTCCTCTTCAGACTGCTGCTACATAAGAACTCTTCTTCACAACTAACTGAACTAATTTCCTTCAATTCCTTTTGTCTCTTCAACATTCCCTCTCAAAAAATTCCAAATTACCAACCACCATAAGTTGGGAATTCAAAATTTCCTACCACATTTAATTATGGAGCTATCAGGAGCTAGAAGGATGGAGATCCCAAAAAATGTCGTTGAAGATGGGGGCTCCTGATGGGTAGGTGAAATAGTTGGGAGATCTGATGTGAGAGCAGGAGGCTTTAGGAGAAATAAAAATTTGAACACTCCCCCTTGGTCTTGAGCTGAAGAAACAAGATCAATCCTGATCCAAATCAAAAATGGCTAATCTACTCCTTAGGTGCTCAAAACTATCCATGCTCAAAGACTTGGTGAATATGTCTGCTAGCTACTGCTCAGACTTACAAAATGTCATTTTAATTTCACCATTTTCAACTAACTCTCTAATAAAATGATACCTGATTTCAATGTGCTTGCTTCTTCCATGAAATATGATATTTTTTGTCAAGGCTATTGATGAAACATTATCACAAAAGATTGTTGTCCCATCCTCTCATTCTTCTCTCAAATCTGCCAAGATTCTTCTCAGCCAAATAGCTTGGCATGTTGTTGCATTTATTTCTATATATCCAGCCTCAACTATTGATAGGGAAACTATGGGTTGTTTCTTATAAGCCCATGAGATAGCTCCCAAACCCAAATGAAACACATAGCCCAATTTCCTCTTCCTATCATCCAAACTTCCTATCTAGTCACTACCAACCCAAACTCATTTGCTATTGTGCACAAAATTCCATATCCTTTGGTGCCATTCACATACCTTAGGGTTATTTTACCCTCTTTCCAATGGGTGTCTCTTGGAGTCTCCATAAATCTAGAAAAAAGACTCACTTCATGCAAAATATCAGGCCTAGTTGTAGTCAAATACGTCAAATTTTCAACCAAACTTTTAAACATGGTTAGATCCACATTACTATTGGAATCTTACTTGCTCAAGTTTAGACCTATGGCTATTGGTTTTGGGGTAGGATTTATTTCAAGCATCCTAAATCTCTTCAAGATTTCATTTGCATATTTTTCTTGAGAGATAAATATACAATCATGCATTTGTTTTACTTCTATGCCTAGAAAATATCTCAAGAGACCTAATATTGTTATTTAAAACTCTCTTTTCATGGATTTTTTAAAATTAGCAATGAGGAAATCATCATCCCTAGTAAAAACTAAATCATTAACATACAAGACAACAATCAAAATCTTACCATTTGTTGTCTTGATGTATCAATCTTGTTGTACCATGCCCGTGGAGCTTGCTTCAACCCATAAAGGGCCTTCTTCAGCCTATACACCTTGTGTTCTTGACTCATAACTTCATATCCAAATGGATGATCCACATAAACTTCCTCTTTCAACACTCCATTTAGGAAGGTATACTTCACATCCATTTGAAACACCATCCACTTGTGTTGGGTTGCAATTGCTATGACTGCTCGCACAGTTTCCATCCTTGCAATAGGGGAAAATGTCTCATTATAATCTCTCCCAAACTAGGTATGTGTAGGACCATTATGGAAAAAATAGACTCTTAAGTGGTGAAAAAATTAGAAAAAATCAGAGTTAAGCAACTTGACATAAAAATTTGAAGAGGTTATCTATATTATTTCAAAAATATGTAAGAATAGAATCTATAGCAAATTGAATTTAGTTTCTAAACTACTAGGCTTATTTTAAAAAAAATCTATTTGGTAAAAATTTAAAATTTTAATACAGTAGTACTTAAATTTTAGGGAAAAAATAAGTAGGTATCTATCTAACCACCCTAACCACAATAAAATGATAATATATTTTATAAGATTTTATATATAAGTAGAGGACTCATGTCTTAATGTGATGCAATTTTTTTGTTAATTTTTTTATAAGTAAATAATTAATTATGAAATTTTTATTACAAATTTTAAAAAATATAAAAACTCGTATGTCTAACCACCTTAACTTGGTCAAAACTTCATGAAATTGATTTTTTTTCAATCCTATAGTATGTGAAGCATAGAATGTGACACATGTTTCAGATTCAAAAAATGTGATACCGTTTGCAAGCTATAGATGTTTTTCAATCAGCCTATCAATCAAAACTTTAGTTGTAATTCAAATAGAAAATGATTAATAATTATTTATTAAATTAAAAGAATAGCATACTTTATATTGGTGGAAAGCTAAGAATCTCTTTTAAAAGCCCTTTTCATTTCAGCAAATTTCAGTAAAAAAGATGGTGGTCAACCACATATCCTACACATACTCATCATATCACCACTTTTTGGCCCATCATGATCCTATACATACCCAATTGTTGTTTGCACCCCTTAACAACTAATCTTTCCTTATTCCTCTCTATTCTTCCTTCAGTGTTTCATTTGGTCTTGTAGACCCATTTCACCCCAATAACTTGATTCTTTAGAGGAAAATTAGTTAACTCCCATGTGTTGTTCCTCTCTATTGTATATATCTCCTCATCCATGGACTCACACCATTTCTCCTCTTTCATAGCATCCTCAAAATAAACTAGATTACTATGAAAAAATAATGAAAAATTCACTCTCATCAAATTCTTTGTCATACCTTTCATTTTGGTAGATTTCCCTTAGAATCTTAGTCTTATTTGGCATTAGGGAGGTGAGAGTGGGGTCTAAAATTTCACTACTATTGTTGCTCTACTAAAAAAGTAGGTTTAGGAGTTGTCAGGAGCTGTCAGGATCCAATCTTATGGTTGTCTTTGGTTGCTTTCCTTTATGTCTACTCATTTCAGGATCTTTCAAGAGTTATAGGGAGCTCTATGTGACCAATTCACTAGTTGTCTAAGACTATCTTCCTGAATATCTACCTATGTCAGGAGCTGTTAGGAGCCATCAGGAGCTATCACTCCATCCCATGACTCATCCTCTATGAACTCCACATCCCTACTCATAAAAATTTTCATGGTGATTGGGTTATACAGCTTATAGGCTTTGGAATCCTCACTGTAGCCCGTGAAAATACACTTTTCACCCTTTTCATCCACTTTTTTCTAATTTTCTTGAGGTACGTGAGCATATGCTACACACTCAAACACTCTCAAGTTCTCAACCATCCACTTGTGTTTTGTCCATGCCTCTTGAGGCATTTTGTCACAAATCGCCTTTGTTGAACTTTTATTTATCAGATATACAACTGTTGCTACAACCTCTCCCCAATATTCAATTAGCAGTCCCTTTGCTTTCATTATGCTCTTTTCCATCTCCATGATGGTCCTATTCTTTCTCTTAGCCGCTCCATTTTGCTTCGAGTATAAATGGTTGTTAGCTCCTTCTTGATACCATTTTCTTGTAAAAATTTACAAACTAATTGGAGGTATACTCTCCCCCTTGATCTGACCTTAGGAGTTTGATCATGTGTCCACTCTCCTTGTTAGCCTAGTCCTTAAACAACAAAAATTTATCAAATGCTTTAGACTTATATTGCAAAAAATAAACCCATGTATTGTAGGTGTAATCATTAATGAAGGTCATAAAAAATGGCTTTTACCAATAGATATGGTTTTCATAGGGCCTACCAAATCCATGTACACTAGCTCCAATGGTGTTCTCTCCCTTGTAGTGTTGCCCGATTAAAAGGGCTACCTATGGGGTATGTGCAAGATCATCATGGAAAAAATAGGCCCTTAAGTGGCAAAAAATTTAGAAAAATCAGAGTTAGGCAACTTGACGTAAAAATTTGAATAAGTTATCTATATTATTTCAAAAATATGTAAGAATAGATTTTTTAGCAAATTGAATGTATTTTTTAAACTACTAGGTTTGTTTTTTTTTTTTTTTAAATCTATTTGGTGAAAATTTAAAATTTTAATGTAGTAGTACTTAAATTTCAGGGAAAAAATCAGAAGTAGGTCTTTGTTGACCACCCTAACCATAATAAAATGATAGTATTTTTTCATAAGATTTTAGATATAATTAGAGGACTCATGTCGATGTGATGCATATCTTTTGTAATTTTTTCCAAGTAAATAATTAATTATGAATTTTTTATTACTTTTAAAAATATAAAAATCGTATGTCGACCACCTTAACTTGGTCAAAACTTCATGAAATTCAATTTTTTTTTAATACTATAGTATGCAAAGCATAGAATGTGACACATGTTTTGGATTCAAAAAATGTGATATCGTTTGAAAGCTATAGATTTTTTCAATCACTTATCAATCAGGAACTTTAGTAGTAATTCAAATAGAAAATGAATAATAATTACTTATTAAATTCAAAGTGAAGCATAATTTATATTGGTGGAAATATGTGAATCTCCTTTAAAAACCCTTTTCATTTCATCAATTTTGGGTAAAAAAAAAGTCGTCAGCCACATACCCATTATATTGCCACTTTTTGGCCCATCATGATCCAACACATACCCATCATGATCCAACACATACCCTATGTTACTTGCCCAAAATTCAAGCCTCACACTTAACATTAGGCTCTACTTTTCTTGGCAAACCATCAATCATTTTATTCTTGGAAAAAAGGCTTAAACCAACATAGCCTAAATTTCCATACCTGAGATTTCATAGCTTGGAGGGGTCTTGAATGGTGCTCTTGAGGGCTACTTGTTGTACTGTTGTACATTTTCCATTCATGAGAGGTGCAACAATAGACTGAGATGAGAAAGACATCTCAATTTTCAAAGGAAACATCTAGTTCTTCGTCATTTGAATTGTTGCAAACACTTTTGTCCTCTCATTCTTGTCATAAATAATGCATTGACCCTTCTCCATCAGAACTTTATACCCATTTTGGATCAGTTGTCGAAAACTCATGAGGTTATGCTATAACCCAGGAGCAAGAAATATATTATGTATCTCCTTGTTCTCACCTTGCTTGGTGCAGATCATGATAGATCCTCTTCCCACAACTAGAAATAATCCATTGTTCCCCATTCTTATCTTTGACTTCACATTCTTATCAATGAAATAAAAATAATAATAATTACTACTCATGTGGTTGCTGCAAATACTGTCCAAATACCAGACTTTGGGGCTGCCTTCTTCACCAATGTTGCACATGATGAAGGTTGTGGACTGATTTCTTTCAACTACATTTTCATTAACCACATTTGCATTTTGTTTTGACTGATTGTCATGATTTTTCTAGCACTCACTTGCATAATGACCAAATTTATGACAGTAGTAGCACTCAACATTGCTTTTGTCATTTTATTTATTTGAACTGCTATTCTTCTTTCCTTATCGAGAGCTGTTTTGAGAGTTTCTCACTCCCTCTTGGCTACTTGCTCATCCCAAGCTTTCTCCTCCAGCATTTCCTTGTCTTGAGTTTCCATGACCTCTACCTCTTCCTCTTGCATTTTACTAAGCTTTTAAATCTTTCTCTTGGGAAGAAGTAGCAGACTTATTTAGGCACTGCTCATGGTTTGCAGAGAAGCCATCAACTCATCAACAAACAATGTTGTAAGATCCTTTACCTCTTCAATGGAAATCACCACTACATAAAACTTCATGGGTAATGTCCCAAGGATTTTCTCCACAATCCTCTAATCTTCCATGAATCCTGCATTCACTCTCAACTAGTTTATCAAACCTGAGATTCTTGCGTGAAAAACTAATATGGACTCATTGTACTTCATTTCAAGAGTCTCAAACTCTCTTCAAAGCATCTAGAGCTTTACCAATCTGACTTTGTCAGTCCCTTTATTGTTGTTCTAAAAGATTTCCCAACCTTCCTTTGCATAGTTAGCTGCTGCTATTTTGGAAAAAATGGCCTTTTTCAAGGCTAATTCTATTAAACTCAATGTCTTAGCATCATTCCTCCTCAACTCCTTCAACTAGGTCTTCTAGTTGCTTGTGAGAACTACATATGCTACAGGATCAGTTACATCATTGAAACCGCTGATCACAAACTCCCACAAATCATAAATCATTTGCAACCATTATGGTCTTTATCCTTTTTTTCCCAAACATCATAGTGATGTCCATTAAAGGATGGTTGTTGCTACCAACTCTTCCCTTCATCTCCAACCATGTCTCTAGCAAGAAAAATTTAATACCCAGAAAAAAAAAACCTAACTCAAAAAGAAATGGGACCTATGGCTCTAATACCATGTCAAAATTTTTTTAATCAACACAATAACACAAAGCCACTACTCTTTTTTCCCAATCAACTAGGAATACACAAATAAAATGTGGAAGCACAAGGAGACATGCAACTTTCTTTTATATTCAATAAACTAGAAATGACAATACATAAAAGACTAAACATAAAAACCTAGAAAATAAATTCTAAGCTATAGATTACTAGCTGTTGGGAGCTTTCATGAGTTTCTCGCACAAACATACAAATTTTAGGAGCTACTAGGAGCTCACTGTCAAGAGCTACGCAGAGCTCTTTCAAGAGCAATCACTACTCACATACAAAAAACAAACACAATTTTTGTTGTTCACAAACTTCTCTAGATCACACAGAGAACAAAAAACAAAACATTCCTTTTCAGATTGTTGTTGCATAGGAAATTTTCCTCACAACTGATAGAACCAAATTCCTTCAATACCTTTTGTCTCTTCAACATTCCCTCTCAAAAATTTTGAAATTACCTACCAGCATAAATTGGGAATTCAAAATTTCCTACCACATTTAATTTTGGAGTTGTCAAGAGCTACAAGGATGGAGATCCCAAAAACTATCGTTGAAGATGGGGTCTCCCGATGGGTAGGTGAAATAGTTGGGGGATCTAACATGAGAGCAGGAGGCTTGAGGAGCAATAAATTTTCCAACACATAGGCTACGGCCATCACACATTCTAGATATATTGGGATCACGCCTTCATGACATAATGCTATTCTTTTATCTTGATTATTTTTTCCTCGTTATTCTCTTTTAGATTGCTACCTCTAGAACACACATTCACTAGCACCTTAGCATGAAAAATTGCTTCATTATTCATGTATTTAAAATTTAGAATAGCATTGTCATAAAATGGAAAAGTAAAACATTGATACTTATGTTCTAATTGTAAATCTAATGCTACTTCCATTTCTAGTGATAATTTTTTTCTTTTCATTAATAGCATAGTCCTCGATAGTTGTTCCATTATATCTATTCTCTTGTGATTATCTAGAGGTTTTATCTCTAGCAATTTATGTCATTGTTTCTCCCTTTCAAGAGGACTTTTCCATAATTTAGGATTTTGTTTCCTCTCCAACACACTTGTCAAATTTTTGACAAGAAATTTAAAATCAACATGTTTATCCCCTTCGAATTCAACTTTTAAAACTTTTCCAATTCCTTTCACATCAAAATTGTTAGATTTTTTTATAATCAAATCAAATTTTGATAATTCTTCTATTGTTTCCCTAGTGAGGGAAGCTTTATTTAACAAAATTATCCTATTAATACCCAAACTTACCCTAACTAGGAAACTTTTACCATCAATTTCACCCTGGTCATTGATGTTGTGAATCCTAAATTCCTTTATTTTTTTGAATATAAGCAATTTTTTAGGGAAAATCTTCCTATTGAGGTTTTTATATATAAAATTGACTTTCATATACATATAATTTTTCATAAGGCTCATTCCCACCCAAGGCTTCTCATTGATAGTGGTACACCTCACCATTTCAAATGAAAGTCCTTCCTTGTAGTACCAATTTTGTTGACATGGGCATTACACACATATCAACAGGTAGACAAATCTTAGGTCAATGAACAAAAGAACCTACCTCTCTTTAAATATTCACGAATATTTTTTGATTAAAGAAAATCCAAGTTATCCTAAGGCTCAAGAATTTTAGGTCTTAACTCACTACATTCACTTATGGTTCATTGTGCTAATTTCCTATTAATCATGAGGGGTCTATGGTTTTGAAACTTATTCATGGATGTACCAAATAGAGTAGAATAAACATAGAGTATAATTAACACATGTCTTACTCCCAAACTTCATGAATATAAATAATTTACAAGAAATATTTCATACATTCAAATCATTTGCAAGGAATGATAAAAATCAAATTCAAGAAATTAAAAGATCCTAAAATTTAAAGTGTATCCCAACTATTATCCAAATATACACCAAGAAATGAACTAAATCGCAACAACACCACTCTATACTTCAATAGATTTATTTACAACTATGTATAGAATGATGCACGAGTTTAAATAACTAAATGATCATTTACAACCAAACAATGTCAATATGTACCCAAATAGTTTGTCACAACGCATTGGCTTTTTCAATAGAAATAAACAATCAATTATATAAGATTCCTTATCAAGAAATAGATTTTAGAATGATCTTTGATATTAGCAAACATCTATGGAATATAGAAGTTTTAAAATGGAATATAACATAAAACATGAAAAATAGAGATAAAATTATTAAATCGACAATCTTAAGTCTATCAAGTTCAAACTAATTTGATTATGCATAACTTGAACATCTCTCGTCCTTTTATAGAACATAAGGCCCTAGAAGTGTTTTGAAATAGAACATGGCTAAGAAAAACTAAACCAATCATAAAGTAACATATGGTACATGACAATTGGTACTTGAATATTCTAGAAATAAGTCAAAGACAATTTGACTTTCTTCTTCACATCTAAAATTCTTTGAAACCATGAGAAAGAACACTTCAAGAAACATGTATCTTTGAAACATGGGAACAAGATAGATATTCAATCGATCACGTGGATATAGAAAATCCATCTCTCTTTTTCACTTCCCTACTAAGTTTTGAGTCAGGTAAACACTTGTGTCAATGTAACACAAAGAAATTTGATGCCATGTCAATTTTCCAAAGAAAACTTAGGTTTCCTCTCTTTTGGTTGCATGCATCTCCATTCTAAACATTTCATTCATATGCTCATTGTCATTTCCTTATGAATTCTTCCTACTGTAGCATTATCAAATTCAATAGTGAGATTAATTTTCCTAACCATCCATATCTTCATCGAAGTTCATTAGATCTATTATATCTACATTAATATAATTTCAATTATTTGCATAGTCACACTTAATCTTAAATGCATGTGTTAAAAATAGAACACTATTAAAATGAATCCCATATGATTCCAACATGTTTTGAATTTCTCATTTGAAATAACATTTTTAATTGTTTTTCAAGAATATTTTCTTATGCGAGCTTTAGAGTTTTAGCAATATCGAAAAACTTGAGCAATGTGACTCAACATTCGTTTTGTTATGAGATTCCCAAATACTTGAGTACCCAAATACCTTGTTACCCAAATACCTAAATCATCATATTGCCACTTTGACACCTTATCTCCACAACCATTTATATTGCAAGAATGTTCATATTACATTGCGAACACTTTGTTTACCACATCCGTGAACCCACAAACTTTTACCTTTCCTACCAAAAAATTTATTGCCTTAGGCAGTGGCCTTACTTACCTAGATTAGCTACAACTTTCTTACCTTGTGCCATGCATTAGGGCATGATTTACCCAAAAACCCAAATATTTGGCTTTCTATTTTAAACTACATGATTTAAAATATTATTCCTTGTACATTAAACTTAACCGTTTGCATTACTTATTTTCTAGTTTTTCTAAACATGTATTTTAAAGAATTGGGTAACCAGACTTTTATAAACTTGGGGCATGTTGTGTAACAACACAAACTTATCCTACCAAGGTGTGTCAATGATCAACAAGCCAACAAAATCCTACAAGATATACATTTCAACCTGTTGAGTGGGCACGATATATGATACATAGATGATATATTATTCACCAACTTTGTTTTCATATTGCTTTCAAGAAATTAAAAAGTGCCAATTCTTCATATAAAACTAAAAGAGTTTGACTATGCATTTGAACCCAATAGTGACTAATGAGCCTTTTGATCAATCCTATATAAATTTATGGAAATAAATGGATACTTACAAGCATATACCTATGAAAGTGGATAGTTCTTAGATATATGAGTAATGGGTAAATTATATTCTACCAGGTTCAAGCATAATCCCATTTGCATTAAACATTACTAAGAACACATAACTTAAATACCTCCATCTCAAAAACATAGAGGGGTGACATATGTAACAATTTCAAAATCAACCTCTGTACCCTTTCAACACCATGGATATACTAGGACAAAGATGAATTAAACATGAAAGTAAAAGAACATGAAAGTAAAAGGGGTTTTTAGATTTTAATATTTGGGACCAAACTGAAAACATAAGATGCACAAGGATTGACCAGCACCAAGAAGAGGGCTACAAAGTCATATAACCAACTTTTATCCTATCATGTTAAGCATGTTTTGAAGATCTTTGAAAGTGTTATTACATTATGATAACAAAACCACTAAAGCTTTTCAAATGACCATTCTTAGAAATCCATCTAGAAACACAATACTCCCATTACATTCATTAAAACAATTACTCTATTCTTTGAATAGAAGGAAATAACAAATGTAACTCAAATGCAGAAAATATGCATGAAAAACTCAAATAACCCTTGATTATTGAATTTATGGAGTATTACATCTCAGCTATGGAGATAGTCACAAAATAAATTATTCATGAAGCGCAATTCAAAACACAAAAACATCAAACTAATATCTAATATTCATATACTATTAAAAGGATGCAAGACAACTAAGAGGGGGGATGAATCAATTGTCACAAAAATTAAAATTTAAATCTTCAACACTTATCAATTCCACAACCACACTATTCTATTATTAAGCATGATCATGAAAAACAAATAACAAAAAGTAAACCAACACAATGAAAACCAGATTTTTTATGTGGAAAACCCAATCAAGGAAAAACCACAGTGAGGATTAACTCACAATATAAAGAGAATATAAAATCAAATACAAAGGCTCATTGCCTATAGAAAGTACCCACTATCCAATAGGGAGGCTCACTACCTACTGATACAAAAGAGAACAAAAGATCCACCATAGAAATTAACACACATCTACAACCTTGATCAGAAGATTGCCAAAACCTTTAGCTCACTACCTTCAGGAATCTAGCACAATGAAGAACTATTGCCTCAACTCACTTTTACACACTTCTTCTCTTTTGACTTGTGGCTTACTTTGTCACTTTACATCTCACCCAAAATATTCACAATCCATTTTGAATTTATACCATCTTCAACCTTAGAAACTTTCTCCAATGTTGGCCACAAAAATTTCATTTCATAAATTCAAATTAGTTCAGTAACTCAACATTCCTGCGGTGGAAAGGAATGAGAGTGACCCATTAAAATATTTATCCAAGACCAAAAATAATGTTTTGGATCAACCACATGCTTCCTTAATTAAATTTCAATTATGCAAATGAAGTGTAAACACCAGGTTGTCCAAACCTAATGAAAACACAAATAAGCATTGATGTACATACTTCCCAACAAGAAGATGACACACAAACAACACAACACACTTCATTATGCATGAGAACACATCTTAGATTCCTTCATATACATCCACAACAAGTGCAACAATATTCGAAGCCTAAACTTCTTCCATCAATCCATCCATTTTGTGTGAACACATACAACAACACAAAAACATGACTTTCAGATCATCAAACCTCAAAATTATTTTCTAGAACCCAAAGAACATCACTATAAGACATATTCTAGATCTTGAAGATTTGAAATAGAAAAATGGATGAATGTAGAGCAAAAAAATTTGTCCTAGTCCACAGAAGACCAACTCTACCAGAACCATTCACACACTAGTGAATGCAACTTTCTCATAACCTCAAACCAAAAGCTTCTACTCAAGTGATATCACCAATAGATCACCATTATCAAACCTTCAGATTTTTAAAAGCATAGGATCAACACAGGAGAAACATGAAGCACATATTGAAGCACATTCTAAACAAATTCATCACTCTAACTTCTCTTCCTTATTAATTTTCTCAAAACCACTTGGAAAATCATCCATTCAACACATCTGCAACATTATAAAGATAGCTCCATGTATTCACAAAATCTTAGCAACATCTCAACTATACATGTACAATTTGCAATATACTGAACTATGTTGACATTAATGACAACACCACCAAAATTTCTCATACTTGCAACAATCTCCCCCTTTGTCAGTGATGGAAACACATGATGTGAAAAACCATCAAAGACAACATCTTACACAATATTCTGGGAGAACACCTTCTCTTCCTTTGCAACTATTTTTCACATGACTTTCTCTCCCACTTTGACATCAATGGAAAATATAAAAGAACTCTAATCACTCCCCCTTAGAAGTGCATGCATTTAACTCATACTGCATCAATGAAAACCTTTTATGCTCCCCGTATGGAGTAAACCCATTCATCATTCCAGATAAATGAAGAATATGTGAATTCACTGGACTAATGCACCTTCATGTGCACCTAGTTTGGAGGGCCAATGATCCCCAACCTCTCCCTAAGATGCTCAAAAGTATCCTTCAGAAGAGCCTTAGTAAATATATCTGCAATCTATTCCTTTATTGTCACATACTCCAATCTGACTTCATTCTCCAACACTTTTTCTCTCAAGAAATAATATTTGATAGATATGTGTTTTTTTCTTGAATACATAACTAGATTATTTGAAATGTTTATAGCACTTGTGTTGTCACAAAAATAAGGAATAGGCTCATCACATATTACTCAAATGTCTTTTAGAGTTTGCTTCATCCACAAAACTTGTGTACAACAAGATGTTGCATCAATATACTTTGCCTCTATAGTGGATAAAGAAAATGAGTCTTGTTTCATACTCAACCAAGAAACCAATCTCCTACCAAGAAAGAAATCACCTCCACTAGTACTCTTCCATTCATCCACATAGCTAGCCCAATATGCATCGATATAAGCACTCAAGGTGAAATCAATACCCTTAGGACACCATAAGCCATAATCCAGTGTACCTTTAAGATATATAAATATCCTCTTTAAAAATGTAACATGTTCCTCTTTATGATCTACTTGAAATCTAACTAGACATATTGCGTGCATAATATCCAGTCTCATAGCAATAAGATACAATAGTCCACCAATCATAGACTATATTTTTTCTAATAAGTTTTAGCAGATTCATCATCTTTACTTAGCTTACATCTGATTACAATAGGAGTACCAGCCTGTTTGGAGTCATCCATTCCAAACTTCTTCAATAGCTCTTTTACATACTTATATTGTGAAATTAATATCCCTTTATCAGTTTGATTCACTTGAAGACCAAGAAAGAAATTCAACTCACCAATCATGGACATCTCAAATTCTTGTTGCATTTCTTCAGCAAATATTTTACACATGCCTTCATTTCCACAAAAGATGATATCATCAACATATAGAACTACTATCAACATTTTGTTACCTCACATTTTGAAGTAAGGATTGTTGTCAGCAGAGCCTTTATTGAGTCCTTGCTTTGTCAAGTATCTATCCAATCTTGCATACCAAGCTTTGGGAGCTTACTTTAGTCCATACAATGCCTTCTCCAACTTACAAACCAAGTCTGGTTTGTCAGATAACTAAAATCCTTTAGGTTGTCCCATGTACAATTCCTCCTCTAATTCACCATTCAAAAATTCCAACTTAACATCTATCTAATACATTTTGAAATCCTTGTGGGAAGAAAATTCCAAAAACATTCTAATAGTTTCCATTCTAGCTATATGGGAAATTTGTTCTTCAAAGTTTATGCCTTCAACTTGTGAATACACTTTGAATACACGTCTTGATTTATTCCTTACAACTTCTTCATTTTTATTTAGCTTATTCTATAACACCCATTTTGAACCAATTACATTCTTATTCGCAAGTCTAGGGACTAATTCCCATGTATGATTCTTTTCTATTTTCTACAGCTCTTCTTTCATAGCTTTCATCCAACTCCCATCTTCACATGCTTCACTCACATATACGTTCAATTTTAGAAAGTAAACAAAGATTCACCTCAGTTGCTACTTTACTTCTTGTCTTCACACCTTCACTCTTATCTCTAATTATTTGTTCCTCGGGATGATTCTTTTGTACATACTTAGGAGTCTTACCAATAGGTTCCGGTTCATTCTCTTCTTCTTTAGTCTATTCTTCTTTCTCTTCCTCCTCCTTTTCCTTATTCTCCTTGGGTATTTCTCCACAGATAGGATCATTGGGTTCGACTTCACTTATCTCAATAGGTTTTCATATGTCTTCATCAACTTTCACATTAGCACTTTCAACAATCTTCCTCAATATTTTATTGAAGCATCTATATGCTTTTCTAGTAGTAGAGTACCCAAGAAAAATTGCTTCATCACATCTAGCATCAAAATTTCCAAGATTTTCATCATCTCTTTTAATGTAAAATCTGTTTCCAAATACTTTGAAGTACTTCACAGTGACTCTTACCAATCCATAACTCAAAAGGAGTCTGTGTGTTGTTTCCTCTAATCCAAACTCTATTAAGAACATAAACAATAGTGTGTATTGCCTCTCTCCAGTACACATCTAGTACAACTGATTCTTTCATCATGGTTCTTGTAGCCTCCTGTACTCTCTTGTTTTTCCTCTCAACTACCACATTTTTTTTAGGGGTTCTCAGAGAAAAAAAATGTCTCTTTATGCCATGTTGTTCATAGAATGTATTAAACTCACTAGAAGTGAATTCTTTTCCTCTATCATATCTCAAAAAATTGATTTTCAAATTTACTTCATTTTCCACTCTTGCTTTGAACACTTTAAACCTATCTAGATCTTGATTCTTTTCCCTAAGAAAAGAAACACATGTCATTTGAGAATAATCATCAATAAGGAGCATGAAATACCTGTCACCATTCAAGCTTCGTGTTCTATTTGAACCACATAGGTTAGTGTGAATTAACTCCAACATTCTAGTAGTAGAGTGCTCTTTTCCCTTCAAGTTACATCTTGTCTGTTTCCCCAATTGACAACTTTTGCAAATATTATTAGTAGGCCTTGTGATTCTGGGAAGACCTTGGACAATATCTTTTAAACTAATTTTGACTAGATTATCAAAATTTAGATGTCACGTTCTCTGGTTCCATAACCAACTTTCACTAGCTTGAGATACAAGGCATTGACCATCAACTCCCTTAATCTGATAGATGTTCCCATGAGTTCTCCTTCTAGAAGCAACCATATCTTCATTTTTGGATCCTTTTCTAATTTCAAAGGTATTATTCTAAAACACAAGTTTAAGACCATTGCTACACATCTATCCAACACTCAAAAGGTTATTCCTCAAACCCTTCACATAATATATATCACTAGTGCTATGTACTCCATCAAAAATAATTAAACCTTTCCCACAAATCATTGCTCCTAAATCATCACCAAACATGACTAAACCACCATCATACTTTTCAAGTTTAGTGAACTTACTTTTATCTCTAGTCATGTGATTAGAATATCGACTATCAATCACCTAGTAGCCTTCATCCTGTATTGCATGAAAGGTGATGACCAAAGTACCTTCCATCTTGTTCCTTTTGTTCTTTGGAGCATTCTTTCTTGCACATTTTCTAGGGTTAGTAGATACAATTTTCTTTTCCAAAGCTAAAAATAGGCATTCATTATCATAAACCTTATTTTTAGATTCATCTTCAAATATTGTGACTTCTTCTTTAACATAATAAAACTTCTTGTATTCCTTATCCTTTCTATCCTTATCTTTATAATCCTTGTTCTTCTTACGTACAACTCTATTGAAACACCTTAAAGCATAATGACCAATAGTACCACTACTACGCCCTTAATATTAGTGTACATTGGGTTATGAATAGTCAGCTTGTGGCTATCTTAACTCTCTATTAAGTCATATTATCATTAGTATATTTTTATTTAGTTGTGTAGGTCAGCCTAAGACTTATATAGGTGTTTCTAAGTCGGCCTAGGTGATATCCTAGGCATAAATAGTCATATATAGGAGGTTATGAGTCTTATTTCATCATGAAGTTGTGAAGTGTGTTCTCATTAGAGATATTTGGAGGTTTTCCCCCTCAAAGTGGCTTGTTATTCTCAGTTATTATCAAGTATTTACAACATATTTCATATCATATTCTTCTATTGTGCAATTTATTTCATAACAAGTGGTATCAGAGCATGATCTTGGCACCGTAGAGGCAAGGTTTTTTTCAATTTTGGAGGCGATTTAGGGAAGAGAATATCTTTTAGATTTTGGCGAATTTTTTTCTAATTTTCAAAGGGTTTTTGAAGAACATATTGAAGAAGCTACAATCTAGATTCCAGAAGAATTGGAGTAGAATTAAGTGAATTATTGCAGAATTAGGGTTCCTACACTATTTTTTTGGAATCTACATAGCTCGCACATCTTGTCGAATTGGAGTCTAATTTTTATTGGGTTTTTGAAGACATACTAAAGGAGAATTTAGTCATGGCACAAAATTGAATGAAACAATAGGCTGACCAACATCATAGTGAAAGAAGTTTTGAAGTTGAGGATTGGGTCTTCTTGAGATTCCAGCCTTATAAGCAAATCTCACTAAAGCAACAAAGAAAGAATAATAAGTTATCTCCAAAGTATTATGGTCCATACCAAATCATGCAAAAAATTGGTAGTGTTGCCTATAAGCTTGAGTTTCCACCAACAACAAAGATACATCCAATTTTTCATGTTTCCTCTTTGAAGAAGGTCATTGGGCATAATATTCCCACTCAAACAACACTACTTGAGCTCGATGAAGAAGGAAGAATCATTTTGGAACCAAAGTGCATTCATCAAACATGCACAAAGAAGCTGAGGAATAGAACTATCACTGAGTATCTCATCCAATGGAATAATTTACCAGTTGAAGATGCCACATGGGAGGATGAGGAGTTCATTCAAAAGTATCCAAACTTGATTAGCATTGAGGACAATGCTTCTTTGAAGAAGGGGGGCATGCTACACCCTTAATATTAATGTACATTGGGTTATGAATAGTCGGCTTGTGGCTATCTTAACTCTCTATTAAGTCATATTATCATTAGTATATTGTTATTTAGTTGTGTAGGTCAGCGTAAGACTTATATAGGTTTGCCTAAGTAGGCCTAGGTGATATCCTAGGTATAAATAGGTATATATAGGAGGTTGTGAGTCTTATTTCATCATGAAGTTGTGAAGTGTTTTCTCATTAGAGATATTTGGAGGTTTTCCCCCTCGAAGTGGCTTGTTATTCTTAGTTATTATCAAGTATTTGTAGCATATTTTATATCATATTATTCTATTGTGCAAGTTATTTCATAACAACCACAAATGAAACATTTAAAGGGAAACATACCTTTATACTTTACAATACCTTTCTTCAACTTCCTAGTGAAGTTCATTTCCAACTCATTAGAACCATCACTTTCGAGATCATCTTCAATCTTCATTTCCTTAAATGCAGTCTCTTTCTTTTATTCTTTCCTATCTTCTTTCTTGAACTTTCTCATCTCAAATGCTTTCAAGGTGCCAAACAATTGTTCTTTAGTATACTTCGTAGGATCATACATCTCTTCAATTGATATCCCATCACAGTAGCAATCTGGTGGGGTGATCAAGATATTTTCAATAATATCTTCATCAGCCAACTTTCCCCCTTGATTCTTAACTTTATTAGCTATCATCTCAACCCTTTGGAAATTTATCTTGTAAATAGCATACCTTTCTTTCTCATTCTCCTCATAATTAGAAACCTCATCTATAGTAGTAGGACCACTTTCTAGAGTAGTATACTTCGTCTCAATAGCCTTCCAGGTCTTGTAACCAAGAGAAACAATATATCCTCTCATATGCACTTTCCAATCATTGTAATCAAATCCATCGAACATAAGGATCACCAACTTATGCACCATCATATCTTCCTTAAGTAGTTAAGCTCTATACAAAGGAACCAAAGCTTTGATACCGATTGTTAAAAGGGAACATGACAACTAAGGGGGCGTGCATTATTTTTCACACAAATTCATAACCACATTATTCTATTATTTAGCATGAGCATGAAACATAAATAATAGAAAATAAATCAACACAATGAACACCAAATTTTTATGTGGAAAAAGAAATGAGGGAAAAATCATGGTGAGGATTAACTCACAATATAAATAAATTATATAACTGGATACAAAGGCTCACTGCCAAGGGCTCACTACCCAAAAGAGGACTCACTGTCCAAATACAAAGGCTCACTACCTACATAAATGACTCATTGTTCAACATGGAGGCTCATTTCCTATTGATACAAAAGATCCACCACAAAAATTAACAAATATCCAAAACCTTGATTAGAAGATCGTAAAAACCTTCAGCTCACTACCTTCAAGAATCTAACACAATGAAGAACTATTGCCTCAACTCAATGAAGAAATTCTACTCTTTTGAGTTGTGGCTTACTTCATCACTTTGCATCTCACCCAAAATATTTGCAATCCATCTTGCATTTATACCATCTTCAACCTTAGAAACTTCTCCAAGGTCGGCCACAAAAAAATCATTTCATAAATTCAAATTAGGTCAACAAATCAGCATTCCCTTGTTGGAAAGGAATGAGAGTGGACCATTAAAAAATATTTATCTAAGTCCAAAAATAATTTCTCGGATCAACCACACACTTCCTTAATTAAATTTCAATTCTTCAAATGAAGTGTAAACACCAGGTTGGCCAAACCTAATGAAAACACAAATGAGAATTGATGTACACACTTCCAAACAAGAAGATGGCATGTGAATGACACAACATGCTTCATTATGCATGAGAACAAATCTTAGATTCCTTCAGATACATCTGCATCAAGTCCAACAATCTTTGAACATTGAACTTCTTCTATCAGTCCATCTGAACTATGTGAACACATACAACAACACAAAAACATGACTTATGGATCACCAAACCTAAAAATTCTTTGCTAGAACCCAAAAAACATCACTATAAGGCATGTTCTAGATCCGAAAGATCTAAAATAGAATAGCGGAGGACTATGGGGTAGAAACATTTATCTCAGTCCATAGAAGACAAACTATGCCAGAATAGTTCACACACTAGTGAATGTAACTTTCTCATACCATCAAACCAAAATCTTCAACTTAGGAGATACACCACTAGATCACCATTAGAAAACCTACATATTTGCACAAGCGTAGGATCAACATAAGAGAAATGTGGAGCACATAACAGAGCACATTCTAAACACATTCATCAATTTGACGTCTCTTATTAATTTTCTCAAAAGCACTTGGAAAATAATCTATTCAACACATCTACAACATCATAAAGATAACTCCATCTATTCACAACATCTCAACTATACATGCAAATTCTACAACATATTGAATTATGTTGACATCAATGGCAACATTAATGACAACACAACCAAACTTTATCATCCTTGCAACATATACCTCACCCTAACTTTACAGTTTATACAAAGTTTATGTCTACCTTATAGAACTTCAGAAATTGGAACCCCTACAAATGAGATAGAATGAAAAGAAATAGAAGGAATAAGATCCATAAAATCTATCTATAATTGACATCTGGAAGCATTTCTCCCCTTTGATTTGTATATATCTTTCTTTATTTGCAATAATAAACCATGCTTGTTTCCACCACTTTGCTCTTTTTTAGAATAGTTTCCATCCTTGTGAAAACAAATTTGTTGCTTCATTATTTAATTTTAAGAGAAAGGCATTAATATACTGTGTGAACCCCAGCCTAGGTACCTGCAAAACAAAGACAATAAACACCTCAAGTTAGATTTTGCAAGCATAAACAAGGATTCCCCATGAAATCCATTTACAAGATTCAAATTAGGAAAAACAATTGAAGAACACAAAGCAAATGACAAAACGAAGATTGAATCCTAATTAGAAAAGCAAACTCTTGATCCCATGGGGGAATTGGTGCCAATTTGATGTGAAAATTGGCCCTTTCCCAATTCCTATGATTGCAAGCTTCGATATGTTAAATTGATGAAGAGATTTGGTCCACTTTTGATGATGAATGTTGAGAGCTCCAAGCCAAAATCTGCAATAACCTAGTTAGAACTCAATGGTGATGGATGATAATGGCTAAGTATTTTAGCATGGTAACTTTGCTTGGATTGTGGATGCTCAAACAAGGATATGAGCTCTTCATTTATAGGATTTCAAGATGGTTGAATGTCCAAATTTGAGCAATGTGGGACTAACATTCATCCAATGATATGGTGCCACTTGTCAAGCTATGAATGGATGATGGATGTGCAAGATTTGAGGTTTGTGCCAATAAATACATAAATTTGAATTTCAAATTTGTTGAAATGACATGTAAGAGGGAAGGGAAAATGCAATAAATGCCACTTGGCTCAAGGCAAAGGACATGTAAGAGGTTTTAAATGCATTGTTGGATGTACATGTTGACTTGGAATTTTTGAATTCAAATTGAGAGAATATTCCAAAAAGATGCCTTGTGAGGAAAATAGGGATTTAATAAATGACTTAAATCTATTTTCATGTGCAAGTTGCATTAGCTAGAGGATTGGACATGAGATGAGGTTAAATTAATCAAGGATTAATTAATTTAACAAGAGATTAGATGATGTGACTTATTTGACTTAGATTTATGGATTTATTTACATCAAATAATGAGAAGAATATGATAAGATATTAATCAAATAAAGATTTTGATTCATTTAATTAAAAGGAGTTGATGTTATATTAAATTAAATAAGGTTTTAATTTATTTAATTTAATAGATAGACTTTTAGAAATTTAATCAAATAAATTGATTATTTAATTAAATAGGGATAATTAGATCAAGGTACCTGCAAAACAAATGTGCAAACCCCAGCCTAGGTACCTGCAAAACAAAGACAATAAACACCTCAAGTTAGATTTTGCAAGCATAAACAAGGATTCCCCATGAAATCCATTTACAAGATTCAAATTAGGAAAAACGAATTGAAGAACACAAAGCAAATGACAAAACGAAGATTGAATCCTAATTAGAAAAGAAAACTCTTGATCCCATGGGGGAATTGGTACCAATTTGATGTGAAAATTGTCCCTTTCCTAATTCCTATGATTGCAAGCCTTGATATGTTAACTTAATGAAGAGATTTGATCCACTTTTGATGATGAATGGTGAGAGCTCCAAGCCAAAATCTACAATAACCTAGTTAGAACTCAATGGTGATGGATGAAAATGGCTAAGTATTTTAGAATGGTAACTTTGCTTGGATTGTGGATGCTCAAACAAGGATATGAGCTCTTCATTTATAGGATTTCAAGATGGATGAATGTCCAAATTTGAGCAATGTGGGACTAACATTCATCCAATAATATGGTGCAATTTTTCAAGCTATGAATGGATGATGGATGTGCAAGATTTGGGGTTTGTGTCAATAAATGCCAATATTTGAATTTCAAATTTGTTGAAATGACATGTAAGAGGGAAGGGAAAATTCCATAAATGCCACTTGGCTCAAGGCAAAGGACATGTAAGAGGTTTTAAATGCCTTGTTGGATGTACATGTTGACTTGGAATTTTTGAATTCAAATTGAGAGAATATTCCAAAAGATGCCTTGTGAGGAAAATAGATATTTAATAAATGTATTAAATCTATTTTCATGCACAACTTGCATTATATAGAGGATGTGACATGAGATTAGATTAAATTAATCAAGGTTTAATTAATTTAATAGGAGATTTGATGATGTGACTTATTTGATTTAGATTTATGGATTTATTTAAATCACATAAGAGAGGAATATGACAAGAGATTAATTAAATAAGGATTTTGATTTATTTAATTAAAAGTGATGATGTTAGATTAAATCAAATAAGATTTTAATTTAATTAATTTAATAGATAGACCTTAGGGTTTTAATTAAATACATTGATTATTTAATTAAATAGGGATAGTTAAATCAGATGGATTGATTTAATTAACAGGAGACAGTGACTTAATTAGATAAAGTGATTTATTTAATTAAGAGACGCATATTGATGAATTTAATCAGATAGGTGAATTTGATTAAATGGTTAAATCGAAGGATGATTCAGGAAGAAACAATGTTAGTAAGTCAGGATCAAATGCACGATGTCAATCAGTATATTTTACGTGTCTACATATGCTATAGCATTTGGGCGAAAACATTTTTTTTGGGTAAAACCCACCTATCCATTTTGGTTCATTACAATAAAAACCTTTATCCCACTTACCTCCTTTCTCCATTTCTATGAAATCCATTCACACAACCATAAAAAAATATTTACTAGTGAGAAACCCTTTGCCTCCCAATAAAGAAGGCCTTCATTTATAAATTTGATTCACTTCATCATGTATAATAGAAATTCTTACCTGTGCCTTTTATATTCATGAATTCATTTAAAGTATTTGATTTTTAAATGATTAGGGCTTTGAAAACTTTATTATCTGGAAAACAAAATTTTTACCCATGTAATATCCATTTAATTATTTGCATCCATAAAAACTTCATTCAAATAATCACATTTAACACCCCATAGACCCCATCATTTCCTTGCATGAACATATCACAAATTGTAGAAATAATGAAAAAATGGGAAACCAATATTGCGATTGGCAATCAGGAGTTAGCATTGCGTGTCACCGAAGCAAAGAGACATGGGATGCACATTATAGTGATGGGTGATATTATCACTCCATCATTGATAAGAAAAGAAAAGAAAAGGGCCTTTCGACGACAAGTAATGGGAACAAAAAATTTCATCAGAATCCTTCATTCTTCATCATTAGTTTGTTGCTTACATTCTCTCTTTGCTCAAAGAGCCCCATTGGCAATATATTTTTTTTTTAAGTAGTAGAATTTAAAGCTTCTATATTGCAATGTGAACAATAGAGCACATCATATGATTTGAAGCCACAAAAAGTATTCCCTCAAATTCATTTAGAAACCTACCATCATTCTATTTCATAATGTATTCAAGCATTATTGTTGCTCCTCTATCTCATAAAGGTGCTTGAACCAAATAGAAATGGAATTAAGTTGAATGCACATGTTCTACATAACAACCCCATAGAACTATGTATAGATTTCCTCCACAACATCAATTTTACTAATCTTAGCTAGCGCACTGGCTACATATGGTGAGATTAGGTTTTTAGCACAAAACTAGAAATCTTTCAAACACTTTTGAGACATTTACACTACAATCTCAAACTGCCCATGTGCAAAGTAAACATGAGCTAGATTTACGCATGCATAGGAATAAAGTATCATACAAATTGTCCTCCTTTAGCTTGAATAGTGGCACCCGATCATATTATAAACATTTCCCTATTTTATGTCAATGTTTTATAATATAGTTTCGATCATTCTCAAAATGTGCATTCATGTCCATTGAATTCCATCAATGGACATGAATAGGAATCTTAGCTAGCGCACTGGCTACATATGGTGAGATTAGGTTTTTATCACAAAACTAGAAATCTTTCAAACACTTTTGAGACATTTTCACTACAATCTCAAACTGCCCATGTGCAAAGTAAACATGAGCTAGATTTACGCATGCATAGGAATAAAATATCATACAAATTGTCCTCCTTTAGCTTGAATAGTGGCACCCGATCATATTATAAACATTTCCCTATTTTATGTCAATGCTTTATAATATAGTTTCGATCATTCTCAAAATGTGCATTCATGTCCATTGAATTCCATCCTCTTTAGCATGAGTAGGAAACATGATGACATCAATTGTAGAAATTGACATTATAGCTTCTAATTGCATTTGTTTGGGGGGTTTCAAAAACCTTTTCAATAAACCCATTTGATATAACATGTAATAATGCAAACCACATTGTAATTGTGGGCTTCATGCTACTCTAGCCATTTATTCTACTTTAAACAAATCATCTATCTATAGTTCCATACTACCAAGCATACATAAAGCAGTTGATATATCCTATCCACTTTAATTGCATCCCTAATAGATCAAGGCTTAGTTGGATCTTTTCCCAAATTCAAGCCATGGTTGCAATACTTAATATGTGCTCACAAAATCAAGAAACCCTGACCATATAAACCTCTATAAATGACTTGCTTAAAAGTTTCTAATAACCTTTAATAAATTCATTTGGTGTATATCATGCAACCATTACATTTGCAAGTAGTACTCATGCATTCACAAATGTTTGTGGAACAACACACTTTAACCTCATCACTCCAACCTTTATTTGTCAATTGTCTAAAGCATCCAAAGCTAATACTATATCTTCTATAGCTAACATTTGATATTTTTAATTATTTCCTTCATCTTTATCTTTAGATTAGTTCTTCCACTCATTGAATATGTTAGATAGATGTTTCTCTTTGCCATGATATTCTCTTTCATCTTGCACTATTACTCGCTTGAACAATAGTTTTCTTATTGTTCATGATATTTATTCTCTATAGCCTCTTCATATTCAAATTCCTCTACTCTCATTACAAGTTTATGTAACCTATCCACCTTTATAATAATTGATTTTGTGTTTGCATCAAATGTCTCCTTTTCCAACATTGATCCACCTTCAACTTCATAGCTATCTAAAGTATGTCAAGTCCCCATGTTGTCCCAACTAATTTTTTTTCATTTTGAAACAAATTCATCCTTAATTGACCTAAAACTACCTTTGAATGGATTAGTCATGAAAAAATTAAAGTGGGTTGTCATTAAAATTTTCTCTCTAGCATGTGTGCATAGTGATCAAAACTAGCCCAATAGCCTCGAGAATTTCCCTAGAGAACTAGTCAAACAACCTCTTGAAATCATGAAAATGCATAGGAATGTAAACATTTGACCTAAGAATTTAGTGCAACAAATGTATTGGAAAAAAATCTTGAGGTGCAAGATATTATCATCCAAAGTGGCTCACTCATACTTTTCAATAACTGCACCTGTCAAAAACCAATTAGGGCTCACCAAGTCACCTCCTTGAAAAATTATCAAAGCATCTCCTTGGAAGCTACCACTGGAAAAATTAGCTAATTTAGGCCCATTGAGTATGTGTGCATGAGGTATTTCCTTGAATCCACATTCTTCACAAGATATTAAGGTTCAAAGTTGACCTTGAAAAATTCTAGAAATGCAGATGTAAAAATAGAACAAAGTGCATTTGCTTTTGACCCAGTAAAAATATCAAATTTGATCCTATGGCTCTAAAACTGGACCAAGGAGCATATGAATGTGTGGGGAATGTAGGGTATCAATCCATTTTCCATGATGATCATCCATTTGTGGAATATCAGTTTGAATAGGAGGCCACTTTGTAGGCCTGAGAGTATGCAAACAACAAAATAGTCCCAGAACCCTCCAGCTTTGCATTTCAAAACCCTATCAAAACTCATCACAGGAAGCTGAAATTAGACAGGAATTTTACCATATGAAAATTGAATACACTCACCAAGTGATTTAGCATGAAATAGAATGGGCTTCAAATTATGACCCTCCAATGTAGGTCACTGGGGCAGATTTTTTAGGTGCATTTTCTGAGTGTGCAAAGCAAATTTTCATCATGGGAACTTAAATTTTTTTGCAAAATTTTATATTCCCAACAATGGATCCAATTGGGGTCACATGGCCCTTGTGAGCATGGTGAGATTCCAGATCTTTGGGGAGTAGACCAAGTTCCAAGTCTGTTGGGTGCTCTAAAGCTAATTCTTTATGCTGCATTGGAACTCATTTTTCAAACTTCATTTGGTGGCCCCAGGCCTCAAAATATGAAGTACCAAAATTTACCTCTATCAAACACTCTATTCTATGCTATCTACAATAGGCCAAGTCTGAAAACACTACTATGAACTTGCCCACAAACTAAACCTGTCAATGACATGCCTTACCATATCACTGTGCTTTCCAATGTCACCACTAATTCTATCAATCTACAATCTACAATTACACACTAACTGAAAATATTCATCATCACATAACACATATGTGTTATATTCATCACATGAAACATGTTCATACTGAAAATAAAATTCCTTGCTCTTCAACTTATTGTCATGCTCCATCAAAATACCTCCCAACTGAATTGGAAACTAAAAGCGTTCATACTCTTCCAAGTAGCTAGCATCATGGCACTCAACCTTTTCTACAAAATCTATATGAAATGTAAAACATTCATAGGAAATTCCCTCGAGGAGCTTATCAAAGTGTTGATTTTTTTGCTTGAGGGAACATTCTAACCTTGTATTAGATGCATCATCAAAGTTCTCAACAAAGAGTGGATTATCTTTGCACCAATAAGGATGATCATCTCATCTCTAGTGAAGATGGAGGCTCATCAAATAAGGGGTTTTTTCATACATCCATTGTTTTCATGAAAGCTTCTATCCCCTTATCATGAAGGTCTAAATATTTTATGTCATCATTGCATTCAAAATCATTACAATCACTAAAATACCATATATATATTTTTAACTTCCTCCACATCATCAATAGTTAACATCTTTGACTCATATTCTAAAAACTCTTTAGAGGAAGAAAGTTGTTCCTTCTCAAGAAAACATGTTTTCCCATCATTATCAACATATTTATTATTTGAAGCAAAGGATTCTATCTCTACTTAATGAGGATAATCATAATCAACAAAGTAATGACCAAACACAATGCCATCATAGTTACTATAGCAAGGGGACTCATCAATACTGAAACTATGTTCAAAATTTTTAGATTGAATGCTCATTCTTATGTCTTTAATATCTTGACCACTGATTTGTGATAAGAAATTTGCAACATTTGCAAGTGTATCTTTATCTTCATCACTAGTATATGGATTTGCATATGTCTTTCTTGTAAGCTTATTACAATGATTACCCTCATCCATACAACAAGATGGATCATTTTTTGTTATACTATTTTCACTTGTTTCCACTATTTTATGATTTTTCTTAATAGGAGAGCAACCATCAAAATTTTGAGACATCATATTTTTTGCAAAATTACATTGAGTTCCTTCAACAATATTTATCTAATCAAGCACCTAATCAAAACTGTGAGGTTTCAAATCTTCTAGAAAGTTACTCAACCTAGACTCGTAGATTTCACAAAATAGATCAATGTACATTGAATCCTTAGATCTAAAATTCTTGGGGACCTCCATCAAAGCATCTATAAACCTTGAGAACAAATCATATGGTGATTCTCCCTTATGGATCTTCATGTTAGACAATTCTTGAACAAAAGACATCAAATTTGCATTGCTCAACTTTTGTTGATGCTCAACTTGGAGCTCACTATGATTTGCATCTTGTGATGATGGATAAATGAGATCAACAAAAGCATTATCATCTTGGCAATAATTTCTATTTTTTGATTCATGAATTCTATTTGCATGAGGTGTGCTAGGATAATAGACACTCATAGCCATATATCCTTTCATCATTGAATATTTTAAATTGTTCTCAATGTTCATGCCAATTTGATATGCTTGATGTAATGTTGCAGGATCTTTATCTCTTAATCGATAACTAATTTTTTTATCAAATGTATCTAAGTACACAACCAAAAAAACTACATCATTTGGTCTTATAATTTTTGGAATATCCTTTATTTCCTTTGAAAAATCTAAGATTGAAAGCTGGGACTAGGTCATTCTCTTCTTTCTCAATGTTCATTAGATTTTGTCTCACTAAAATTGGATCAATTCTTTCACCAAATTGTTCAATGAATGATGCTTTGGATTCCTCCCAATAATAGATAGATCATGTTGGTAAATAAGAGAACTGGTCTCTTGCATCTCCCTTTAGAGACTGAAAAAATAGCCACATGATCACATCTTCATGATCTACCTCATAGTCATCCATTAAATTATTGAATTCTTGCAAATGCCTACTTACTGATTCAGACTTCTCACCAATGAATTTTGGTATTTTATCTCTGATTTTAGATGGAATGACATTTAGGAAACCAAAAATTCCAGTAAAATTTATGGCTTTGTACCTTTCAATGCTGAAATTTCTTTGACAACCTAGTTGGGGCTAATTACAAACCATGGTTGCACTAGGAACCATATAATGATGCTTATATTGATGCATTTTGATATTCCTTTTCAAGAACTTTTACAATAATGCAACTATTATTCTCATAGTTCTTAGCTTCCTTATATGACCTTAAATCCTTTAGAAAGTATGGCATCTAGTTTTAACTATGTTTAAGTTCTATTCACCATGAGTAGCTCTATGCAAAACAAGCATACTTATACATGATGCTAAATGCAACTTTTATCATAGAAGTATGAAAATTCAGTATTGCTATCCTTTCCCTTTCTTAGTTCTACTTCACTCAATAGGGAACCAATTTTTTTCAAGACTTCCAAAAATGGTTTTCACACACAAATTTCTTGAAAACCAAAAAGTGAAAAATACCTAGATATGTGCAGTTGCTGCAAATCCTTCTTCATGACTAGAAATATTTGTAGATCTAAAATTTTATTCATATCTCCATCAGGTTCTTTTGATAGAGATACCATCTCTCTTCACACAAGACTAAACTTCAAGAAATATGAAGCTCCTTCAAAGATGAATTTCCTTTTGGGTCTTCTCTAGCAACAGAGTCACACATGCATTCATTTAAAGTTGCTATAACAAAATCACTTCTAGGTCTCAAAACTTTAGTATCTGAACCAAATGTCTAGATTTACCAAATTCTTGACTCTATGAAAATGGATACTCCTCTACTTCTCCCCATTAGAGTCACCAATTTTTTGGTTCATTTTTCTTGCAACCTTCAACCCTTAGGAGAAATGCAATGCCTAAACTAGGGGATTAAATACTTAGGACAATGAATCTACACTATCAATGGTTTGAAGACAAGAAAAGCCAACAAACAAGGCTATAAAATCCTTCTACACTTTGAGCTCCAAAAGAATCAGGAGGGTGTTCCTAATCATAGGCCTTATTGTATGATAAACATTATGCCAAGCAAAAAACCACAAACCTATGAAAGTGGATAGTTCTCAAATATATGAGTAATGGGTATTTTATATTCTACTAGGTTCAAGCATAATCCCATTTACATTGAACATTATTGAGAACACATTACTTAAATACCTCCATCACAAACACATAGAGAGATGGCATATGTAATGCTTTCCAAATAAACCTATGTAACCTTTTAACACCATGGAGATACTAGGACATAGATAACTTAAACATGGAAGTAAAAGAACATCAAAGTAAAAAGGGTTTTTAGATTTTAATATTTGGGACCAAATTGAAAATGGAAGATGCACAAGGATTGACCAGTGCCAAGAAGAGGGCTACAGAGTCATACAACCAACATTTTATCCTATCATGTTAAACATGTTTCAAAAATATTTGAAAATGTTATCACATTATGATAGCAAAGACCATTGAAGCTTATCAAATGACCAGTCTTTGAAATCCATCTGGAAACACAATACTCCCATTACATTCTTTAAAGCAATTACTATATTCTTTGAACAAAAGGAAATAACAAATGCAACAAATGTGCATGAAAAACTTAGATAACCCTTTATTATTGATTTTGAGAAGTATTACATCTCAGCTATGGAGACAGTCACAAAATAAAATATTCATGAACCACACTTCAAAACATAGAAACATCAAACCAATGGCTAATAGTCATACACCTCACCCTAACCTTACAGTTTATACAAAGCTTTTGTTTTCCTTGCAAAACTTCATAAATTGGAACCCCTAAAAATGAGAAAGAAGAAAAGAAATAGAAGGAAGAAGATCCCTAAAATCTATCTACAATTGAAATTTGGTAGCATTTCTCCCCTTTGATCTGCATATATCTTTCTTTATTTCCAATAATAAACCATGCATGTTTCAACCACTTTGCTCTTTCTGAGAATAGTTTCATCCTGTGAAAACAAATTTGTTGCTTTATTCTTTAATTTTAAGAGAAAGGCATTAAAATACTATAGCATTTGAGTGAAAACAAATTTGTTGGGTAAAACCTACCTATCCATTTTGGTTCATTCTAGTAAAAACCTTTATCCCACTTACCTCCTTTCTTCATTTCTCTTAAATCCATTCACACAACCATAATAAATTATTTACCAATGAAAAACCATTTACCTCCCAACAAAGAAGACCTTTGTTTATAAAGTGAATAACTTGATTCACTTCATTCAGCTTAATAGAAATTTTACCCGTGACTTTTATATTCGTACATTCATTTAAAATATATTCTTTTTAAATGATGAGAGCTTTAAAATCTATATTATTAGAAAAACAAAATTTTTACTTGTGTAATCTCCATTTAATTATTTGCATCCATAAAAAATCATTCAAATTATCACATTTAACACCCCATGGGCCCCACAATTTCCTTGCATGAAGGGTATGTGTAAAATCATCATGGAAAAAATAAGTGGCAAAAAATTCAAAAAAATTAGGGTTAGGCAACTTGATGTAAAAATTTGCATAAGTTATCTATATTATTTCAAAAATATGTAAAAATAGAATCTATAGAAAATTGAATATAGTTTCTAAACTACTACGTTTATTTAAAAAAAAAGAATTATTTGGTGAAAATTTGAAATTTCAATGTATTAGTACTTCAATTTCAAGGAAAAAATAAGAAGTAGGTGTCATTTTGACCACCCTAACCATAATAAAATGATAATATTTTTTATAAGACTTTAGATATATGTAGAGGACTCATGTCCCGATGTGATGCATATTTTTTTGTAATTTTTTCCAAGTAAATAATTAATTTTGAATTTTTATTACAACTTTTAAAAATATAGAAACTCTTATGTCTGACCACCTTAACTTGGTCAAAACTTCATGAAATTCAATTTTTTTTAATCCTAGCATGCAAAGCATAGAATGTGATCATTTTTTGGATTCAAAAAATGTGATATCATTTGAAAGCTATAGATTTTTTTCAATTAGCATATCAATCAAAACTTTAGTCGTAATGCAAATAGAAAATGAATAATAATAATTTATTAAATTCAAAGTAAAGCATAATCTATATTGGTGGAAAGCTGATAATCTCCTTTAAAAACCCTTTTTGTTTCATCAATATTGAGTAAAAAAAGGTCATTAGCCACATACCCTACACATAATCATCATATCGCCACTTTTTGGCCCATCATGATCCTGCACATACCCTAAACATATCATGTATCACAAAAATAATGAAAAAATGGGAAACTAATACTATAATGGGTGATTAGGAGTTAACATCGTGTGTCGCCAAAGCATAGAGACTTGGGATACACATTATAGCAATGGGCGATATTATCACTCCATCGTTGATCACTGAAGTGCAATGTGAACAAAAAATATCATCAAAATCCTTGATTCTTCATTTGATTTTCATTTTGCTTCATCATTTGACTGCTTACATTCTCTCTTTTCTCAAAGAGCCCCATCAACAATATATCTCTAGTTTTTTTGAAGTAGTAGAATTGAAAGATTTTATATTGCAATGTCAACAATAAATCACATCATATGATTTTAAGGCACCAAAATTCTACTCTCAATAATATTCATTTAGAAACCCACCATCATTCTATTTCATAATGTATTTGAGCATTATTGTTGTTGTTATGTCTCATAATTGTGCTCAAACCAAATATAAATTAAATTCAGTTGAATGCAAATGTTTTGCATATCAACCCTATAGAACTATGTAGATATTTCCTCCACAACATCAATTTTACTATTCTCAGCTAGCGCAGTGGTTGGATATGCTGAGATTAGGGTTTTAGTCCAAAAGTAGAAATCTTTCAAATAATTTTGACATATTTTTACCACAATCTCAAACTACCCATGTGTAAAGTAAACATGAGCTAGATTTACTCATGCATAGGCATCAAATAAAAATGTTACCCTTAGCAACTTCTTGTACCTACGTACTATTGTGTGGTCTCACAACACGCCCCAAGACTAAAAGACTTTAGGACCCAAGTGAAAAGATAACTCTTATGGGAGGAGCTAGCAAATTGAAAGATTGCTAGGAGTGAGAAGCAAAGAGGAGTCTTTAATCAAAGATTACTTCGTAATGCAAGTCTTTTGGGTACCGAGTACCAGGAACTGGAAATGATCAAAAGGTCAAATGTAATGTGAGTTTGAATGAAATGGTTCTAATCTGATAGTTGGAGTCTAGTAAGATGGGTTCGATATTTGGAGTCCAGTAGGAAGGAAGTTTAGTGAAAGCGAATTCTGGGAAAGTTCATGGGTAAAGCTGAATAATGGGTATCGGGTATCGGGTTGCAATGTGAAGTAAATTTTTTAAGTTTTAAGGTTATCTAATGATTCTGATAGTTTGGTAACCTGATATATACATATATAAGGATTTGTGATATATTAGAAAGTGTGTTATTTATGAGATTTATGTACTAATATTTGAATGATGGTTTTATTTACATGAGATGTTGTCAATGTTTTTATTTTAAAAGGGATTTAATGTGTGGAATTTGTGATTACAGGAAATGAAAATTGTGATGCAATGTTTAGGTATGAATGGTTAGGAAAATTTGAATCATGGATAGAATCATATCCAAGTCGGGATGCTTGTTCTGGGATGCTATTGGCCGAGGAGTTTGAATCCACTAGAATGTTGGAGATCTTGGTATTTCACATGTGGTGGATAAAAAGTGTCAACCTTTGAGGAAGCCCATTCTTGAGAGTGGAAGACCTAGAGTCAAGTGAAGTGTGGGGGTGAAAATTCTACTTTATCAAATGTTTGAATATACGGGAAGTCCCTACACACTATCCGGATTCAAGATATTATCCTGGTGATAATTAAAGATTAAAACCCAAAGAGCTTCAATGTTTAATTGGAGTCAAGACTTTCTTTGAATTTGATTGCAATTATCCTATCAGTCACTACATTACGTGTGCCTTGATGTGACTAGTCCCTTGGATTTCCTATCATGTATTTTTCTTAACCTATCTAAGCCTTGTTTTCTATAAAAGGCCAGAGGATCCATTTTTTTAATTTTAAGTTCAGAATTTGTGGATGTCGGAAGAGCATAATTTTTTTTCAAGTTTTGTTCTTTTTTCTTGTTTTCTAAATTATTCTAGTGTAAAAATTTGTATGCATGTAGACATTGATTAATATTAGAGCCAATTGGATAGCTACCTATCTCATGAATCTTTTGCAATTTGTTTTGTTAGTTCATCTGAACAAGACTATATGTTGCATTGTTTAAGGGTGCATACAGAACCTACTCGGTTTCCAAACTAAAACCCCTCTCTTTCAAAGCTTGCACCATCTTATATGTAACCATGAAGAATTCTGGTGAATTATAAAGCAGTTTTCTCTATTTTAGTTAATTATATAGGGAATGCATGGAGAATAATTTGGAGAAAATTTTAATTTTCAGTATTTTTTTGCTTTATTTTAGAATAGATGTTTAAATTCTTGAAAATGTTCCAAAATTTGAATGAATAGATGGAAATTTATTGAATTTTTTTATTTCCTATGAAATTGTTGAATACTTAATGCTAAATCTACTTAAGTGATAGAAAATAATTTGTTAATGTTCATGTAATTATTGCAAATCCTTTGATTTCATTATATTTTTCCTTATGATTCAATTGAGAACTTGATGCCTAATATATATAATTCAAAGCAAACATATTCCCTTTGAGATTAACAACAATATCACATCATACCCGTGAGCGACCCTAGTGCAATCATGAACTGGTTATCAGAGACTTGGGATTGAACTAAAGACAATCTTTTCCTGTTAAGGAAAACTCCCCTTTTAGATTGTATGTGTTCCATATCTTGCAAGAAGGATAGGCTCTTTGTAGTTTTTCTGTGAAAAATTTATTCACCCTATTTGTTTTAATTAAAATAATCGTCAACAGAAAACTGGCACTAGAAGGAGGGCCTAATTTTAATTTTATATTAATCTGAGTTTAATAAGGAAGCTTGTAAAGTGAAATTGAGTGCAAGCTAGCTTTTCAGTATGGAAGTTGAAAAACTTTAGAAATTCTTAACCAAAAATTACATCCTTTGAGTTTATTCACCTTTGGTAGAGTTACCGAATGTAGAATTCATGATACAAATGATCACGATGAACTCAAGTGTGAATTTTTTTAACTAGGGTAAGTATGGCCATAAGTCAAGTGGTTCCATTAATAGAAGCTATAACTTCCAGAAGGAGATAATTTTTAATGAGAAAAACATTTAACCCTAGTGGAATTGTAAATATTAAAAAAATAATTGATACATCAAAATAGTTGGAAAAATGTGATTATTATAAAGGAAAACCTAACGTTTTGTAGGAAAATAGGTGAGAATGCTAAGATTCAGAGACATCACATCAGAAACAAGGAAATGGTATTGATGAGTCATCATTCTCCTTATACATGGAAAATGCAAATAAAGAGTGGGAAAATTGAGTGGGAGACACATGTATTTTGCTCCAAGTTGAAAATTCACAAGTTATAAAAATAATTTTTCTTGATTTTATACAAGATGTAGAGTATCAAACTTTTACTTTTTCTCTCTCTGATAACAATATAAAAAGTTATATATCTTGGTCCAACAAAGTGCAAAGTGAAGATCGAACTGAAGATATGAATATTTTCAGAGGAGGAGAAAGAAGAGAAATGGATAGAGTCATTCATGGAAATGGACTAGGGCTAGAGGAAGGTAGAGTATGGTATCATTAGATCAAGTGTGTGCATTCGACCTTTAATGGGGTCATTTTCATACATATAAGCCAAGTTATTGGTAAGTACATTTTTGAATTTACGATTATTAAATGCAAAAAATTTAAAATAATTCATTACTACAATAGAAGGTTTGAAATTTCTTTGAATTAATTTAAAGATAATCCTATTGTAATTCGTACCAAAACGACAAAATAAATAGTCATAGAAATTGAAATAAGTTATTTTGTTAAGGTTGATCTTTTGTTAGGTGAAAGTTAGGGTAGTTATGGTTAGTTTTCTTTTTGTAGGATTTTTGTTTTGTTTTGTTTTGTTTCTTTGTTTTTTTTTTCTCTTTTCTTTCGTTTGGCCTCTACATTAGCAAATTCTACTTAAACTTATCTTACACATGAGATTTAATTCAAAAATTTATAAAATTGAGCCATGAAATGTAAAATGATAAAACCGTGCACAGTAAAAAACCACGTTGTAAGATGTACTAAAGTCACACACATATATGTGTGTGTATCATGTACATACATGAAATATCCAAAATCCTTAATTTAAAAGATCAAAAATTCAAAAGAGTAAGCAAAGTTGCATATAGTAGTAACCATTCAGTCGATATAGGATGCCTCATCTATTAGGGCTAAATACCCTATGTAGGCGAGTTCTTGGTGAACTTCAAAGTCATGAATATGGAGGTCACTAAGGAAAGGCCGAAGTGGAACCACTTCCCTGTGCTCTAGGAACTGAGGAATATCATCCATGGAAGGAATCTTGATGGTCAGATGTGCAATAGATAAAATAGTATCCAAATTCTCTAGATATTCAGGCCTTACTATTAAATTGGTAGTTGAGTGAACATCTTACACATGTAGCCCAATATCCAGAAGTGATGCTACAAAATGAGAAGCCACGTCGGAATAGAAGTGAAAGTAGCGGTTGGATTCTACATACCTTTCCCCAAGGACTAAGCACAAATTTGGCACAATGAAACTGGAAGTCCAAATGAAGAAAACCTTTTCAAGCCTTTGCAGTGTGATACTTCCTAGGAAATCATTTTGGCGGTGAGAAAAACTTAAGCAAATTGGAGTATCCATGGCCAAAAGAAAATGAGAATACACAAAGAAAATACATAAATAATACAAGAAAGCTAAAAAAGAGAGAAAAGTGTGAAGAATTCAAGAAGTGTGGAATTTATAGAAAGTCGTAAGAAAGTTGCAATACATAGTTGCCTCGAGTGAAGTCTTGGAAACTATAAGAAAGGTGGAAATTGAATAATTATCTTTAGAGTAGAAAGTTAAATCAAATTAATTCTTTACACATAGTTGGTGATAAATTGCTTCAAATTTGATGAGTACAAAGATTGTGAATAAAGCAAGTAGAAGATTTAAAAGTTAATAGTGGTCATTTCATGTTTGTTTTTAAAATCCATATTAATTATGGAGGTGCTTATGTGTGCAGAGAAAAAAGGAAAATGAAGTCAGTAAGGTAGTACACGTCATCACCTGGGTAATTAGAGAGAAGTAATACTTGCAAGTTTAGGTGTGAAAATTTAATGAAGAATAGTGTGATCATGTTTCAAGGTAATCATGACATTTTTGATCCATTAATGAAGTACAACACCATCAAATCAAAATTGCTAGCAGAATATTTAGTAGTTGCCATAAAATTTAATCAAAATGGTCGTAACTAATGTTTCTAAATTTAGTTTTTAATTTGGTAATTAAATTGTTTGTTGCTAAATTTTAATTTATGCATATTTTCTAACACATAGCAAGTTACAGTTACCTAGGATTTGGCATAAATTGGTGAAATTTAGCTAGAAACATGCACCAATAGGAAATTATTAAATGATTTTTTGGGAAGTAGTGAATTGATGAAGGGATATGCATTGAATGAAAAATCAAAACATAACCTTCGATACCACTGTAATTTTGAACCTAGTAGTGGGCTTCAGTGCTTGAAAGTAGATAAAAGAGCTATCATTGTTATATCTATAAAAGAAAAGAGAAAAATCAACTCTTTAGGCTATTCAAATAACTCTACTGGGGCTATGGACACCTGGTTGGTAGTGGAGCTATGTTTGGGGGAATTATAGAGATAGCCTTGTCGGAGCTATGGATGCTTGGATGGAAGCAAGGCTCTATCACTAGTTGGATTTGTAGGATTACCAAATTATGTAATTCAATGTTAATGAACTGATTCTTTTCACTAAGTTTCAAAAAATAAGAATTAATCAAAGCAAACACAAATGTTTCCAGTGGAGTTTTACTTTTTTATGTCAGAATTTGGGTAAAGGTAAAAGTTATTGCTTTAAAATATGTATAAATTATAATTTACAACTGGTGATTTAATTTCAAGTTCAGTTTAAATTTGGTTTTATAGGTTGTAAGTTGTTGTGTGGTCTCACAACATGGCCCAAGATTGAAAGACTTGGGGAACCAAGTAAAAAAATAACTCTTATGGCATGAGCTAGAAAATTGAAAGATCACCAAGAGTGAAGAAAAGAGGAGTCTTTAATCAAATAGTACTTCGTAACGCAAGTGTTGCAGGTACTGGGAACCAAAAATGATCAAAAGGAAAAAGGTAATGTGAGTTTGAATGAAATGGTTCTGATCTGATATTTGGAGTTCAGTAAGATGGCTCCAATATTTGGAGTCCATTAGGAAGGAAGTTTGGTGAAACCAAAATCCGAGAAAGTTCATGGGTAAAGCTAAATACCGAGTATTGAGTACTAGGTTGCAACGTGAAGTAAAATTTTTAAAGTTTGAAGGTTATCTAATGATTCTGATAGCCTGGAAAACCGATATATGCATATATAAGGGTTTTCGATATGCTAGAAAGTGTGTTATTTATGAGATTTATGTACTAACATTTGAATAATGGTTTTATTTACATGAGATGTAATTTTTTTCCTTTTAAAAAGGATTTAATGTGTGGAATTTTTTATTGTAGGAAATGCAAATTGTGATGCAAAGTTCAGGTATGGAGGGTTAGGAAAATTTGAGTTATGGATAAAATCATATCCAAGTTGGGTCCCTTATTCTAGGATGCTATTGGTAGAGGAGTTTGAATCCACTAGAATACTAGAGATTCTGATATTTTTCATGTGGTGGATAAAAAGTGTCAACCTCTAAGGAAGTCCATTCCTGAGAGTGGAAAATCTAGAGCCAAGCGAAGTGTGGGGGCGAAAATTCCACTTTATCATTCTAAATGTATGGTAAGTCCCTACACACTATCCTGATTCAAGAAATTGTCCTAGTGATAATTAAAGATTGAAACCTAAAGAGCTTCAAGGTGCGATTGGAGTTGACTTTCGTTGACTTTGATTGCAATTCTCATATCAGTCACTACATTCCATGTGCCTTGATGTGATTGGTCCCTTGGACATCCTCTAATGTGTTTTTCTTATCCTATCCATGCCTTTTGTTCTATAGAAGGCCAGAGGATGGCCTTTTTATTTTAAGTTTAAAATTTTTGGATGTCGAAAGAGCATAAAACTATTTCAAATTTTGTTCTTTTTTCCTATTTTTTGAATTATTCTAGTGTAAAACTTTGTATGCACATAGATATTGATTAATATCAAAGCCAATTTGATAGCTAACTATCTCATGAATCTTTTGTAGCTATTTTTGTTAGTTTAGCTGAACAAGACTGCATGTTGTGTCATTTAAGGGTGCATACAAAACCTACTCGGTGTCCAAAATAAAACCCCTCTCTTTAAAAGCCCACACCATCTTATATGTAGCTATGAACAATTCTGGTGAAGTATAAAGCGGTTTGATCTACTTTAGTTAATTCTTTGGGGCATGCATGGAGAATAATTGGGAGAAAATTTTAATTTTTAGTAATTTTTGCTTTATTTTATAATAGATGTTTAAATTCTTGAAAATGTTCAAAAATTTGAATGAATAGATAAAAATTTATTGAAAATATTTCCATTTCCTATGAAATTGTTGAATGCTTAATGCTAAATCTACTTAAGTGATAGCAAAGAATTTGTTAATGTCCATGAAATATTATTGCAAATCCTTTGATTTCATGATATTTTTTCTTACGATTCAATTGAGAATTTAGTGCCTAATATTTATAATTCTAAACAAACATAGTTCCTTTGAGATTAACAACAATATCACATCATACCCGAGAGTGACCCTAGTGCAATAATGACCTGGTTATTAGAGACTTGGATTGAACTAAATCCAATCTTTTCCTATTAAGGAAAACTCTCCTTTTAGATTGTCTTTGATCCATATCTTTCAAGAATGATAGGCTCTTTGTGGTTTGTCTATGAATAATTTATTCGCATTGTTTACTACAAGTAAAATAATCGTCAAAATGTATAAATCTATCCCCCACTATGACATACATCTATTCTCTTCTTAGCAAGATTTAACTTGGAAAGCTTCTATTTTGCATCACTTTCTCCCCCTTTGACATCAATGGAAAAGGGTACACTCCCCCTGAGGAAATGCTGAAATTTGACAATTTGCTGCAACCATCAAGTCTTTAGAAATTTTTAAAATAGAATTTTACATGACTTGATCAAACTATTCTTAACCAGGGTTAAATAAGTTATCAATGAAGCTCCCCCTAGATATACTCCATATCACTAATGTTTAGTTATATGTGGTGGGAGAAACTACTCCCAGCTTCTACCTCAAGTATTCAAACTGTTATGTAGGAAGAGGCTTTGTAAATATATCAGCCACTTGTTCCTTGGTGGGAACATACTCAATGCTGACTTCCTTATTTGCATTTTTTTTCTGATAAAGTAATACTTGATTGATATATGCTTTGTTTTGGAGTGCATCATTGGATTCTTTGAGATATTAATGGCACTTGAATTGTCACAAAGAATCAAGATAGGTTCATTATACTAGATACCTTTATTTCCTTTAATGTCCACTTCATACATAAGGCTTGAGTGCAACATGTAGCTACTGCAACATATTTTTCTTCTATTGTAGAAAGAGTTACATACTATTTCTTTTTACTCATCCAGGAAACTAATCTGTTGCCCAAAAAGAAGGCTCCTCCACTAGTACTCTTTTTTTCATCCACTTTTCCTACCCAATCTACATTTTTGTATGCTATTAAAGTGAAATATTTGCATTTGGGATAGCATAAGCCATAGTCAACATTAATTTTGATGTATCTAAATATTCTCTTGACTGCATTGACATGTGATTCTTTAGTTTCTTCCTGAAACCTAGCTACCATACAAACCACTTGCATTATATCAGGCCTAGATGTAGTTAAATATAGTAGACTTCCAATCATAGATCTATATGTAGTCTGATTTGCATTAGGTGACTCATCAGATTTTCTCAATTTGCAACCAGTAATCATGGGAGTATTGAATGGTCTACAATTTTCCATGCCAAAAAAATTAATTATTTCTTATGCATACATGGTTTGTGATATAATATACCTTTATTAGTTTGTGTAATTTGCAAACCAAGAAAAAATATAAGTTCTCCTAACATGGACATTTAAAACTCATCTTGCATGTTTATGGAAAATATTTTTCACATTACATCACTGTTACCACCAAATATAATATTGTCTACATATACTACAACAATGATCATATACTCACCTTCATATTTGAGATACGGATTTCTATCAGCACAACTTTTCTTGAATCCTTGTTGTAGATATTGATCCAATCTTGAATACCAAGCCCTTGGTGCTTGCTTTAGACCATACAATGCTTTTCTCAATTTGCAGACATAATCATTATTCTATGATAGCTGAAAACCTTTTGGCTGCTCAATATGTACTTCCTCTTCAAGGTTTCCATTTAGAAATACAGATTTGACATCCATTTGATATACTTTAAAACCTTTATACACAAAAAATGCAAGAAACATCCTAATAGCTTCTAATCATGTACCTGGAGCAAACATTTCTTCAAAATCAATACCTTCTACTTAAGCATATCCTTTGCACAATAACCTTTCTTTGTTTTTGACCACATCTCCATCTTCATTCAACTTATTTCCAAACACCCATTTAGTTCCAATTACATTCTTGCTTGGTGGTCTAGGAACCAATTCCCATGTTTTGTTCTTTTCAATTTGATTGGGTTTTTCTTCCATTGCTTCCATCCAACTTTCATCCTTACTAGCTTAATCAAAACTTTTTGGTTCAATCTGGAATAAGATGGAAAATTTCACTTGTTCCTTGTTCTTTGCAAGTCTTCTTCTAGTCTGCACACCTTCATTTTTGTCATCGATTATTTGATTTGCAAGAGGATATTTTTGCACATATTTTGCAGGAGCACACTCAACCTCTTGCTCATTCTCTTCTTCATGTTCTTCTTCTTCTATTACTGCACCTATATCCTTATCATTTGATTCTCTTTCAAGATTTTTTCTATTGGACTTGGCTTGATTTTCATCAACCCTAACGTGTACACTCTCTACAATTTTATGCAATCTCTTGTTGTAACATTTATAAGCTTTTTTTTAATTGGAATACCCCAAAAATATCCCTTCATCAAATCTAGCCTCAAAACTTCTCAAATCTTCAACTCATCTTTTGATATACCATTTGCTACCAAATACTTTGAAATGCTTGACCGATACAGGCCTACTAAACCACAATTCATATGACATTCTACCATTGTTAAATCTAATAAGAGATCTATTTTGAATGTATACAACAATTTTTACTACTTCTTTCCAAAATTTATCTATTAAGTTTTCCTCATTCAACATGGCTCTAGCCATCTCCTTCACAATCCCGTTTCTTCTCTCTACCATGCCATTTTTTTGTGGTGTTCTTGGGGCTGAATACTAGCATTTGATTCCATGATCTTCACAATATTCCATGAATTCACTTGACATAAATTCTCCACCTCTATTTGATCTAAGACATTTGATTCTTCTCCAAGTCTCATTTTCTACCAGCTTCTTATAGATTTTAAACTTTCCAAATGCTTCAATCTTCTCCTTAAAAAATATGACCCATGCCATTCTAGTATAATCATCAATTAGTAGCATGAAATATCTTTCCCCTTGAAATTCCATTTTCCTCATTGGACCACATAGATCAGTATGAATTATCTCCAAGGGTTTTGAAGTTGAATAATCTTTTGTAGGAAACTTAAACTTTGTTTTCTTTCATTGTTGGCATCCTTGGTAGATGATATTACCAAGATTTGCAATCTTAGGCATATTTCTAACTAATCCTTTTGAACCTATCTTTACCAAATTGCCAAAGTTTACATGTCTCGGTCTTTTATCCCACATCCAAATCTCATCTTCTTGGCTAATTAGACATGTTTTTCCTTCCACTTCACATATATTAGTAGCAGTCATTATCCCTCGAGCAATTTTTGTACCATTCATTCTTATCTTGCAGCCTTCAGAATCATATATAACTTTGTATCCATTATCACACATCTTGGTGACACTAAGAAGATTATGTTTTAGAACTTCCACATAGATCACATCTTTAGTTTTGTTCTTCCCATCTATGCTCAGAATTCCTTTACCACAAATCTTAACAACAGTATTATCACCTAGGCTTACTCAACCTCCTTTTCTGATTTCAATTTTAATGTTTTTTTAATCTCCAGTCATGTGCTTGGAGCAGCCACTATCAATTATCTATAGATCTTGTTCCTTTTCATGCAATTATGTTTGGGCAGTCATAGATTGAGTGAATTATGTGTTTTCTCCTTCCATACCTTCTTAGGTTTATTTTTGACCTTTTCTTCCTTTGTTTTAAGGACCTTAGTTTTATTTTCATCTTTGGGAGGTGTATTTTTCTTCTTCTCAAAATGAGCATTTGGTCTTAGAAATTTTGCTCTACAATTTCTAGCTATATGACCAAAACTATTGCAATTGAAACAAACAATATTCATATAAACTAAAGGAGAAAATGGATTTTTGCATTTGAAATTTGTATTTCTCCTTGGAATGGCTTTAAACTCTCTAGCCCTATGACCAAAATTGTTACAAGTATAACAATACCCATTAAAGTATGATGAGTACCTAGTCATGGAGTTTCCTTCTAATGGATGAGGAGATATTATTTGTTTAGGTCTCCTTAGATAGTGTACCCTTGTGAAACCATCATTGTATGTTCTCTTACTATTTTGCTTCTTCTTTTGATGATCAAGAATTGGCCTATTAACTTTCTTGTCTTCAATTGGTTCATTCTCTTTAATAGATTTCTCAGCTATAGTTGACTTCTTTTCATCTTCAGAAGCTTCTCCTTTGTCATATTTTTCACCATTGGGGAATAATTTTTCTTCTACTCTAAATCTTTCATAGAGCTTTGCAGAAGGATCAACAAATGAAATTTTTCCTTTTTCAAGTCCTAGACCCGATTTCTCCTTGTTGGTTGTCTTTTGTGTACACAACAATTCATCAAGAATATTAGTACCACTTTTTAATTTCAAGCCCTTATTGATCTGCTCATTGGCCTTCTCCAATTATTTTCTTAAAGTGACTATTTTTTCTTCAAGTTTTATGCACCTATCCATCTCAGATTGTAGTTTATATTTCATAACATCCTCAAATATTTTGATCTCTTCTACATGCACTTTCAAACCAACTATCACCTTATTGGATTCATCAAGTTCTTGAGTTAATCTACTAGTCTCCTTTTGAAAATTCATTTTTAGTTTCTTTTTTTCTCTGTTAATATCATCATATTTATGTCTTAGTTCATCAAGATCTTCAAGAGCACTGATTAATTCTCCTTCAATATCAACAACTACCTCCTCTTCTTCTTCAAGTGAATCTTCAATTTGTGCATCTTCCTAATCCTTAGTTTCTTTAACCATAAATAGAAATTATCTTCTATCTTCTCATTACAAGAGAACAATATTGATCCTCTTTTGAACTATCATTAGCATCAGATGCTTCAAATTCTTCATTGATGTATAGACTCTTCTTCTTTCCAAAGTTCTTTATTTTTGGATAAACCATTTTCTTCTTTTTGCTATCTTCTTCTTGCTTGGAACTTTCTTCTTTACCATATGGACACTTTGAAGCAAAATGACCTATTCTACCACAATGAAAACACTTGAAAGGGAGCTTACATTTATACTTTCTAGATCCTCTCCTTAGCCTTCTTATGAAGTTTGCTTCTTCCTCATCAGTTTCTTCATGATCAGATGCAATAACAATAGCTTTGTCTTTCTTATCAGATTCATCTTTTTCTCTCTTGACAACCTTAAATTCATCTTCTCTCCTAGATGATTTAGCACTTGGAATTCTCATCTCATATGCAGTAATTATTCCATGCACCTCATCAAGAGTAAGTTTATCAATTTCTATTTCTTCTTCAATAGAAGAAATCTTGGCATCATAGTTAGTTGTCATAGACCTGAGAACTTTTAGCACAACATATTCTTCTTTTAGATCTATGCCATATCCCTTAATAGAATTCACTATATCATCAACTCTCAAAAGATAACCTACACATTTTTCTTCTTTTTTCATCTGCAAGCTTTCAAATTTAGCTCTTAATATTTGTAGCTTTGCTAGCTTCACCTTGGAGTCTCCTTCATAGATCTTATTCAATTTTTCCTAGACATCATAAGTAGTTTCACAATGCATAACCTTGCTACAACATTAGGAGGAGGAACATATTTGTTCTTAACTTACATTCAAACATCAATTCCAATAGAACCTAAGTATCCTTTCATCAGAGACCTCCACTTAGCATAGTTTTTTCCATTGAATCTAGGTGGATTGCTTGAACCTTCCTGACATGCCATTGTTTTCGCTTATCAAAGATCTACCTGAGTTGATTAAGCTTCTCTTAGGGAACCTAGTGCTCTAATACCAATTGTTAGAACACAATGATCTTTTGAGAGGGGGTAAATTAGTAGATATTAAAACTTTTAGTCCTTAAAAACTTTTACATATTCAACCTTAAAATCATATGTGTAGATTGAAACATAAACACAAATAATAATCACAAGCATAAGAAAAATCAACACATAACATTGAATATACGTGGAAAACCCAAGATGGGAAAAACCACTGTGATAAATATTGCTAGGATCTACTATCCTAATCTGGCCTCAAGAGCATCAAAGTTCAATTACAATTTTTAAGGGCTACAACAACAAGGAAGTTTCAACTCCCTGTTTTAGAAGCAACAACTTCAAGAAGACTACAATCCCCTATTCTAAGCTATAACTTAGTGCAATGAGGCTAAAACCTCAATTAGAATCACAAATTCAAATATGTGTATAAGTGGTTCTACATAAACTTGAGATGCATCAATACATACAATAAAATGTTGCACTTATTGTAACTTACACGTTGTTGTTCTAGCTGCACTCTCAACAACACATACCTTTGTTCTTCACTCTCCTCTACTCTGCAGTCTCTTCTATACTATATTCTTAGCTATACATCTATTTTCTCAGCACTTTGTGCACTCATAGAATTCACCCACACCAATTGTTGACCCAACACTTGGAAAAATACTTGATTGTATTCCTTCTTTTCCAACCTACAATTATTACCTCAAGATTTGCTACATCATCCAGATCAACCCTCACATCCTATTAGGGTTTCCTTCACTTGCAAACCTCACCAACAAGCTACTTCTGCATTGAGCCACACAACATTTATTTATGATATAGATAATTTTCCTTTGTTCTCTCTATCGAATCCTAAAATCTGATTGTGCATTTAATGCTCTCTTCTGATCCTTCGATCTGATATTGATATCAATCACTTGTACAATTTGTTTCACCGTCTTCAAGGTCAAATATTCATTTTCCTGGTCACTAAGGTAGTTAGACAAATTAATTCTTTCTCTCGTGTTAGTTTGTAGTTCAAATCCTCATTCACACTTGTCATGATCATTTCAGATCTCTGCATTTGAATTCTGGTTGTCGATTTTATTCTTTCATGCCCTGATCCTACACTTTCCATTCACTTAACACAATGTTTCTTTGTCAAAGAGACATGCTAAATCCTCTCTTTGATAGACTGATCTCACTTCGACATTAGCATGGGCTCACATGTCATTTTTCTTTCATGTCATCACCACCTAATTCACAACAACAATGCAAATTAGCACACTAAGAAATCGTTCTTCACCAACTATCAACCTATGTCACAATTGGGTCCCACTAGCTTCTTTGCTTATCACTCCGTCAAAGGGACATCTTTCAAACTCCCACCAATACACCAAAGTCAGATCGATGAGATATCCATCAGGTTATCAATGAGAGATCTACTCCACTCCCACTTATATGGGGTTGTCACATCGATACCATTTGCTGTTGTAGACAAGTGGTCCCCAAGCCATCATGTCACCACATTTCACCATCCACTATTGCTTTCCACCACGTGTCATCCTTTCATTCAATTTATGTTTTTTCCATTGAAGCATATCATTGTTACCTTATCGGGTCCCACAGTGAACATCATACTCTCTTATTGCCATATCGAAGAAACATGCTTGAAATTCATATCGAACTACTGATGTCTCAATTATGGAAAGGTCATTGAGTTGTCGAGGATACATCTTGAATTTACTACCAACATCACTCTGTCTGATCAATGGTAAGGTCATTGGGTTTTCAAGGAGATATTTGAACAAGTCTCGCTAATGACCATAAGCCATTCTGATGAAATCCCTTGATGACATCACCTTTCCACCTCATCACCATGTCTCTACTTTGTAATCCACAACAAGGATGTGGATTATCATTTACTTGATCCCATCATGAAACATGTCTGCATCATCATCACTGTCACCCACGTCATTGTGATTAGGTCCTACTTGGAGTGCTACCTTCTCATCACCAAGTCAGAGAGACATAGACAAAGGTCTCACCGATGCCATACAGTCTCGCCAATAATGCTTCCATACTCCTTGTCACTCCATCAAACAAAAATTCATAGAACTCCCTTTGATGACCCAATGTCTCATTGATAAGATGATCATTGAGCCGTCAAAGAGACATCTCTCATTTTCTCATTAACCGCACACTATCACGTCGATTTGAAAAAGATATATAACCTTAAAGTGCAATGCAGAGGGGCTGGTCACCCTCATGACTATAAAGACATAATTTGCAACTAATGCAAATGACAACCATCGATACTGGGTCAACATCAAAATAGAAATATGTTCTAAGTGTCGTGACTACATGTATCCTTAAGGTTTAATTGATAAACCCTAACACCTGAGAGCATAAATAAAACATTTATGGGAGCATCCTTCACTTTCTTGACCTACACAATACCTTTCTGGAAAGCTCTTGAGAAACCCAATTTGAATCTTCCATAAGATCCACTAATCTCACACTCATCCTTTTTCATAATGGAAATGGTCTCCTTTGCTATATTTTCCCATTTGACATTTGTTGGTTGATTTTAATGAACCAATCAGGCCTTATCAAGTACCTATGAGTCTGCAGAACCCAATTCTCGAATACCTACTAGATGTGTGGCCAACAAACAAGATAAAGCATATATTACTTTATCTTCGATACTTCAAGTTCTACCAAAATTGGGAGGGTTTTCCCACAATGCCAAATATATAACTCATTTTAAAAATTTACACATACATTGTAAATCAATATAGACTGATTCTCATTAATAGAAAATAAGATGAAATCACTCACAAAGATGGAAATTCTTTTAGTTAATTATGCATCTTAGCTTGAGAATGCAAAATAACAACAAACAAAAGGCGGGTCGGTGACTATTTTAAAATATTACTCTTAAGTTGGGTGATCAAAACCACAAGAAAGGTCCAATGGGTTAAATATTAGTACCATTATCTATGGGCAAGGAGTCTACACAAAATGAAGCATAAGGCATGTTTAATTCTGAGCAATTATGATCTAGTGATATCAACTTGTAATTCACAAATCAATAACTAAGCACTAAAGACTACTTATCAAATCCAAATGACTTCATATATGAACCCATGATCTAATTCAAGCATTTTAACTCATCCCATGAACAAGAGCCAAAACTAGATCACATATCAAATTATAATACGATGAAAATTAATGAAATGATCATTGATCAATATTTTCATTAATGATTCTAATACAAAACCAGAATGGAGAGACTATAGGCTCAGAAAATCTCCATTATCATTCAAATATACTGAGAAACAATAAATTTAACTAAATTTACTATCTAGACTCAAAGCATTAGATAAAGACTCAACATATCTACTTTGTGTTCTTTAATTTTATCAATGTAGCTCCAGAATTTCACCAAAAGATCTGTACAAATGGCCCTGAATTCCCTTTTATACAATAAGGTAGAAAAAGAAAGCTTTAGCCCAAGTGTACACATGTTGCTATCATATTGGACCACTAGAGGGTATATTCCCAAATTCAGTTATATTTGCAAACATAAAAAATGCAAGGATTACACATAAGACAAAGAAGATTTACATCTGCACTAAAGAGCAACTTTTCCTTTTCAAAAGAACATGTCACAAGGAACACATCCAATTTATAGAGAAAGATAAAAAAATGATGTAGACCATAGGTGATTCAACATCTCAATCAGCATCACACATCATCAATAACCAATACCTTTCTATGAAACATATGTTTTAACTTTGTAACCTCTATGGACAGACCTGTACAATACATGACCCAGTATATGTTTTATAAACCAAACTTGCCAACATATAACCTTCCCCATTATTCATATACTTCCTCGGACGGCCAATCAAAATCCATAATTTTGTCTATGACTTTCTTGTAAGGGGAATACTTGGTAACTACTGCATTGGATTCCTTGTCAAAATACTTTAGGAAGCTGATATGAAATGTTAACCTTCTCAGGGTGTTATTGAAGACATCAATATTAACTTCATTGGAAATTTTAGATAATTGGGACTCAATAACTTCATCCAGTTCCCTCTTCCATATCTAGAATGGTTAAATTTCATAATTTTCCACCTCAATATATGGTAGTGGTGCCAAATCAGTGTGGTTATATTGATCTATCAACTTTATTATCTTGTGCTCTAATGGATTTGCACATCCCTAGAACTTTTTCTCGCTTAACTAAGACACAAAGTCATAAACTGGAAGCACTAGAGGGTACTTATCTTCATGCTAGCTAGCTCCCACTAATATCAACTTCAACCTCTCAACCCTTGGGACCCATTTTTTCAAGGTTGGTACAACCAACACATTATCTCTTTAGGACAACCTCATTGAACACACCATCAAAGCATAGTTGCCATGCACGCTATTGAATCTATACTGAATCTTTTCATTTAGACGCTTTAAGGTAGTGTGGACAACTTTTGATATGTTCTCGTACATTGTGTCCTAAGCTTTCTCTAGCAATTTCTCATATGTCTCAATCTACCAAACTTTCCAACATATAACCTTCCCCATTCTTCATATACTTCCTCAAAAGGCCAATGAAAATCCATAATTTTTTCCATGGATTTCCTATAAAGGGAATACTTGGTTACTACTGCATTGGATTCCCTGTCAAAATCCTCTAGGAAGCTGATAAGAAATGTTAACCTTCTGAGTTGTTAGTGAAGACATCAATATTAACTTCTTTGCAAATTTTAGATACCTGGGAATCAATAACTTCATCGAGTTCCATCTTCCATATCTGCAATGGTTTCACTTCATAATTATCCACCTCAATATGTGGTAGTGGTGCCAAATCAATGTAGTTATATTGAGCTATCAACTCTATTATCTTTTTCTCTAATGGAGTTGCATCTCCCCAAAACTTCTGATTGCTTAACTCACACACAAAGTCATAAACTAGAAGCACTAGAGGGTACTTATATTCATGTTGGCCAAATCCCACTAATACAAACTTCAACCTCTCAACCCTTGGGACCCATTTGTTTAAGGTTGGTATGGCCAGTACCTTATCCCTTCGGGAAAAACTCATTGCATGCACCATCAAAACATAGTTGTCATGCACACTATTGAGTCTATCTTGAATCTTTTCATTTACATGCTTTAAGGAAATGCAAAAAACTTTTGATCTATTCTCATACATTGTGTCCTAAGATTTCTCAACAATTCCTTATATGTCCCAATTTGTAGAAGCAATTGATCTCTGTCAGATGAGCTAGAGCTTGGTCTACTTATCTCTTCCTCGACAATTGACTCTTGTTCCCGATTATATGGTACTATTGCTAAAGCCTAGCTATGAAATGAATGTTGCATAGGTGTCATTTGGGAAGCTGAAGTTGGGTGGCTTGTGCTGGGATGATCTCATTCTCTTTGCAATTCCTCTCCTTTTTTATAGAAATCCAATTCTATTTCTAGTGTAGCCACCTTCTATTGGTTGTTGTCATAATCATCCATGATTTCTTTGTATTTAACTCAGAGATTGTCTCTTTCTAAGGTGATACCTTCCATAGTTGATTGAGTGAACCTTTCAACATTAACAACCATATCTATAGCTTCTAAAGCTAGATTATCAACACCTCTTTTTACACGTAGTTGTCCACTAGGCTCTAATGGCTCTGCCATGGCTAGTTTCCTAGATGCTGAAGATAGTGACCATATCGCCAATGCATCCTAATCCTCACTGAAAGCTAAACCTTGAAGTGCCATTTCCAATTTTTCTTTAGTCTGTGTAAGAGGCCTTTCCACTGTTCTTATTGCATCCAAAATAATAGCATCAACAATATTCCATTCTGGCAACAACAACACACCACTCTTCTTTACAAGATCTCTTCCCTCTTGGGAATTAATCTTTTTGAACTCATTATGCATGATTCTTCTTACTTTTGTCAAAATAACATTTTCATCCGATTCAGGATGCAAGCTTCTTTCAATAGCAACCTTCTTTGCATATTATTCAATTTTGGATTTCCACTAGAAATCTTGGAATGCCAATGTTTCAATGAAGGAATAATCTTCCATAAACTCTTTGCTGGCCTCCACCCTCAAGTCATCTGCAGTCTTCAATACAAAAATATCAAGCTTCCCTAATCCTAGGATTCTCTGTCCTAAACTTGAAGCAATTGCTCCTTCATAAGGAGGCATTCCTATCTCTATTTCCTCAAGGGTAACATATATATTCTCTCCATTTGTGTCAAAATAATCAACTACTCATCTCAATTCAGTTCTTTTCTTCTTTTGAGGTGGTTTCTCAGGAGGGGAAATAATTTTAGGAGGTGAATCAAGGTCAATTATAGGTGAAGAGGCATATACTGGAGGAGTTGGCACTGCACTCTTGGGAGAGTCTACTTTTGGCTCTTCAATAGTGACAGGGGCTATTGAGCTCCTTTCTTCACTTGCTACTTTCTTCCTCCTACAATAAATAATCAACTGTTTAGGTGGTTGACATGGAGGTCTTTCTTCTAATGTCACTTTAGCACTTTCTTCAACCACCATTTCCTTTCCTTTATCTGGAACCTCCTGATGCTCTCTTAAAACACCAACAACATTCTCAAAATTATCCATGACATGCATGATTTTATTGAAATCACTAGGCAGAGGATCATATTGGGGATTATTCTTCCTCTTAGCTTCTACCATCTTTCTATAAGCTAGGTGTTTCACCTTTCTCTCATCCTGCTCCTCAAAATTCAAAAGATTCCTGATGACATCCTCGGGCTAATCAAAAGCATGTACAAAGGTACCCATTTTCTTATCTACTTTGAGTTTACTAATGAAGGCTTCAGGATCATGATTCCTTAGGCTCATAGTCATCAATTTATCAAGAGCTAGTAGATGTTCTAATTCCTTCACTATTCCTTTGGTCACAATGTAATATGCAAATACTGTCCATTCTGGGAAGAATGACCCCTTCCTTGTTGATTTAGGTAAATGTGCCTCTTGTGCAGCTCCTAATTTCCTCACGATCTCAAGGAAGCATATTCTCAAAGGAATGTCTACAGGAAAAACATATGGGCCCAAACCACTACCATATATCCTAAGAATTGTCTTGTCAGGATATAAAATCAAATCTCCCCAATTATGGCTCAAATTCAAACCTAGACTCAACTCCCTTGTTCTGAAGAATTCATGGATTTCTTTAGGGATTCTAGGTGGTTCATATACTAAAGCGCTCTTTATCCTAGATGCAAAAGAATTTGTAATCATTACAAAGTTGTACCTTTTGTTATCTGTATCCAAGATTCGGGTCCAACACTAAACAAGAAAGTCAACATCATCCTTATCAAAGGCTCTCTATCCTTTATACAACAACATATGCATTAACAATGAGTACCACTAGAACTTCACCCATTTTTTTCCATCTTGCAATTCAACTAAGCCTTTATGAATATGCTCAACTAGATAAGTTCCATAATCATAAACAATACTATATGGTGGGTGTTGCAGATGTGTGCACAAGTAGCTATACTCCTACAATATATCAAGTGGATTGGCACCAACAATTTGGTACATAGAGTATACAGTCTTTCTAAACTAACTAAAAAAATAGCTCATTGGGAAAGGTTTGAGCTCTCTATCATCAATCCTAACCTTCCTCCTTTGTTTCCTAGTTCCAGTCACTACAATATGTAAAGGAAGCATATTATTTTTGATGAACACCCTAGTATTTTTGTATTCTATTCTTATAGTATCCATGTTCAAAGGGACCAAGTCTTGACTCCATTCATTCAAGTCAAAGATTTTTTTTGTTTCTTCCCTGGTTATTTTTACCACAACCACCCCATCAAATGCTCTGAGCACCCTAGAAACTAGGTCATATTTCGATGTGATGTCCTTCAAGAGATCCACATCCATGTACACATTGGGAACAATCAATTTCCCTATATACAACTTCCATGGGTTACTAAAAGGGGACTTGAGGTTCCTATTTCCGAACCAATGTTAAAACATTTTCCATCCTGTGTAAGGTACCTCAACATCCTTGATGAAGCATGCCTTATCGATTAACCCTTCCTTCATTGTAGCATGACAAAACAAGACCCTTCCCTTTGGTTTCTTATATGTAGACTAGGGTAATAAATCAATCACATCCTGCAAAAGAGTTCTAGAATTGGTAGAGGAAGAAGCACCTTGAATTTTGGGAGCCATGGGCTTGAATATATAAGAGCTCTTACATAGGAATTTCAACTATTCAACCCTTAATTGCAATTTATGACTTAGGATGAGAGCTAATTCTGGGCAATTTATAGGGCTACGAATTTTAAAAGAAAATATTAACTTGAATTTAAAGGAATGAAAGCAGAATAATAAAACACATTCATGTTTAAAACAAGATAAAAGAAAACCCTAACTCAAAAAATTGAGAAAACATAGAATTGTGTTTATTGTACTTACTACTTTCAACCATGACAAACCCTAATTCCATCTAGGATAACTTCCTCAATTCGCTTCTTAGATCCTCTTATTTCCTTGGACACATCTTCAAATCTCAGGCAAGCAGGAGTTGGCCAAATACACAATTTTTGAAGGGAATTGAATAGGTTTACAAGTCACCTTCACCATTAATTCCCATTCGCACGAAGAAAAATAATTGCAATGGGCACACTTCACAATTTTCAATACATGCCATTGATCCACAAGTGACCTAGGCATCTCAAACGACTCAGATTCATTCAAAATCATTTGAATTTAGAACACTACTCTAGCTCAGACAGATAACGAATACGAATTTATTGACAGTTCTCTCCCTGTGTACATGAGGGTCCCACCAACTAGTAGCCATAGAGTACACGTGGAAGCTTCTCACAGGTCTCGCCATTTTTAAAGAACTTGCATCTTTCCTCCATGAGCTGGCAGGGAACAACTGTGATCATCCTTCCTCACTCGATTAACACTATCGATCTAAAAGTTCTAGGCATCAAAGTGAGACATACTGGTCGGGCCCACATACACATGGCATTATTTAGCTAACACCACAATGATTAAACTGCACTCACTTCAAATGGATAGGCTAGCGGGGAGCGACCTAGATTAAATCATGTCATCTCGTGATCATCAAACCTGCACTGACACAACAATTAGTCTTAAAAAAGGGGCCTTGACTAGGCTGATGAGAGCTTACCCCTCGAGGATTTATGACTTAGACATAATTCATTTGCATGTGAAATATTAAAGGATGACTCTGGGAATATTCAACACACCTTGTGATCAGGGATGACCAAATAGTTCTAAATGAAGGGGCCGGTAAGAAACGTTAAATGATGACTCAAGGAGTAACTTATATCACTGATAACTAGAAAAACAAGTCAATGCAGAAATAAGACATCTGAGGATTATATGGAGATTTTGGATGACAAGGCTATTCAAATAAAACCCTAAAACTTGTGTGTAATCAACATACAACGTTGATATTGAGGATAAAAGATCTCAAAATAGCAAGGATTTTTGGGTTCTAATAGCGAATCATGCTTGGGGATGCATACCCCTGGTGGGTATGGTGAGAAATCAGATCTCTTGGTGGAGCAGACCAAACACAGAGGGATCAAAAAAGGCAAGAGCTTGCCTAGATAAGGCAAGTAGAAACAACATAAAACAAACACACCAAACCCTATGTAAAAAAATTACAAAACTATACAATGTACGTAGAGACAAACCTATTTTAGGAGAAATAGGGTTATAGGAACTGTCCATGTCTTGGAATTTCTAGAAGTTCACCTGCATGTGATTGCAAGAAGTAAGAGTCCTCCCCATGAATATCTACAATTATGTAATGCCCAAGCCATAAGGGTTCAAACTTCCCATGTTTTCCTTTATCCTCTAGTTTGGCATTCCACATCAATATCATACATCCTATCTCAAATTTCCTTGGCACAACTTGCTTATCATGTAAATATTTAACTTGAAGCTGCATTTTCTCACTCTTTTTTGAGCTTCTCTCCTCAGCTCATCCAACCAATTCATTCATCATGTTATGCATCTCATAACAAATGTCAGTATCATATTCCTGTACATATTTATACATTTTCATCAAACAATTTTGTGGGATCCTAGCCTCCACTCCATACACCAAGTTAAAAAGGGAATTCCCAATAGCTTTCTTTATTGTGGTTCTATCTTCCCACAATGCCAATTGCAATATTCAATCCCAAGCCTTCTTGTTCTTGTCAAGAACTCATTTAATAATCTTCATGATGCTTTTATTACTAGATTCAGTTTGTCCATTTCCTTGGGGATGATATGGAGATGAATATGATACATTTATACCATGCTCATTACAAAATTCCATGAATTCCTTAGACCTAAAGCACATAGCATTGTTTATGACAATTCTTTTAGGAACACCAAAACTGCTTAAAATATTCTTCATCAAGAAATCAATGACTACTTTGCTAGTGGCCTTCTTGGTGGGGATGGCCTCAACCCACTTTATGAAGTAGTTAGTAGTGACTAAGATCCAAGTGTGTCTTCCACTAGACTTCACCACCATTTATCCAATAAAATCAATACCCCATTGATGAAAGGGGGCTGGCGCTGAGATTGGTCTAAGTGGTAAATTACTAGATAATTTTAGTTTTCCTATAAACTTTTGATAGGCATCACATTTTTTAACAAGCCGATGTGAATCTTTGAATATTGTAGGCCACCAAAAACAAGCCCTCAACACTTTTTTTGCTATTGTCTTGGCCATATAGTGACCTCTGCACACTCCTTTATGCATTTCAATCAGAAGATCTTCTGTTTGATCACCATCCACACATCTGAGGAGCATGCCCTCTGAGCTTCTCCACCAGATTTCACCATCAATGATAACATACCTAATTGCATGTAACTTTAGGGTTCTTTCATTCTTAGGCATGCCATCTAGGCATTTCATGGTCTGCAAGTATTCAACTATCCTTCGGTACCAGCTACATTTTTGCATATCACAAATGGGAGAGATATTTTCTAGCTCCACTTAATTTATTTGGTTAGCTTCCAGGTTAGATTCACCCATAAGTTTAGAAAGGCCCTAGCCTCTTACTAGCTTTTTAATCTGAATTTCTATATTAAATTCCTAGATTTTGTTTATCCACCTACATCTTCTACTCATAGTTTCTTGTTGAGTTAAAATGTCCTTGACTATTGTGCTTGGGACATAAGCCACAACTGTTGCACCAGTCAAATATGTCTTGGAATTCTCGACAGCCTTAACTAAAGCAAAAGCCTGCTTCTCACTGGTATCATATTCCAACTCGACTTCTTGCAAGGATTTACTAAAGAAGGAAATTGGTTGTTCATAACCATAATAATTTCTCTACAATAAGACTCTAGCTATAGTGTGAAAAGAGGTAAACATAAATAATTGGAAAGGCTTGGAATAATCTGGAGTTTTCAGGACAGGTGCAACTTTAATAGATTCTTTGATAGCTTGGAAAGCTTTAAGAGGCTCTTCTAATCATGCCACCTTTTCTCCTTTCTTAAGCATCTTTGAGATAGGTCTGACTATTTCTTCAAAGTTAGTGACAAAACTCCTTAGAAAATTTATGTTCCCAAAGAAAGATTGAATTCCTTTGAAATTCCTTGGTGGTATAATTTTATCTATAGTTGCTACTCTTTTAGGATCAATCCTGATTCCTTCCTTTGAGACAATATTCCCCAACAACTTTCCCTCTCTAACCCCAAAAGCACTCTTCTTGGGATTCAACGAGATGCCATATGCCAAAGCTCTAGAAAATATTTGCTCAAGGTGTGAGCAGTGGCCCTTCTCTTTCTTACTATGCGCAATAAGATCATCCTAGTAGATAGCAAGGAATAAATCTATAAAATCAGCAAAGTCCACATCCATAGCCCTTTGGAAAGTAGCCCCAACATTTATCAAACGAAATAGCATCCTATTATAAACATAAGTCCCCCACAAGGTTGTAAAGGCTATTTTGTATTGCTTTGACTCCCTAACCATGACCTGGTTGTAGCCAAAAAACCCATCCATCATAGAAAGTCATTCACAACCAGTCACTTTCTGTAACATTAATTCCATGTTGAGTAATGGGTAATTGTCTTTCAAGGATGCAACATTTAGGTTCCTAAAGTCTACACATAATCTTAAGTCGCCATTCTTCTTTCTAACAAGAACCAGGTTGGACACCCATGAGGAGTTTCTTATTGGTTTGATAATTCCTGCAATCACTTAATTTGGTGAGCTCCTCTTGCATTTTGGGCCTTAAGGTAGGATTAATAGGCCTTTGTTTCTTCCTGAAAGGTTTTGTGTCAGGCTTTAGTGGAATCTCATGCTGAAATAAATCCTCTTTGTAGGCTTTCAAATCATCATAAGACCATGTGAACACATGTCTATACTTTCACAACAATGCAATCAACATAGTCCTCACATGTGGTTTCATCCTTTTCCCTATATATACTTTCTTAGGAGCACTTTTTGTTCCCAAATTGATTTCCTCTAGGTCCTCTTTATGTTCACTTGATTGCTTAGCATTGGATCTATATGGGCCATCAAAAGCCCTCTCTAGTGCAACTAAACCCCTAGGAATTTTATTGGTCTTAAGTTGGATTATCTCATTACCAAATAATGTCTCCTTTCCATCCACTTCCACCACATGTGAGCTGAAATCAATCTCTTGATTCTCATATATGTCCACACAATGTAAGAATCTCAATATGTCATTATCATCATCGAACACCTACCAATTGCAGATGTTTTCAGGTACTACCGACCTTGTTTGTACCTCAATTCTTGAGACACCATCAAAATTTACATCATTAAGCTTGACTACAATATTAGCCAACAAATCTACTTTGACATTCTATCCTCTTTCTACCCAATCTATTCCAAAGGCATCAAATAACTCAATAGTATCCCATACCTCATTCCTATACTACCTCAACCTTTTTTCCTTTGTGACAAATTTGGACCTGACTTGGGATACTACTAGTTCAGAATCCCCAAATACTTTTAACAACTTTATTCCATGCTTAAAGGCTAGCTTTAGACTGAGTAACAAGGATTCATATTCAACCACATTATTGGTACATAAAAAATTTAGTAAGAAAGAGTATTTAAACATCTTACCTTGAGGGGAAATAAGAATGACCCTAGCACCTGAACCTTCTCTCGAACAGGCTCCATCAAAATAGAGCGTAAATAGGGCACCTTCCTCAGATGTTTGTGATATTTCCTTAGCAATTGGAGTAGGCTTAGCTTCTTCCTCATCTTGTTTTAACTCCTCTAGACAAAAAGTGTCAAGTCCTGTGTCCACCACATTAATCACAGGGGCTCCTCTGATTCTTTAACTAGCTCAATCATATGTCAAAATCTTGATTCTCTAGTAATTTTAACATCCTTTTGGTCAATGGAGAAAGTGGCAAATGATAAATCACATTGCATACTTTCCCCCATGGAAGCACACCACTGTCTAGATAGCAACATCCCATAAGTTGGGTGAATATCCACTACTGTAACACTCATGACTAATTCCTTTTCAAGAAATGCATTCAGTATGTATGAAACTTCATAGATTGCACCAATGATAGTGACCACCCTTGAATCCATGGTATAAAATTCCTATATGTAGTGTCAACCTTCAAACCCATTTCCTCCATGATCTTAATGGGCATGACATTATTTGAAGCCCCAAAATCAATCATACAATTTCTAAGTATCATTCCATCAATGATCATACTCAAAAAGAAAGGGTTGATCAAACTTGGGTTTGCTGTAATAGTAGTTCCTAAGTAGATCTCATGATTTTCACTGACAATTGCTTCTAGTTTGGGACCTTTTTCTTGACCAACGCTTGTGCGAGGTACATCAACCTCTACATTCTTCTTATCTCCTCCTACAATACTATTGATGATAGCCACAGTTTTATTTTTATGATCATCATTCCTCATCATTTTGAGGAGTGGGCCTATGACTCGGATTTGGGATAAGACTTGAAACATATCAATGGGAGAATAGCTAGGAATCTCAGGAAATATTATTTCCTGGGGAGTCATCTTTTCAACTTGTTTGTCAACTTTATTAATAGTGGTTTTCAACTCTTTAGCTTTCAAATCATGATGTGCAAGTTCAACATTAGCCTTAGCTTTATTAACTTTCTTTTCCTAGATTCTTATTTCTTTTGGCTCCTTAGGCTTGGTCTCTTCATTCTTGTTCTTTACCTCAACTCCTTTACCATCTGCATTGCCTTCTTTTACAAATAGACCTCCAAGATGGCCTTGATTACCACTTACCACTCTATTGCTCAAGTAGAGATCACTTCATGCTTGAGCTCTTGTAGCTAAAGCAATTGCATATCTCTCTATCTCCTCATTCAAAGGTCTTCTCAAAGAAAATTTTGATGCCTCAAGATAGTAGGTAGTATAATCATCTTCCCTTTCCTCATCTGATAGTACATGCTAATGGTATATATACTTGCTTGTAGCCTCTGTGAATCCACATCATCTATGTCAACATCATCACTAGAAGAATAACCACCACATTCCAAATTTGACCTAGTCATGAACATATTTGTTGACTCATCTAGATTGTGAGGTGAATAGGATTCTCCTTGATCTTGTTGGAATTTTGACATAGACCTAGATACAACACACTACTATGATGCATGGGGCATCTCACATGCTTCACACCACAGTAAATCATCAACTACATTTGTGGTATTCTTATGTAGAGGATAAGGTGTAGCTTGGAAATTCTTCTAATTATTCTAAATTGGCTTATCATTATGCCAATTGGTGTGATATGGGAAGTCTTGAAGTCTAGGGGCCCTGTCATTTCTATGAAATTGAGGTTTATCATTTTTTGGTTACTTTTGTAACAGACTAAGAACTTGGTCTAGTTTCTCATTAGGAGCCGCGGTCTTTCTAGATTTCTCATTCTAGACTTTAGGATTCTTTGGAAGTTTAAGCTCATCTCTCCTTCCTACTTTACTAGAATCCCTCCTATTATTCTCAATATTCACAGCCATTTTATATGCCTCAAGCAAAGTTCATGGATTCTTGTCTCTGAGTAAGTAACACATCTTAGAATCATAAGCATTGCAATATGTTACCAAATATGCATTAGGGTTAGGCCTCAAATAGGGAAGTACTCTGTTCATAGACTTCTAAAACCTTGTGTTGAATTTGACAATGGATTCATTATGCCTTTTAGTGATGTTATTGAAATCATTCAATCTAAATCTAGGATCAGTTTGGTCCCCATATTGTTCCCTAAAGGCTCGGTATAATGATTCCTTTGAGTCAATACTTCCATTAGGTAATCCTCTGTACTAGTCCCTTGCATCCTCAGTCAGGTACTACATAATGTAATTCATTGCAACATCATATTCCCATTATTTGAAGTCCTCAACAAAACTCTGAAAGGATTTTAGATGATCTTCTCCACTAAGAGCATTATTTATAGTAAATTTAGGGAGATGCTTTCTAGCATTGTTTGGGACAAGATTTGGGTAACCAGGGATATTATCAAAACACAATTTCCTATATCAGTCATTATGAGGTGCCCCCCAGGGACACCTATTCCTATGATTATCCTTTTGTTCATCATTTTTCTTACCATCCATTTGATCCCGCTCTTTACCTTTCCCATTTCCTTTGCTACCATCATTCTTATTCCTACTTTCATCCTTATCATCATAATAAGAACTATTGTTTATGTTTCCACCTCCTCCACCTCCTTTATTACCACCACCCCTCCACTAGGAATATGTCCCCCAGGCTTACTTTCATGAGATCCACTATCACTCTTCCCAGAACCTGAAGGTTCTGGGGTTGGGATTGATATTTTGAGAAAATCAATTCTTCTAGACATTTCTGCATTATTTTCTTCTATCTTTGCCTTCCTTAGTTATTGCAATTTCTCACCCTTCAACTACAACTTTAATGTGTCAAGGTCTAAAGGGGTAGCAAGTGGATTGATATTAACTTCAGGATTAATAATAAGTTTCTTGGCTATCAAGGTAAGGGAATTTGTGTTGGTATTGGTATCAAGAGAATTGGAGGCATTTTTTAAAGAATAGTTAGCAATCCTTTTCCCATGATCTATAAAGGATGTTTTCTTAGTGGGGTTTGAAGTTTTAGTGGCAGCAATGGTTGATGTGTAAGTGCTAGTAGAAAAAGTTACCATCAGGATTGTGATTTTTGGAACTTCAGGGATAATTCAGGCTGCTACTTTAGTAGCCTTCTCCTTAACAATCTTTTCATGAGTGGCATTTTCAATAGCTCTTTGCTTAGCATGTTCTTCTCTCATTTTCTTTAGTCTTTCTTTCTTCCCATCCCTCTCAAGCTACTTAGCCTTAATTATATCCTCTCTTTCTTTTACAACTTGGGATTTCCTTTTCTCAGCTTGTTCAACCAACCATTTAGCCTCTTCATCCAAGGCTTGTATATCTTTCTTGACATTTTCCTCATTTTTGAGCAAATCCCCATACGCACTCTGAGTTGGAGTATGGAATGTTGGGTTCACAACATCTTCCCCAAGGAAAGTAAGTATTGGTGGAATTGTATTTTCTCCTCTAAGATAAAAATTTTCCCCATGAAATATAGATCCCATCCCAAGTGTAGGTGGTTCTGAGAGTGATTTACAATTACCCTAGAATTCCCACTTGTCTTCTTCTCTAGAGATTCTAAGATTATCAAATACATGTTCAACAGGGAAAGTACCTTGTCCTCCCTCAATTTCCCTACTATTACTTGAGTCTCTAGAAGTATTTACAATAGTTACTTCATTATTGAAAGTGGGAGATACTCCAAGAAGAGAATTGAGGGACTTACTAGATTTTCTTCCAGAGAGGTTGTTTATCCTTCACAGGCTCATATTTTTCCTTCTATTTAGGATTTTTCTTCAATTGACTTCTGGTTTTCCTCATGATGCTTGCCAAGCTATCAAATTTCTCCTTATCAAGTTGTTTGTGAGATGTTTTTGTCGCACTGGTATGAGAAAATTCAGAGTCGCCACCCGGATACTAGGAAATAAGATTTGACTATATCTAGATTTGTTATTTGCAACTTTAGAGAGAATTTTTAACATAACCCGACACAAAGTTATAGAACTGACCAAAAGTTGATGCATGAGTAGAAAATGATGTATATAACTCTAAAGAGCGAATGACAACCTAATTGAATAAATGATGATAAAGACTTGACTCTAACTGTACCAGATCTGCACTAGAGATGCTAAATTTTGTGAAATCTCTCCAGTAGAGTTGCCATTTTGTTGGTTAATTTTAATGAACCAATCAGGCCTTAACAAGTACCTATGAGTGTGTTGAACCCAATTCTTGAATACCTACTAGATGAGTGGCCAACGAAGGAGATAAAGCATATATTACTTTATCTCCTACTCTTTGGGTTCTACCAAACCCGAGAGGGTGTTCCCACAATGCCAAATATATAACTCATTTCAACAATTTACACATACATTGTAAATCAAGGCAGATAGATTCTCATTCATAGAAAATAAGATGAAATCACTCACAAAGATGGAAATTCTTTGAATTAATTATGCATCTAAAGATGAGAATGCAAAACAACAACAAACAACATGCGGGTTGGTGACTATTTTATACTATTGCTCTTAAGTTGGGTGACTAAAAAACCATAAGAAAAGTCCAATGGGTTAAATATTAGTGTCATTATCTATGGGAAAGGAGTCTGTGAAAATTGAAACATAAGGCATATTTAATTCTGAGCAATTATGATCTAGTCATATCAACTTGTAATTCACAAATCAATAACTAAGCACTAAAGACTACTTATCAAACCCAAATGACTTCATATATGAACCCATGATCTAATTCAAGCATTTTAACTCATCACATGAACAAGAGCCAAAACTAGATCACATATCAAAGTATAATATGATAAAAACTAATGAAATGATCGTTGATCAATATTTTCATTAATGATTCTAATACAAAACTAGAATGGAGAGACAATAGGCTCATAAAATATCCATTATCATTCAAATATACTCAAAAACCATACATTTAACTAAATTTACTGTCCAGACTCAAAGCATTAGATAAAGACTCAACATATCTACTATGTGCTCTCCAATTTTCTAAATATAGCTCCAAAATTTCAACAAAAGATCCGCACAAATGGCACTAAATTCCCTTTTATAGAATAAGGGAGCAAAAACAAGCTTCAAGCCAAGTGTACACATGTCACTATCAGATTGGACCACTGGAAAGTATATTCCCAAATTCAGTTTATATTTGCAAACATAAAAAATGGAGGGAATACACATAAGACAAATAAGATTTACATCTGCAATAAAGAGCAACTTTTCCTTTTCAAAAGCACATGTCACAAGGAACACATCCAATTTATCGAGCAAGATGACAAAATGATGTTGACCATAGGTGACTCAACATCTCAATCAAAATCACACATCATCAATAACCAATACCTCTCTATGAAACACGTTTTAACTTTGTAACCTCTACGACCAGACCTGTACAATACATGACTCAGTATATGTTTCATAAACCAAACTTACCAACCTATAACCTTCCCCATTATTCATATACTTCCTTAGAAGGCCAATCAAAATCCATAATTTTTTCCATGGCTTTCTTGTAAGGGGAATACTTGGTAACTACTGCATTGGATTCCTTGTCAAAATACTTTAGGAAGCTGATATGAAATGTTAACCTTCTTAGGGTGTTATTAAAGACATCAATATTAACTTCATTGGAAATTTTACATACCTAGGAATCAATAACTTCATCCAATTCCCTCTTACATATCTACAATATTTAAATTTCATAATTGACCACCTCAATATATGGTAGTGGTGCCAAATCAGTGTGGTTATATTGATATATCAAATTTATTATATTCTGCTCTAATGGAGTTGCATATCCCTGGAACTTTTTCTCGCTTAACTCACACAAAAATTCATAAACTAGAAGCACTAGAGGGTACTTATCTTCATGCTAGCTAGCTCCCACTATATCAACTTCAACCTCTCAGCCCTTGGGACCCATTTGTTCAAGGTTGGTATGACCAACACCTTATCTCTTTAGGACAACCTCATTGCACACACCATCAAAGCATAGTTTCCATGCATGCTATTGAGTCTATCTTGAATCTTTTCATTTAGATGCTTTAAGGTAGTGTGGAATTTTTTTGATATGGTCTCGTACATTGTGTCCTAATCTTTCCCTAACAATTTCTTATATGTCTCAATCTACAAAAGCAATTGATCTCTGTTAGATGAACTAGAGCTTGGTCTACTTATGTCTTCCTCTGTAATTGACTCTTTTTCTTGATTATATGGTACTATTGCTAAAGCCTGGCTATGAAATGAATGTTGCAAAAATGTCATTGGGGAAATTGAAGGTGTGTGGCTTGTGCTGGGTTGATCTCATTCTCTTTGCAATTCCTCTCTTTGTTTATAGAAATCCAATTAATTTTCTAGTGTAGCCACTTTCTATTGGCTACTATCATAATCATCTACGAGTTCTCTATATTTAACTCTGATATTGTCTCTTTCCAAGGTGAGACCTTCCATAGTTGGCCAAGTGAACCTTGTAACATTAACAACCATATCTATAGCTTCTAAAGCTACAGTATCAACAACTCTTTTTACAAGCAATTGTCCACTAAGCTCTGATGGCTTTGCCAAGACTGGTTTCCTAAATGCTGAAGATAGTGACCATATCGCCAATGGATCTCAATCCTCACTGAAAGTTGAACCTTGAAGTGCCATTTCCAATTCTTCTTTATTCTTTACAAGAGGCCTTTCAGCCCTTCTTATCAACATTATTCCATTCTGGCAATAGCAACACACCACTCTTCTTTACAAGGTCTCTACCCTCTAGGGTATTAATCTTTTTGAGTTGATTTTGCATGATGCTTCTTACATTTTCTTGAATAAAATTTTCAGGCAATTCAAGATGCAAGCTTCTTTCAACGGCAACCTTCTTTGCATATTCTGCAATTTTGAATTTCCACAAGAAATCTTAGAATGTCAAGGTTTCAATGAAGGAAGCATCTTCCATAAACTCTTTGCTGGCCTCCACCCTCAAGTCATCTACAGTATTCAATCCACAAATATCAAGCTTCCCTAATCTGAGGATGCTATGTCTTGAACTTGAATCAATTGGTCCTTCATGAGGAGGCATTCCTATCTATATTTCCTTGGGGGTAACATAGATATCCTTTTCATCTGTGTCAGAATAATCAACTACTCCTATCGATTTAGTTATTTTCTTCTTTTGAGATGGTTGCTTAGGAGGGGCAGAAATTTTAGGAGGTGAATCAAGGTCAATTATAGGCAAAGAGGCATGTACAGGAGGAGTTGGAACTGCACTCTTGGGAGAGTCTTATTTTGGCTCTTCAGCGGTGATAGCGGCTATTGAGCTCCTTTCTTCACTTTCTACTTTCTTCCTCCTAGAATAAATCCTCAACTGTTTGGGTGGTTGACATGGAGGTCTTTCTTCTAATGTCACTTCAACACTTTCTTCAACCACCATTTCCTTCCCTTTATCCAGAACCTCTTGATGCTCTCTTAAAACACCAACAACATTCTCAAAATTATCCATGACAGGCATGATTTTATTGAAATCACCATGTATGTTGGGCAGAGGATCATATTGGGGATTATTCTTCCTCTTAGCTTCTACCATCTTTCTATAAGCCAAGTATTTCGCCTTTCTCTCATCCTTCTCCTCAAAATTGAAAAGATTCTTGATGACATCCTTAAGCTAATCAAAAGCATGTACAAATGTACCCATTCTCTTATCTACTTTGAGTTTACTAATGAAGCCTTTAGGATCATGATTCCTCGGGCTCATAGTCATTAGTTTATAAGGAGCTAGAAGATGTTCTAATTACTTCACTGTCCCTATTGTCACAATGTAATCTACAAATACTATCCATTATGGGAAGAATGACCCCTTCCTTGCTGATTCAGGTAAATGTTCCTCTTGTGCAACTCCTAATTACCTCATGATCTCAAGGAAACCTATTCTCAAAGGAACGTCTCCAGGAAAAACATATGGGCCCAAACCACTACCATATATCCTAAGAATTATTTTGTCAAGATATAAAATCAAATCTCCCCAAGTATGGCTCAAATTTAAATCTGGCCTCAACTCCCTTGGTCTCAAGAATTCATGGATTTCTTTAGGGATTCTAGGTGGTTAATATACTAAATCCCTCTTTATCCTGGATGCAAAAACATTTGTAAACATTACAAATTTGTACCTTTTGTCATCTTTATCCAAGATTCAGGTCCAACACTGAATGGACAATTCAACATCATCCTTCCTCCTTTCCAAGGTAATCACCTTCTTAAAGGCTCTTTGTCCTTTGTACAAGAACATATGCATTAACATTGATTACCACGAGAACTTCACCCATTGTTTTCTATCTTTCAATTCAACTAATCCTTAATGAATATGCTCGGCTAGATAAGTTCCATAGTCATAAATAATACTATATGGTGGGTGTTGCAGATGTGTGGCCAAGTAGCTATACTCCTTCTGCAATGTATCAGGTGCATTGGCACTAACAATTTGGTACATAGAGTATGCAATATTTCATAAATAGCTAGCAAAATATCTCGTTGGGAAAGGTTCGAGCTCTCTATCATCAATACTAACCTTCCTCCTTTGTTTCCCAGTTCCAATCACTGCAGTATGTAAAGGAAACATCTTCTTTTTGATGAACACCCTAGTATTTTTATACTCTATTCTAATAGTATCCATGGTCAGAGGGACCAAGTCTTGACTCCATTCATGCAATTCAAATACTTTTTAATTTATTCCTTGGTTATTTTTACCATAACGACCCCATCAAATGCTCTGACTGCCCTAGAAATTGTTATATTTCGATGCGATATCCTTCAAGAGATCCACATCCATGTACACATTGGGAACAATTAGTTTCCCCATTCTAGCTTCGATGGGTTACTAAAAGAGGACCCAAGGTTCCTATTTCTGAACTAATGTTGAAACATCTACCATCTTGTGTAAGGTAACTCTGCATCCTTGATGAAGCAATCCTTATCGATTAACCCTTCCTTCATAGTAGGGCCACAAAACAAGACCCTTCCCTCTGGTTTCTTATTTGTAGACTGGGGTAATAAATCAATCACATCTTGCAAAAGAATTCTAGATTGGGTAGAGGAAGAAGCACCTTGAATTTTTGGAGCCATGGGCTTGAATATACAAGAGCTCTTACAGAGGAATTTCAACTATTCAATCATTAATTGCAATTTACGAATTAGGACGTGAGCTAATTCTGGGCAATTTATAGGACTATGAATTTTAAAAGCAAAGATTAACCCCAATTTATAGCAATGAAAGCAGAATAATAAAACACATTCATGTTTAAAACAAGATAAAAGCAAACCCTAACTCATAAAACTAAAAAATCATAGAATTGTGTTTATTGTACTTATTGCTTTCAACCATGACAAACCCTAATTCTAGCCAAGATAACTTTTGCAATTTGCTTCTTAGCTCTTCGTATTGTCATGGACACGTCTTCAAATCTCACACAAGTAGGAGTCAACCGCATAGAAAATTTCTAAAGGGAATTGAATAGGTTTACAAGTAACCTCCGCCATTATTACCCATTCACGTGAAGCAAAGAAATTGCAATGGGCATACTTCACCTTTTTGAATACATGTCGTTGATCCACAGGTGAGGTAGGCATCTCAAACAACTTAGATTGAGTCAAGCTCATTTGAATTTACAACACCACTCCAGCTCAGATGGACAACCAATAGGAATTCATTGACAAGACTCTCCATATGTATGTGAGGGTCCCAACAACTAGTAGTCATAAAGTACATGTGGCAGCATCTCACGGGTCTTGTCATTTTGAAAGAGGTTGCATCTTTCCTCCATGAGCTAGCGGGGAATGACTGTTATCATCCTTCACTCAATTAGCACCATCGATCTCAAAGTTTTGTGTGTCAAAGTGAGACACACCAGCTAGGCCCACATACACATGGAATTATTTCGCTAACCCTACAGTGATTAAACTACACTCACTTCAAATGGAAAGGCTAGTAGGGAGTGGCCTAGATTAAGTCTTGTCATTTGGTGATCATCAAACCTACATCGACACAACAATTAGTCTTATAACAGGGGCCTTGACTAGGCCGACGAGAACTTACCCCTCGGGGGTTTATGACTTAGACATAAGTCATTTGCATGTGAAATGTTAAAGGCTAACTTTGGAAATATTCAAGACACCTTGCCACCAGGGATGACTGTACAGTTCTAAACGAAGGGGCCAGTAAGAAATTTTAAACAATGATGAGTTCAAGAGGTAACTTATATCACTGATAACTAGAAAAACAAGTCAATGCAAAAAAAAGACATCTGAGGATTATATGGGGATTTTGGATGACAAGGCTATTCAAATAAAACCCTAAACCCTATGTATAATCAACATACAATGATGATATTGAGGTTAAAGACTTCAAAATATCAAGGATTTTTTGGGACTAACAACATCAGTGACAACTATATGCAAATTTAGCTTTGGTATGGTTAGTACAGTGAGATCTTGTAGACCTTGCATGACTTTCTCACTAAGCCACTATCTGGGGGATCACCTAGTGAATAGCTTGAGGTTCCATTATTCCGAAGTGAGTGTGTGTTGTTGTTTGCATAGTGAACATTGAGTTATGCTTATGAACATCTTTGGACAAATAGTTGAGGCTTGATCCACATCGAGTTGGAAAATAGTTGAGGCTTGATCAACCCCTTTTTCTTATTTTTGTTTTTCTTTCTTTCAGTCTTTGACATTGTATGTTTCTGTATCTTGTCTTCTTGTTGTATATCATACACCTTGTGTGTGTCCCTTTGTGCTCATGTTTGTTTGACGTGGGATGTTGGATCCTAGACGCTTGATCACTCTCGTTGATTTTTGTCATCCTATACCATCCACATTGGTACACATGGACCCCTCTTGACTACTTTAGTGTGATTTTGATGTAGGTTCCTCCTCTTACTAAAGTGGGAGCTAAATGTAGTGTAGGAAAAAGTACCCCTTTTTCACACTTAATTTGGAATTAATTAAACCAAACTTAATTATCCCTTAATTTAGTGTTTTAAAAAGCATTTATTTACACTTTCACACTTATTTAGGGATACTTTAATTAATTGAGGTTAATTTTCCTTAATTGGACCCTTTAATTCAAATCTAAGCCCAATTAATTGCATTTTCTGAAGAGGAAACCTGACATTCATTAATGCCTTAACATAACACTTATCATTGAGCAATGTGTTTTCTAGGTGAGTGACCTAGGACCCATTTTCCCTTGGGTGAATGGGCCCTCACTTAGACCTAGGACCTAAATTTTAATTATTTTTTGGTTGTATTTTATCATATTCAAATCTATATTCACATGTTGACTTGTGATATTTGAATTAAGGATAAGTTACTATAAATACAAGGTTATTTTATCAAATCAACTAGAAGTTTTCAATTATATTTTTGAGAGATAAATTACAAGAGCCAAGATTATTGTCAATAGCATTCAAGAGAAAACAAATTCATCATTTTTTTAAGTAATAAAGATCCAAGCATTATTTTAAAGTTATGTTCAATCATGCATGTTTTTGGAACTAACAATGTGATATAGGTTTCAAGCATTCAAAGTATCATTTCAAGAAAAGATTAAAAGCCAAGATCCACATCCATTGAATCCATTTCATGGAATTTTCATACCTCCATTATCGAAGGATCATTCAAGGGTTTGGTGAGTTGTGACATTGAGTTGTTCATCCATCATTCCTTTCATGCTATTTTGTTTCATTTCAAGGTTTAACTACCAAAACAAGGTTTTGACCAAGGAAAACCCCTATTGACCAAAAACAAAAAATTTCCCCCTCTTTGTGTGTTGTAAATTTGCAGGTTGAAGAAAATTTGAAGATCTCAAAAGTAAAAATTTATAAATCTTCTAATGTTGTCACCTTTGTTTTCATCTCATGGAAACTCAGATCCCTAATTTATTTATGAATGTCCAATTGTGAAAAATGAGAATCTAGAAGTAAAAACACAAGAGTAGACAACCCAAAAACAAAATTTGATAAGCCCTACCCATGACCCATTCACCATAGGGAAAATGAGTCCTCAAAAAACTTTTGAGAACACCATTTTATGAAATCTACACAACATTTATCCCTTTCAAATCTTCTAGAAGCTTTGTAGGTTATGTTAGTTTTATATTTAATCTACTAAATCCAATTGTTAGATTGAATTTTGGAGTTGATTTGTTATTTTTAATCTTTCTCCCCAAAGTGTTGTTTGGCCTAGACCCCTGTCCTAACACAAAAAAGGAAATTGCAATATTCCTCAAAGAATTCACTCACCTAAGGGTTGAAAGTGGATCTTGAATTGAGGGATCTCATTTTTTGAATGAAATAGAAGAATAAGTAGGTTCATTCACCCCATTTTTCCATTTCTATTTATAGTAAGTTTAGTGAAAATTTCTAAATTTAGTATAAAACCCTATGTGTTTGTACTCCTAACCTATTTTTTCATATTTCAACAGGTAATTATAAGAGTCTTTGTAACAAGGTGAATCAAGAACAACAATTTTGCACACAAGCACAACTTTAGGGACATTGAAGGTGGGGATCAAAAGTTGGTCCACCAAGAACTCACATTGATGCACATTATTCAGTATGTCAAGGAGAGATCTTATGGTAGCCATTTCTTTGGCTGATTTTCTCTATACCCATGGAATCTTCTCAAATATAATGGCATCAAATTACTCTTTAAGTTTTTCAACCATCATTTACTTGTAAAAAATCCAACTAAGAATCATTGTAGACATGTAGGTTCTTTATTTTCCATTTAATAGCCTCCCTAAGTCCTATCAGCAAAGCTTCATATTTTGCAATGTTATTTGTCAATGAGAATGCTATCCTATAGGACATAAGGATTGTATCCCCCTATAGTGTGATAAAGAGAACTCCCTCCCTCAAACCATGGTGGGTGTAGGATCTATCAAAATATAGATTCCATATTGTAGATGTCTCTAGTGTGAAAATTGATTCATCTAGAAATTTTGATACAAGAGGTTGAAATGCTAGATTAGGAGTGTCGACTAGTTGATCCTCTATTACTTATCTCTTTATTAATTTCCTATGTACATACTAGATATCAAACTCACTAAGGAGCATTAATTATTTCACCAATCTACCTGTGAGAATGGATTTTACTAAGTAGGTACTTTAAAGGATCTATCTTTGATATCAGCTTCATCTAAAGATTCAACATATAATGTAAAATATTTTTGTGTTGAGAAGACAACAACAAGATATGCATGCTCAAAAGGAGTGTAATTGAGTTTTTTCCCCACAAGTGTACTAATGATGTTTTATATCATTCTCTCTTTTCCATCTTCATCATTTTGTGCTAAGAGAGCACCTAATACTTATGTTGTAACTGATACATATAGCGTGAGAGGTTTTTGGTCAATAGGCGACATTGAGATTGGTGGTCATAAAAAATAATCCTTCATTTATTGAAAATCTGCTAATAATGATTGATCCATTTGAATTGAATGTAGTTTTCCTTGTATACTTCATAGCTACATCAGATTGGATGGTGGTAGCAAATCGATGATGGATTTCACCTTTTTAGGAAAACCTCAATACGTTTGTGAGAAATGATCTATTCAAGGATTTTTCCAAAAGTTTCGCCAAAGACACACTTTTCTAGTTTTAATTGGAATTTGCATTGTTCCATCTTGGTGAAGATCTTATCAAATATATCTAGATGACTTTCTTTGGTGAGTTATTTTTCTAATAATTAATCAACATAGTCTTCCATAAGGGTGTGCATAATACCATGAAATATTGCAATAATATCCCTTTGGTATGTATCTCCAATAGTATTAAGGACAAAGGGCATATCATTCTAGCAATAGGCACCCCAAGGAGAAGTAAGTGTTGTTTTGTGTTGATCATCATCAACAATTTTGATATGATTATAATTGGAGAAGGCATCCATGAATGATAACATCTCGTACCTAGTTGTTAGATCCACTCTCATATCAATGTTAGGTAGGGGAAATCATCTTTATGATACAATTTGTTTATGTCCCTAAACTTTGTACAAATTCAAATTCCTCCTATTGGTTTGGTGACTAGTGATGTGTGGAAAAATAGATACCTAGAGATATCACTCTTTTTCCACCAAGCATTCACTAATGTCCTAGGAGTCCTAATTTGTTTGACTATCAAACTCACAAGGTTAGTCAATTTCACAATTAGAAAGAACCTAGAAGGGGATTCCTTGAGTTCTAAGGGGTTCACCACTAAGCAAATGCTTGCAAAAGAGAATGTTGTTAAACCAAATGTGATATAAAAAATTACCTAAAATTAGAAATGCAAGCTAAATAATGATTGTAAATTATGAAATTAAGCTACAAAAAGTTAGGGTATGTGTACCTAGGAAGTTTGGAGATATTGTGAGGATTCTAGAAATGCAAATAAGTTTTCAAAAGTGCTATGGAGGACTAAGACACCCAGAGTGGCACATTAGTCTCATTGTTGTTTTTCAGGGAAAATACGAAGTCTTCATATGTTGGAACAAAATATTGAAGAATCTTTGAAAAATACCCTATAGAGGACTAAGATGCTCTAGGTGGTGTATTAGTCCCGTTTTGAATTTTTGAAGTCTCTAAATCTAGTCCTGAGCTCCAAGGTTTGTACTTGCTTCTCCCCAGATGTGAGGTCCCAAAACTTCCAGATTTGACCTGTATGTGAGCTTTCGTGAAGATGACAACTTTGTAATGCAACTTTTTAACTTTGCACTCAAACATATCCTCAAGACTTCAATCTAGATCTGCAATCACAATTATGCAAGATGGGAAAAACTTGTTGATTTTTAGTGAATGGGGGTTTGCCACGGTCAAACCCATTGTAGGTAATTAAACCAAATGATCAAATGAATGAAATGAAGCATGAAGCATGAAATATGTAAATGATATCACCTTGGATGATTTCTTGTGAAGAAAATATGGAATCTACCATGTAGTGGCCATGAAGAATATAGATCTTGGATCTTTGGATTTGATGTGAATAATGGTTGTAAATAGATCTTCAATGCTACATCCAAAATATTGGGTCAACAACATGAATGGATGCACTAATCCCTTGAAATAATGCTTGAATATTGATGATGGCTTCAAATTCTTGATGAAATGCTCTTGAATGCATAAAATTTCCAGAGGAATGAATACTTGAATGCTTGTTATCTTATTATTATGAAAATGAGTGGAGGAACCTTGTATTTATAATTATTCATGCTTAATATCTCGAAATTACACCACAAAAAGTTGAAATATGCAATCATTAAATAAAGGTGGCTAAATCCAACCCAAATTTAAAATTGAATCCCAAAAATAAGCCAAGGAGGACTACGGCGCCCTAGGTGACGTCCTAGTCCAAACGCTCAATTCTTGGGGCACAAACTCTAAAAAGGGACCTATTTTCGTGTTTACAATATCATTGTCCCAAGACCCATGGAGAAAAAAAATGCCCTACGTGGTGTTTTAGTCCCACTCCACAAGTCGAGGACACAGATAGAAACATTAAAGGATCATTTCTATTTTGAGGTTTTCAAGATTTTCCATAAAAATATATAGTTTATAGGGCTTGTGGATGCAAAATAGGACCAATTAAGTCAAAAAGAAGCATAAATAAAGCAAGGTGGGCCCAAACAAGTGTTAAAATGCAAGGTTATGCATTTTACTATACTACAATTAGCCCTCACTTTAGTGAGAGGATGATCTTGCTTCAAACTCACACTAAAGTAGCCAACCACGAAATCAAGAGGTGTTCCCATGTACAAATGCTAGTAAGATAGGATGACAATGATCAAGAGGGTAGCCAAGCCCCCTGGATCAAGATCCTATGGAAAAACAAACATAGGAATAAAGGAACACACATGTGGATGATATATGAAGCCATAACTAGATCAACAAAATACACCATCAAGGATGAGAAAAAGGAAAAAGAAAAAGGAAGAAGGAAAAAATGTAATGGATCAAGCTTCGACTAGCCATCCAACACTGTGGGATGGGTCTAGGCTATTTTTCCAAAAAGGTTTACAGGTGGAACACACTTTCCACTATGAAAAAAAAATGCACACTCATGAAGGCTAGTGGGAGCTAGTTGTCCACTAGGTGGGCCCCAAGGAAGTCCATATCAAATCCATACCCCCATGACTATGATAAGGAAAAAAGAAAATGCATGCTCACAAGGGCTAGTGAAGCTAGTTTTTCACTAGGTGAGCCCCACGAAACCATATCAAAGCCATACCTCCATGACTTTAATAAGGCACAAAAGGAAAGAAAATACTATACAATAAGAAAGAGAGATGTTCAAAGGGATTTTACTTAGTTCGTGTAAGGTCTCTTCTTAGGGAGCATTGTGCTTAATGTTTCCAAGAGAGGACAAGTCAAAGAAATATCACACTCTCGGAGGAAATTAAGCCCAATGACACCACCAAGAAAAGGACACATCGCAAGAAGAAAGAAAATAAAACAAGGAACATGAAAAAAAATGAAAATGAAATTAGTCAAAAATAATGCCAATGTATTCCCGCACTTTAAAGAAATTTCTAACACCATACTATGAGAAGTTACTTTAAAGTGGAAAATGATAAATTCTAACAATAAAGAGGACATGAGACCTTATTCAGAAAGCCCTATGCAAGGTCATATGTTTTCAAAAAGCTACATCATGTAAAAGGTAGTATATCACATGTGAGCCAACTTAACACATGTCGTCCACATCCCAAGCTTGCTCTTATATGTTAATGAGAGGTGGTCAACTATAAAAAAGAGGCAACAATAGGTGACATACGAGGACAAGGCTAACTAACCCCTTGCCCCCACTTAGTCCAAGACAAGGGTGAGCCGAAATGAAAAGAGGAACTAGGTGCTTCAACCCAAGGGAGAGCACCACATTCCTTAAGATGTTGAATTTTGTTATTTAAATCCCTACATTCATTAGTAGCATGACCATGAGCTCTATGATATGTACAAAATGAAGTCTTGTAATAAAATTTCTTTCACATTCTTAGAGGGAGAGAGATCAGACGATCTTGTAGGAGTCTTGTCAAGATACTCTCTTGTTTAAAAGTGGAGGATGTTTCTTTAGTTTGTGACAAAGATATCTCTTGCTTAGTACAAGATGTCATACTTACACAAGACTCTTCAGATTGTGAGATTTTGTTCTTTCCTTTAGTGGAGGGTGTAGAATCTAATGAATTTTAATCATTAATGTTTTGCGTGATGAAATTTACATTAAGAGAGGATTTCTTTGTTTTCTTAGTTTCTTGCAAAGGAAAAAGACCACTAGTTTCTATCAGCTCAGGATGCACTACTATTAAAGTTGGCTTAGAAGGATGTTTTGTGATAGTGTTGATATTAAGTGAAGGCTTGTTTGTTACTTTTGAGGGGCAATAACCAAGATCACTAGCATTTTCTTGCATGTGCAGCTCTATGGAGACATGGATACCTTGTTCTCTAGCACCACATCCATTTCCACTATTACTAAGTTGTTTCATCATTTCATAACCTTTTCCATAAATTTTCTTCATCTCTTTTGGATTCGGTGGTTGCCCATGATTAAGTTCATAAAAGTTTGTTGTGTAATTTTTTTTTTCTTCTAAAGTGGTTCAGGTGGATGCTTTCGAAGGGTCTTAAGAATTTTGTCTTGACATTACCTTTGTTTATTTTCCCTTGTCTAAATATTTTTGTATGATCTTGTATTCTCCCATGAATGTATGTTCAAAATCTAGGGAACCCCAATCATCTCCTAAAAGCTTCGTGATTTACTCAATTTTTTTTCCTTTTTCTTTCTATTGTATAGGTTCCACTTGTGTAGTTGGTGTTAATTTTTTTAACAAATTCTCTTTATCTTTCTCAATGTTGAAACAACTATATGGTTTAGGATGGGCTTCGATTGTACAAAAAAAATTGTTGTAGACATATTTTATGATACAATGAAGGGTAGAGGGCACAACATGCATCTCATGAATCCATGGTCTACATAAAAGAATATTATATGAAATATCATGAGGCATAACATGAATAGGGGCTTGTAATGTAACTTTGTCAACTTTAATAGGTAATGTGATCACTCCAAGCGATTTCTTTCCTACATTTTCAAATCCCTTAATAGAAAAAGAGTCAAATTGAATTTTTGATTTATCAACACCTAGCTTATCCAAAAGATTTGCACTACACACATGTAAGGCTAAGCCATTGTCAACAAGGGTTCACTTTATCCCTATTGTCTTGTATTGAGCTACTATCATGAGAGCATCACATTTTTTCTGCACTTCCAAAGTAGGGAGCTCACTTTGGTGGAAAACAATGTTAGTATTTATTCCTTGTATTAGGGCTACTATGTCATTCAATTTCACATTAGAAGGGATAGGAACTTGTTGTAAGGAATTTTGAAATATAGTGTGGTAGTTGGATGAATTCTGAATTAGGTCCAAGAGGGATATCTTTGTGGGAGTATTCTTAAATTGTTCAAGAAGATCATACTCCTTTCCACTATTTGTAGGCAAGTGAGGGGCACTAGGAAAGATAGGATTAGGAAATGGTATTATGACTCAGTTGATGTGAAAAATTGTTCTTAGGTGGTTCAAGGATAAGGACAAGTTTGTTTTGAACTTGTGATTTTTTGAGAGGGTGGATAAAGAACCAAATATTTTTGTGTACGGGTCCCCTCTTACACTTCTAGGGTTTTAGACCTAAAAGGAGAGAGGTAAAAAAAATTTAATGGCTCACTCAAGAATAGGCCCTTGAGATTTCAATGCAAATGAGATTGAAATTTTTCAAAGGGGATTGTCCTAAATGCTTAAAACTGATAAAATAAGTTAACTACTAATGGAAAACTTAGAAAATGCAAGATGTTTGAAAACACAATATGATATGAAAAATGACCTAGAAATGAAAGTAAACTATAACATAAACTTATGAAATTGAAAGTGTGCACCTGGAGAATGGAAAGAGATGGAATGAAGCTCTAGAATACACAATAATTCACTGTTGACTTCAACTGGGACTCATACACCAAGATGGATGACTTAGTCCTGGATCAGGAAGACTTTGTCAAAATAGGTTTTGGACAACTGGGTACTCAAATCTTCAAAATTCCTATTTAAGCTTGGGTAGTGGAACTCATTCACCACTAATGGTGAATTAGTCCACCTCTTGATTTCTAGAAATTCAAAATAGGAAACTATAGCCTTTAGTCTGCACTTCTACTCCTAGTTTAGATTTGGGTCTGAAACTATCAAATTCGACTTGTAGGTGTCCTCCAAGCTTCTCTTAGGGTTTTGGCAACTTTGAATAGCTTTGATAATTTGTTGACAACTTTTCCAATCTTTCTATTTGAAAAATTTGCAACATAGATCTGCAAATCACATGTAAAGAGGGAAAAATTGTTGTAGGGTTAGTGAATAGGCACTACTGAATTTGACTCCATTTTCGGACAAACGTTCATCGGTCATTCGACAAACATTTTTTAGACAATCGACAAATTGACAAAAAAAATTCATCGCTATTTTTTTGTCCAAATTTCAATGATGAATTAAATGTCGAAATAATAGCACAGATTCATCAGTCGTCAACATCATAAAATGGCTCAGATGTTCATCAGAATATCGACAAAAACTTCGTGTATCCACCGACAAATTACAACCAAAATGCAATTGCAATGGCTCTTCTGAAGCATCAAAACAACACTAGAAGTTTATCGCCATTTCAAAAAAATTGGAAAGGAGTTACGACAAAGCCTTCATTGCAGCTAGAGAAAATTCATCAAACATTTTCGGTAATTCGTCGGTGGCCTTCGTCGAAATTGCGACGAAACAATACAATTTTTTTTAAAAAAATTATTCATTGAAATGTACCATCGCAGAGACTCTTGGCGATGACCACCGAAGCCAACCCATTGGTGAGAGATCAATCATCGACACATGATAGAAAACTCACTCCAATAATTCATGTCTTGCCGATGACTTCCATCGGCAAGATAGATCCAATGTCACACTGATTTGACCTCTTCAGGAGTTTTAAATAGACCTACACCATGTCATCACGGAGACTCTTGGTGATGACCAATGAAGCCAACCCATCAGTGAGAGATCAATCATCGACACAGGATAGAAAAATCACTCCAATAGTCCATGTCTTGCCGATGACTTCCATTGGAAAGACAGATCCAATGTCACACCAATTTGACCTATTCAGGAGTTTTAAATAGACCTACACCATGTCATTGCGGAGAGTCTTGGCAATGACCACCAAAGCCAATCCATTGGTGAGAGATCAATCATTGGCATAGGATAGAAAACTCACTCTGATAGTCCATGTATTGCTGATGACTTCCGTCGGCAAGACAGATCCAATGTGACACTGATCTAACCTCTTCAGGATTTTTGAACATTGTTGGTTATCAGCAAGACATTCTGAGGGTCTCGCCAATTAAACAAGTGTCTAAGAGAAATTAAACAAATGGAACCTATTAATTTTCTTATTTTGGGGTTCTTTAAATCATAGAATAGATACCATCTTCTTGTGTATAATGTACTTATATTCAGATTTGAATTTGAGACCAATTGTCATTGCACATTCCATTTTACTTGCACAAAGTATTCTATAAGCAATATATTGATAATTCCAAATGATTTATAGTGTTGTACAACTCTACCTATCATCACAATTCTTCTATTCCCCCCTAGAGAATCCTGCAAAGACAAGTTTACAATACCAAGTCAAATAATATGAAAAAGACTTACTTCCATACAAATTAAATGATTATTCTCATAATGGCAATTGTCTAATTACAACAGCAATTCCATGAAAGGTTATCCATGCTTCATAAGAGATGACTGATCATACAAATAGACTACAAGATGCATAGAAAAAGCATTACACTTGAGAACAACCAAAGGCTAACAAGGGAAGGAGTTAAGAAACGTCTGGATTGAAGAGAAAATGTGTAGGGGAAATGTTGAGCAATGTCAAGAGAACAAAGCTTGTAGAACATATTCTTGACCTAATCAAGCTCTTGAACAACTTAAAAAAAATTAAAATACTAACATATGCATGAGACATGTAATGAACTTCCAATATCTGCTATCTTTTCCATTAATGCAGAGGTAGTTAAAGGAGAAATAATTATAATTGTAACACTATTCATAGTCTAGTAAATTATGTTTGTAATTTGTGTTCAATGGACCTCAGTTTTATCATTATATTTCCCATCTAATACCATATTTTAATCCAGGGTTCAACTATCTCATACCTAAAGAAGCACCTTCAATTAACCATTTAAAGTACTATAAAATAAGGTAAGACTTTTACTTGAGAAAGATTGGGTACACTTGTAGGATTAAAGTTCTCGCAATCATCAGGATTTTTTTGGCACACAAACACAACCTGCAACATATGAAGTAATGGATGACTACAAGTTAGTGAAATGGTCCTTAATATGTGACTAGTTTGCAAATTGATTGGTAGAAAATAAGGCTACAAACAAATATACATGAAAAATTATGAGGACAATCTACAGTAATCATCAAAATAGATGAAAAGTGCAAAGGAAAGAGTTGAGCTACATCTATAGAGCCTAAAAAAAACACATGCAAGAAACATAAAAAAAAGAACAAACCATTTTTTGGATGAATATAAAATGGTGCCTTCAGCAAGTGATTCATATGCTTTCACACCTCACAAGACATTAAGAAGATTTTAGTCTTCCTTTGTGAAATTAACTACTTACAAAAAAACCCAAAAACTAATATTATATACCTCCATGTCTAGCCGAGGGTAGGTATAAGTGAAAAAAAATTCCTCAATGCAATGCCAAAAAATATCAATGTGTGTGTAGCTTTGTATTACTCAAAATATCATTTCACTAGCTAAGGAAAAAATACCAAAGTGATGTTTTAAATTTCAATATTCACATAGGCTCCCTTATTGCTACACATGCATCTACAAGCATTATTCAAGCTCTAAACTATTCAAATATTAAGGATTTAATTAGCTATAAGATGGAAATTTGTTGTTTAGACATAATCCATCATATTTTACATATCTTTATTCAATCCTAGCACTTTAGATAAGTTTGTGTAAATGAGACAGAAATGTGAATCTTTTATGACAAAGAAAATTCTTAAAAGGAGGGGGGAGAGAGAAAAGGGTAGGGGGCAAGAGAATGCTTGAATGTATAGCAAAGTATAACATTTTGATCATTATAACAATGAAACGAATCTTAAGTTTGAAGCATTAATATCATTTACAACATTTATGATCAAGAATGAATGTAAGTAGAAAAACTTTTGCATACCTATAGATGGTAGAAAATTTCATGGTTAAGTGGAAGCCTCCCATCAACAACAAGATGCAAATATCCGTGTATCTATCTCAATTGAGCCTCTAAAGCCTTCAAAGCTATCAATTTTTCCACTAACCTGTTATGCACAAAAGTCAAATTTTAGAGTTGTCACCACTAAAAATAGAAGAAACAGAGCTTTGAAACCAAATCCACACACAAAACAATGTGGTATTCATACAAATCCATAAAAACAAGCTAAACGCAGAACATTGGAATGGAAACAACTTCAAATTATGATGTAAAGCATGGATTCAGGGTATAAAGAACCATTTTTCTGCCACCATAGTGAAAAGTAAGCACTTTCTTTCATCTTTGCATATTGGTTTAATGCTTCAAACAATGCATTTCTTATATTGAAAAGTGCATTACCTTATTGATCTTCTCTTTGTTTTGAGAATAGTTTAATATTCTCTACTTAATAGGGCCAACCACATGACGGTGGAAGCTCATTCCCCCCCCCTCACATCACTCTCAACTCCCCATACCCAATCATATAACATTAATCATTCATTCATCCATTAATAACATATAACATTCATTCATTAACATATAATATTCATTCTTTCAGTTTTTACATATTATCAAAAATATGGTTGTCATAATATGATACAATCACTTTTTTTTGTTTCTTTTTTAAAGCTAAAATTATCTGAAGTGGAGTATCATTTTCTAAATCATTTGTCCCCTCTTTAGTTGTTTTCCCCTCTGCTCATGATCTTAATGTACGCCTAGTCGTCTACTCATGATGTGGATGCCGTTGCAAGGAGGGTCTACTGCAATAACAAAGAAATGTTATACTAATATGTTTTATTATTATTGTTACAAGTATTTCATTAATTAAAAGAACATTAGAGTGTTTCTCTTTACTTGATGGGTCCACATCATGTCCCTGAACTTATGTTATAGACTCATGCTCAACATGGTGAATGCCCTCTAAATCCTGATCTGTAGTTGAAACATGAAAGGTTACATTAATTAATACACCAATTGAAATTAAATATGTTTAAAAGAACATGAGAGTGGTCATTTTTACCTGATGGGGCCACATCATGTTCCTGATCTTCTCTAGCCTAATCATGCTCAACACATTGATCATGCTCTACATGCTCTAAAGTTGAAACACGAAAGGTTACATTAATTAATACACCAATTGCAATTAAATATGTTTAAAAGAACTTTAGAGTGGTCCTCTTTACCTAATGGGGCCACATCATGTTCCTGATCTTCTCTAGCCTAATCATGCTCAACATGTTGATCACGCTCTACATGCTCTAAATTACCGAGATGCACATCATGACCTTCATCTACAGGTTGTGCTCCACCCTCACCAGGTTGCATTCCAATGTCATGTGCAGTATTATCATTGCTTAAATGTTTAAAACAAATAGGCATGGCATTAATTTATGGTGGAAATTAATATTGAATAGATTGCACAAGTATTCAATTTTAAATAAAACTTATTGATTTTATTTACCTGCGTGTCAGATGCAATGGAATATTGTGTTTTCCCAGTCAAGACTCTTAGGTGTTCAGCCACGGCTCCATAGCCTTGCTAGAAGGAAATCTTCAAGTCATCTTCTATGGGAACTCTGTTGAATTTAGAGCCCTACATTTTTGCATAAGCTCATGAATTTTTCTTCTATTGTGTGATAAAACCAAAATTGTTTTCAATTTATTATATGGATACAATATTTCATTTATTGATATTTACAATTCATGCGGCTAATTTCATATAACCACTAGAGCCAAGTTTGTGTTGCCCGTGTTATTCTAGTCTTTCCTTTGTTTTGTTTGATGTGTCAGGCAGCCTATAAAAAGTTTGAAATATGTTAGATTATGTAAAAAGAAAGAGTAATTAGTATATAATTACATTGTTGATAGTATCACATACCTTCCTTTGCCCGGTGGTGTCTTTCCTTTTTTCTTTTTAGCCTTCTCCTTTCCATCCGACACTAGGTCCTTCCACTCCCTCTTTGGAATCATGGGGGGATGCCCATACTTTTTTTTCTTCTCTAAATGTGACCTATATTGGTCCCTCACATACTTTAGATAGGTACCAACTTTTTTAAGGACCTTGGTTTGGTTGAATGTTTTATCACTCAACAACACAACTAAATGGTTAATGAGATCATCTTTTAAATTTTCATTTTGAGAATTCCATCATGTACATATTGTGGGCCTGAAGAGCTCCAATGTAATATCAGTTAGATGTTTATAAAAAACATCATTTCCTACAAAATGATCATGGGATCAATAGTTTAAAAATAGCGATCAATAAGTAAATTTCAATTGGATTATATATAATAATAATTAAAACATTTGAAAGTACCTGGGACCTTCTCTATCTTTTTGGGAACAAAATCCTTAGTCACCACAAATGTGACCGGAAATGTTCCCGTACTAGTAATACGGGAAGATCCAAGAAATGTTGCTAAAATATAACCAGTACTAGTGGCCTCTACATCCCTAGGTACATGTCTTGACGCATGTTCTAGCATGTGTTCGCTGCCAGAGGGTGCACTAATGGATGCCTGCATGGTATGTGTTTCTAACATTTCAGATGACAATATAGGCATGGATGATGGGGTCAGATGATGTGATGTATGCCCATGAAGATCAAGATGGACACTTGTACCAACCCCTACTCCTTGGGCAGCACTTGCAGTACCCTAATCATGGATAGGAGCATCATGAGGACATAAAAAATCCTGTAAAAACAACACATATTTTAGTTCATGGCATAAAAGAGTACAAAATATAAAACCATGAATGAACTTATGTTATAAATAAATAACTCATGACAAATTACTTGCAAGTTTTGTGATCATTCAGTCAATATTTTAACCTTCTCTCTTATCTCATCTGTTTGAGGCACTATGAATAACAACTTAAGGATTTCTTCATTGTTTTTTTTGGGTCTTCCTTATCATATCGAGAGCGTTTGTTGAATAAGTGATGTCATCATCACATAATATTGACTGTACCTCCTATGGATGCTCTCGTCTACTACTGGTTCCTTTCCCTGATCAATCGACTGCAACAAGACTATTAAAAACATTATCAAAATTAACCCAATAAACTTATGAAAACAACATAATAATAAAACATTTTTCTCATATCTAATTTTTACAATTACAATGAGGTAAACTTGTTAGGTAGAAGCACCTGAAGATACATCATGATCTGTGCTCTAGGTCGATGCCTTCTTCATACAATCAATTTCCTGCTGTGACAAAAATTAAATATAAAAAAACATTACCAAAATGAAACCAATAGAATTATGAAAAAAACCATAATAAAATGGTATATTGGAGTCATTAATTGGAGGTTGGGTAAAATGGTACATAGTACATATCACCCCCATAGTAACTATTTTTGTAACTAAGCAATTCAAATTGTAATCAATTAGCAACTCTTCCCCTGTAGTTATTGATTTTATCGCACATACAAAGACACGGTTTCCCTCGCCTGCCTCAAATATGCAATTGGGTTGCTTATTTTTTGACCTAGGTCATATACTATTTATAAACCCTGCAATATTCCCTGATGCTTTTGGCCTTCTGTCAATGTACATAGCCACTCCTTTATTTTGATCCTTATCTTTTAGCTGTATATAATTTGCTGACAGTGCATACCTACGCATACTTCATGTATATCGAACTAGTTGCATCCAATATTTGTAATTGTGACAGGGTTCGACATACTCCATCAATTTAGTAACTTTTTCATAATAGACCTTTATTCTGTCCATGCAAAATAGGCCCAAACCATGTAATGATGATGGTGCTATGCGATATATCCTCTCGTTGACAAAAAAATCAATCTTTATTGGAGGAATTTCCTTGGGTACCCATTGTTTATGTAGATGTTTGTACCTCAAGGGCACCTCAACGTCACCTATGCTCTCATCATCATAAGAACATGACCCCCCTTCAGCAAAAAAAAATTCCATGCATTTACAAAATTTTCTTCTAATCTTTTAACCTCTAGTTGATCTCCCTCTTTTAGACATACTACATGTCTTACTTTCCTCTTCTCTTCCTAAATTTCCCTCGCTTGAGGAAGACATATCTGACAAATACCTATTTGGTGATACTTACAGTCATAAGGATGTTGGATGAAGTTATTTCATGGTGATGTGATCCTAAGGTGACATTATGATTAATCTATCATTTCATCACTAGAATTTCACAAGTTATAAGGTAGTCAAGTCTTGATAGATTGCAAGTTATTTTTATGACCGTCCAAATGTGTCCATCACAAATCAAATCTACTTAATGCTTTAACTCCCAAACTTTGTAACAAGTGTTAAATGTGACTATGGTCCACCAATTACACAACCAAGGCCTCAAATGTATTCTCTAATTGTAATGAAAGGACTTTTTCTCTTCATTGAAGTAAATAAACTTGAAGGGAAACACCACCAAGTGGTTTATTGGACACCTACATGACTAAAAATAGCACAAAATTTACATTTAATTTCCATATGTCTAAGTAGTTAACAAGGAGGGAGTGTGTACTAGGCTTGGTTAATTCATCATAAGTTTATGCTTTGGCAATAAATTTTTTTGAAGTCATCTTAAATATTCCTATGTCTAATTGCTAGGAGACTTTTGGTATGTTTTAAGGTAGGATGATTGATGAAAGAGCCCAAAGAGCCTTTCTCCATGGTATCCAGGTACACATAGCAATGGTATTCTCTTATATGGTTGTACATGATTTAAATAATTTAGCTAGGAATTATTCACTTAACCTAAGGTTTTCTCATAATGCCATCATTGGAAAAGTATGATCAAATTCTTCTATTATGAAGAATTAGTCTATGTACCTCTACTAATCACTATAAATGTTTGTAAGGATAAAATGGCTAACTACATTAGGTAGGAGAGAATAAACTTTGAGTTCTTCAAAGATTATATTCCTCTATTCATAATTTTTAAGGGTTGTGTGTGGAGGAGGTTATCACTACCAAGAAGGGATGACACCTTTCCTTGTGATGGAACTTCAAAAAATTTCTCTTTGTGTTCCATTTTTATCAAGTGCCTTATGTCTCTGGTCATCTATGGTGTTTGGGAAAAGCCTAAGGTTGGGGTTTTACCTTTGTCTTCATGTAAAACCCTAGTGTTTATCTTACACCTTGGGTGGGATCTTTTGGGACGTTACTTTTTGGAATATCACAAGGCGGTCCAATTGGCTGGTGACACATGTTATTTCTAGCCCGATGCTTGTTTTCTCCTTCTTTTTCTATAAGAAGGATTTCAAGGCCAAAAGTACGAGTTAGTAAATTAGATATTTTTGGTCGAGTCTAGATGAAGTTGTAGAGAAAATTGTAAAGTCTGATGGTTTTAGGGAAAATGCAATTTAGGTTTTGAGTCATTCTATAGTAGGTTTTGAATTCAAGGGGATTTGATGTTTTATGATAGTACTTGCATTTGAATATGATTAATTTCAACTCATGTCTCTCCATTGTACAAGAATATATGAATTTTGAATAAAATGATCAAGGGTTGTTTCGTTCATCTCACTGTTGTGGTGTGTATGATTCTTGTTTTAGCTTTAATTCAAGGAATTAATTAAAATGCTTGAATGGGATTGTAGGTGGATATGTTCTGTATAAGGATTTGATAAGTAGTATTGGGTTAGAATACATATTGATGAGATTGTAAAGCAATGTTATCAAGGATCTTATATGTTATGTGTTAAATCTGTCATAAAACCTTAGATGCTTATAAATTTGACTCCTCTAATGGATATATGGAGCTGATCTAAGTTGTACTTATTCATATGGTTTAGTATTTGTTTTCCTTTACCTAGAGCTTGCTAAAAATTGCAAATCAATGACTATCTTATATTGTGAAATGTTGTTGTAGTTATCTCATGCTCCAAATAGTTGATATTATTGATAAACAACCAATTCTATTCGGTATTATCCTATTATGTTGAGCTATTAAATAAGATTATTTGTTGTTGTTAATGTTGTTTATGATGATGGTGCAAAGGTTGTAAACGCATTAAGGGATCACCCTCCCGGGTCTTGCAAAGCCCAAATTATAGGAGGTCTTTAAAATACTCATCAGTTGGTCTAGGTCCTTCAAGCTACCCTTTATTGGAATTGACAATTCCATAGGTATATTAGAGGATCAACCTGCTTACCATAAAAACAACCAACACCTTGCATATGTTTTTGGTGGAGGTAGTAAAGAAGAATTGTATGCCTCTATTTCCATTCATTAGATCTACCTTAGCCTAGCATATACTTGGGCTAAGTCTACAATTTCTTCAAACTAATGCAATGAAGGCTATGTGTGATGAAATCCTAGACCTCAACCAAGATGTGGGTAGATTATGGGAGTTTTTCCAAGACCTGAGGCTGGTTGATAAAAATGTGAAAGACTAAGCTATTTAATTTTTTTTGTCTTATCTTATACCATTTTACGAGAATAGGGGTGCCAATGTATGAGAAGATCTTTGGAAACTAGGCATGAAAATTGCAGGTTAAAGAGAATGGGGGTGCCAAACTTACAGTACTCATTTCCCCTTGGTCGTCAATTTTCCTTGAGTTCCCTCAACCTCATCCTCAACACTAGTATTGATCTTGTTTTCACTCCTCCAAACTCTTCCTTGACGTTGATATTGACCTTTTTTTCACTCCTCCAAACTCTTCGTCGGCACTGGTATTCACCTTGTTTTAACTCCAAACTCTTCCTCAGCGCTGGCATTGACCTTTTTTTCACTACTCCAAACTCTTCCTCGACACTGGTATTGACCTTTCACTTCTCCAATTTGACGAGCTACAACCTGGTTTCGTTAGGTTTTATAGTATGTTAATTAAATTGAAAATTTTGGCACCATTTAGCTAGGTTTTAATATTCAACAATATAGTTAAGTATGTATTAGCTATATTTTACATAATAAATAATATAATTATTCAACTTATTATAATTATATATTATATTCTTTAACAAAATTATAAAATACATATAAAATTATTATAATTAATAATTAATAATAAGTATTTTTTTATACAATACAAAATATAATTAATATAATATATATTTAATATAATAGTAATATATATTAATATGAGAGAGAGAAACTAAATTTTGATTGGTTGTTTCATTTCAATAGTCCAAGGATGGCATGTGTCCTTGGGGAGTTATCCTCAAGGTAGTATGCCATTTGATTAAAGATATGATAATTATCGTTGAAGACCTCTTCAATTTACCCATTTCACACTTAAGGAGATAGAGATAAATATAGGGAAGAAAATATAGAGAGAGGGAGAGATAATGACAAACATTCAAATAGAAAGGGAGACAAAGAGATAGATATAGGTAGAGAGATAAAGAGATAAGGATGAATAGATAGAGATATAGGGAGGGTGATTGATATCTCTCCCTGTTGCTCTTTATATCTCTATATCTCCCACTATCTATGTCACACCCTCTTCCCCCCTCTATCTATTGAGATATCTCTCCCTCTCCCCTCTCTCTCTCATTCACTCCATCTCTCCTGCCATATCTCCTACTCTATATCTATATCTCTATATCTCTATCTCTATTTCTCTTTTTATCTCCCTCTCACTCCTCTCTCTATCTCTTTCTATCTATATCCCTTTCTCTCCCTCCCCCTCTCTATCTCCCCCTCTCTATCTCTCACCATCTCTCCCTCCCTATCCCCCTATTCATCAACTTCTCTATCTCCACCTCTCTTCCTTTCTCTTCCCATATATCTCCATCTCTCTTTCTCTTCCCATATATCTCTATCTCTCTCTCTCTTTCTCTCCCCATCTATCTCTATCTCACCATATATTAACTAAGAAGCCATGCAAGCATAAAATAGTATATGTTGGTAAAACTATAATAGTGTTTTATTAAACTATAAGTAACACTTATCTTTCTAATGTCAAGCCTTCTTATAAAAATAGTGTTTTATTAAACTATAAGTAGATTATTGTCACCACTCTTCATTCAACATGAAATGCCAAATGTAGCAATTTTTTTCTTTATTTTTTCAAGTTTCATTAACCAAGCTATTTACTAGGTAGAATAAAGTTGTGTTATGACCCTTCATCTCTTTAAAATCATTATACAATATTAGCGAGATCAGGAAGGGGAGAAAATTAAACTCCTTCAAAATAGGGGTAGTTGTGGGTTTGTTGGTTTTCGTTGTATACTATATACTTAGTTCCTCTAGGATAAATAAGTCACTTTAGATCATTTTCTTAGTTGTGTATCCTAACTAATATAGAGTAAGCTTTTTCATTTTAATTTACTACCACATAATAGTTTATGTGTTGAAACAATTTTTTCCATTCTTTTTAGTTTTTACATTGGAATACAAATCATATTTAATTTCATGCCAATATACTTCTTTCATAAAAATATTTGTTTGAAATAAGTGCTTCATAACCCATTTAATCAAGTCATAATTAACCTATCAAAAAGGAAATAGGAAATTTCTAAAGAAAATAACACTTGACCCAATCATAAGTGTATGGCCTTTGAAGAAAGGAGTGATCCACCTTAGCAATAAAAACTACCTGATTTAGACTTGGGTATGTGCAGGATCATGATGGGCCACAAAGTGGCAACATGAAAAAATTAGCGTTTTGAACTCGCCAAAAAACGCGAAAATATCGAGTTGACCTTTTTTTTAGGTTGGGTGTTAGTACATTGCTGCATTGAAATTCCCAAGCCAAAGTACTACAAATCAGATATCCATTTTTTTTTGTATATCCAATTCGTGTTTAATATCTAATTTGAAAAACATTTTAAAATGTAATATTTTGGTGCTATAAATCGGATATTCAATTTTTGCACACATATACCCAAGAGTAATTAGGAGGAGGGTGGGAAAGAGAGAGAGAGGGGGGGAGGGAGAGAGAGGGAAAGGGAGAGAGAGAGGGAAAGGAGAGAGAGAGATAGAGAGATAGAGAGCAGAGAGCTAGATACAAAGAGAGAGAGAGAATTAGGAGGGGGAAGGGAGAGGGAAGAGGGAAGAAGGGAGAGGTGGAGAGGAGAGAGAGAATTAGGAGGGGAAGGGAGATGGGGGGTAAGAGTGTTGAAGGTAGAGGATAGAAGGTTTAAGGTTTATGTTTATGGTTTATGGTTGAGGTTTAGGGATGAGGGGTAGGAGGAGAGACTTGAGAGAGAGAGGGAGGGAGGGAGAGAGAGAGATAAAGGAAGTGAGGGTTAAGGGCAGGGTAGATAGTTTAAGGTTTAGGGTTTAGGGTTAAGGGAGAGAGATAGAGGGGAGTGAGGAGTGAGACACCTAAGAGAGGGAGAGGGGGTAGGATATTGAAGATAATTTAGAGAGAGAGAGAGAGAGGAGGGAGGGTTGGGTAGAGGGTAGATGGTTTAAGGTTTTAGGGTTATGGGTGGAGGGGAGAGAGATAAGGGAGGGAGTGAGTGAGAGAAAGACCCAAGAGAGGGAGAAGGGGTAGGATGGAGAGACTTCAGATAGAGTGAGTGAGTGAGACCTGAGAGAGGGAGTGGTGTTAGGAGGGAGAGACTTGAGAGAGAGAGAGAGAGAGACAAAGGAAGGGAGGTTTAAGGGCAGAGAGAGACCTAAGAGAGGGAGAGGGGGGTAGGATGGAGACTTGAGAGAGAGAGGGAGGAGGGAAGAGAGATAGAGAGAGGGGGGTTAAGGGTATGCAAATGGTTTAAGGGTTTAGGGTTTTAGGTTAAGGGTAGAGGGAAGAGAGATAGAGGGATTGTGTGAGTGAGAGATACCTAAGAGAGGGAGAGGGGGTAGGAAGGAGAGACTTGAGATAGAGTGACTGAGTGAGGAGAGAGAGAGAGACCTGAGAGAGGGAGTGGTTCTAGGAGGGAGAAAATTTATAAAGAGAGAGGAGGGAGGGAGAGAGATAGAGGGAGATAGGGTTAAGGGTAGAGGTAGAGGGTTTGAGGGTTTAGGCTAAGGGTTAAGGGTTTAGGTTGGTGGGCAGAGGGGAGAGAGATAGAGGGATTTAGTGAGAGAGAGATGGAGGAGTGGGAGAGAGATAAAGAGTAGAGGGTAGAAGGTAGAGGGTTAATGGCAGACAAGAGGAGAGATAAGAGTGAGGAGAGAGAGAGAGACGTGAGAGAGGGAGAGGGGGTAGGAGGGTGAGACTTGAGAGAGAGAGGGAAAGAGGGAGGAGGGGAGAGGGATAATGGGTAGAGGATTAAACGTAGAGGGTAGAGGGTTTAAGGGTTTAGATTTTAAGGGTCAATGGTTTAGGGTTTAGGGTTTAGGGTAGAGGGGAGAGAGATAGAGGGAGTGAGAGAGAGAGAGACCTGAGAGTGGGAGAGGGGGTAAGAGGGAGAGACTTGAGAGAGAGAGAGGGTAGAGGGTTTAAGGGTTTGGGGTTTAAGGGTTAAGGGTTAATGATTTAGGGTTTAGGGTTATGGGTAGTGATGGAACTTCAAAGTTTTGTTCTCTGTGTTCTATTTTATCCCGCCTTGTGTCTCTGGTCATCTATGGTGTTTGGGAAAAGCCTAAGGTTTGGGTTTTACCTTTGTCTTCATGTAAAACCCTAGTGTTCATCTTACACCTTGGATGTGATCTATTTGGTCGTTACTTTTTGGGAAGGTTTTAAAATGACTTAAGCCCGATCTCTTCGTCTAGGTTGGATACCCTTTTGTTTTATCATTTTAATTCCTTCACTTGAATTTATTTTTCCTAAGTCTTTTTTTTGGTCCTGTGTTCCCTCGTTAAAACAACTTATGTCATTGTTTGTCATTGGCCTAGTGATGTTCCCTTATTCCTGTAGGGAGACGGCCCAATACTCATGCAGGCTAACTTTCTCAACATGTAGCAATTGACTGGAATATCATAGAACCTTTTTTTTTTTTAAATGTAGATTGGTCTCTTATTTATCTATAACTAAGGTTTGGAGGCACGACTCATTATGCAACTCACCACATCGGTAAATCTTTTGAGAAGTGTCTAAAATTTGACTTTTTAAAGGTTTGACCAAAACTTAATCATGGAACCCCCAATAGTTGAACAAAAAAATATCATTTGTTGTTGGTAGAATATCATATTTTTATTTAAATTAAAATTAATATACAACCTAAGTGGACCAAATACTTATTGATAACCATAAATATTTTATATATCTACCTTTTATATTCAACATATATGGACTAATAGTTGAACACAAAAAATCTATTTGTTATAAAAACAACACATAATTATTTAAAATACAACTTATATTGAACAAAAATGGACCAATAGTTGAACACTAATTTTTTTTAAAAATCCTTCACATTTAATGGGAAAATACATGTTATTTATTGTGCTCACCTTTTATATTTGTGATAGGACAAACTATTAATATAAAAATATCCAATTCTTGTACATTTCTACCCCAATTGTTGTACACATAAGAACAATATTTTTTCACTATGATAACAATACTTGTTTAAATGACTGTCTTATTTTATTAAATGAGACTTTTATTTTTTAAATGATATACTTATAGTGGAGAGTTATGATATTTTATTTGAAACAAAAAAATACTTATTTCACTTCTTCATGAATGTATTTATGTTTTTTTCATATAAAATTTACAGGTTCTCATGTGTTCAAGTATGGGTCCATTTTTTATCAACATTAGGTTTTTTCTTTATTTACATTTGGACTATTTATTTACAATGTATAGGATAAATATGTGGTAAGACTGGGTATTATCGAGTGCGTGACTATTGGAGCCCGCACAACTACTAGGCCCTCTCCCCTAATATTTTTTTTATATTTCAAAGGGACAAGTTCGAATGGCTGTAGATCAATCGTCGTGCGATCTCATTTGTTCCCCGCCATACCATGATGACCCCACCACGTTGTATTTGTTGATTAAGATATCACGGGCGAGTGCCACATGTCTCATCTGATGAAGCTGAAGGAATGATAAATACTTTGATGCATCTTTAATACGTTATGCCACAGGTTACTAAAGCAATTATAAGATGCACGTGTTTTAAATCAACGAAGATGTTATAATCTCAGTAGAAAGGTGCTCAATGGTTAGCAACAAGGTGGAGACTATGTTGAACGAACAAGATTGTGGATGGTTGAGATCCATGGTTGCCCGCCATCGCGTGATCAAAAGTTGTGAGGTCTTTATTGATTGCGATATCACTAGTGGGTACCACGTGGATCTCCTTGGCAACGAGTAGTATGATGGGCCCCTTATTGCCATGATGGAGACTATGTCAGTTTTCTTTGAAGGTAGTCGTTCGATGATCTGACCAAGGTGAAGGATCGATGGCTAATATTTGAATTTGCATCAAATGCTATTAGAGTCGTTCATGCAGCACGTGAGTAAGCTTTAATGGCAGACATGACATCTATTGCCATGGTTTGATCGAAATAAAGCAACTATTATTCTTCTTTTGGTACCACAAAGCATTCAAAACATCTTAAATGGGGATTGCAGGTCGATATGTTCTGTATGAGGATTTGATAAGTAGTATCGGGTTAGGATACATGTTGAGGAGATTGTAAAGCAATGTTCTCAAGGATCTTATATGTTATGTGTTAAATCTGTCATAAACCCTTAAATGCTTATGAATTTGACTCCCCCAATAGATGTATGGCACTGATCTGAGTTGTACTAATTCTTACGGTTCAGTATTTTTTTTTCTTTACCTAGAGCTTGCTACAAATTGTAAATCAATGACTATCTTATACTATGAAAATGTGTTCTAGTTATCTCATGCTCCAAATAGTTGATATTATTAATGAAGTGCTAATTCTATTCGGTATTATCCTATTATGTTGAGCTATTTAAATGATATTATCTGTTGTTGTTAATGTCGTTTATGATAATGGTGCAGCGGTTGTAAATGCATTAAGGGATCACCCTCCTGGGTCTTGTAGAGCCAAAAGTGTAGGAGGTATTTAAAATCCTCATCAGTTGGTCCAGGTCCTTCGAGGTTCCCTTGATTGGAATTGGCAATTCCATAGGTAAATCAGGAGACCAACTTGGTTACAGTAAAAACAACCAAAAGGTAGAGGGGAGAGAGATAGAGGGATTCAGTGATAGAGAGAGGGAGGCAGTGGGAGAGAGATAGAGGGTAGAGGTGAGGGAGATAAGAGTGAGTGAGAGAGAGAGAGACTTGAGAGAGGGAGAGGGGTAGGAGGGTGATACTTTAGAGAGAGGGAGGGAGGGAGGGAGTGGGAGAGAGATAGAGGGTTTAAGGGTTTAGAGTTTAAGGGTTAATGTTTTAGGGTTTAGGGTTAAAGGTGGAGGGGAGAGAGATAGAGGGAGTGAGTGAGAGAGAAATAGTTGAGAGAGGGAGAGGGGTTAGGATGGAGACTCTTGAGAGAGAGAGGGAGGGAGTGGGAGAGAGATAGAGGGTAGCGTGTTTAAGGGTTTAGAGTTTAAGGGTTAAGGGTTAAGGGTTTAAGGTTAAAGGTAGAGGGGAGAGAGATAGAGGAAGTTAGTGAGAGAGAGAGACCTAAGAGAGGGAGAGGGGGTAGGAGGGAGAGTATTGAGAGAGAGAGGGAGGGAGAGATAGAGGGTAGAGGACGGAGGGTTAAGGGTAGAGGGAGAGACTTAGGAGGAGAGAGAGACCTGAGAGAGGGAGTGGTGCTAGGATGGAGAGACTGAGAGAGAGAGGGAGGGTGTGGGAGATAGAGAGAGGGAGAAAGGGTTGGGTAGAGGGCAGAGGGCTTTAAGGTTTAGGGTTTAAGGGTTGGTTTTAGGGTTTAGGGTTTAAGGGTAGATGGGAGACACACAGAGGGAGTGAGTGAGAGATAGAGAGATACCTAAGAGAGGGAGAGGGGGTAGGAGGGAGAGACATGAGAGAGAGAGAGAGGGTAGAGGGTTTAAGGGTTGGGGTTTAAGGGTTAAGGGGTTTAGGGTTATGGGTAGAGGGAGAGAGATAGATTGATTCAATGAGAGAGAGAGGGAGGGAGTGGGAGAGAGATAGAGGGTAGAGGGTAGAAGGTAGATGGTTAAGGATAGAGGGGACAAAGATAGGAGTTAGAGAGAGACCTGAGAGAAGGGTAGGCGGTAGGAGGGTGAGACTTGATAGAGAGGGAGGAGGAGGGAACAGGAGAGATAGAGGGTAGATGGTTTAAGGGTTTAGAGTTTAAGGGTTAAGGGTTTAAGGTTTAGGGTTAAGGGTAGAGGGGAGAGAGATAGAGAGAGTGAGTGAGAGAGAGACCTAGAGAGGGAGAAGGGGTAGGAGGGAGAGTCTTGAGAGAGAGAGGGTAGAGGGTTTAAGGGTTAAGAGTTTAGGGTTAGGTTTATGGGTAGAGGGGAGAGAGATAGAGGGATTCAGTGAGAGAGGGAGTGAGTGGGAGAGAGATAGAGGGTTAAGGGTTAAGGGTAGTGTTGGTTGTTTTTACTGTAACCAGGTTAGTCTTCTAATCTACCTATGGAATTGCCAATTCCAATCAAGGGCAACTCGAAGGACCTGGAGCAACTGACAAGGACATTAAAAGCCTCCTACACTTTGGGCTTTGCAAGACCCAGGAGGGTGATACCTTAATGTGTGCACAACCTCTGCACCATTATCATATATACAATAGACGATCTCATTTAATAGCTCAACACAATAGGATAATACCAAATAGAATTGGTTGTTCATCAGTATTATCAACTATTTGGAGAATGAGATAACTACAAAAAATTTCATAGTATAAGATATTCATTGATTTTCAATTTGTAGCAAGCTCCAAGTAAACGCAAACAAATATTGAATCATATGAATAAACACAACTTAGATCAGTCCCATATATCCACTGTAGGATTCAAATTCATAAGTATCTAAGGGTTTATGACAGATTTAACACATAACATATAAGATCCCTAATAACATTGCATTACAATCTTATCAATATGCATTTTAACCCAATAATACTTATAAAATCCTTATACAAGACATATATGCCTATGATCCCATTCAAGCATTTTAATAATCCCTTGAATTAAAACTAAAATAAGGATCATACACACCACAATAGTGAGATGAATGAAGCAACCCTTGGTCATCTCATTCAAAATTCAGATATGCATGTACAATGGAGAGACATGAGTTTGAATTTATCATTTCAACTCAAATACTAGTATTGTTATACAACATTAAATTCCCATGAATTCAAAACCTATTACAGAATGACTCAAAACCTAATTGGCATTTCCCTTGAAACCATCAAACTTTTCAATTTGCTCTGCAACTTCACCTATACTCGACCTAAAATTATCTAACTTGCTAACTTCATCATGCCTACTGAGAAAGGTTGATGTAGCAACAAAATATCCTCAAGAATCTTGCACAAAGACTACCACCAAAAAAAAAACTAGAATCCGTTGTAACTGCAACAGCTAATTTGCCAACCATTAGCAGCCAAATATTTTACTCCTCCTTAGTTAAATACTTATTTACCCAATTATGATATCCCTCATCAATTGGCTAGTCAAAATTAATTACCTCATTAACCTTGACATTATAAGGTGTGTATTTAACTACTACCTAATTTTCCTCTCTTTCAAAAGATTCCAAAAATGAGCTAGTGCCAATGATTTTTTCCATACAGCTCACCAACAAATCATAATCTGAGTCATCAAAAATTAATTTAATTGGATCATCGATGACCTCATTTTCTTAATCCTGCCACTATTGGAGTGACCTGATATTCCTCTGCTCGTCAATTATGTCAGGTAACAATGTGTTACCCCAATCATCAACATTCTTCACCAACTCTTTGATCTTCCTACTCAAGTCATCTGGTAAGGTCTGAAAACCTTGCAATGATTTAACTAACACTTGACTAGGCCTTAATGATTGGGGCCTATTATTTATATCAAACCTTGAGGCCTCATACATTATATCTAAATCACTAGCCGTATGGATCCAATTTTCAATTAATTGTATAACTACCTCCTGATCCCTATAAATATTCTTTATTGCATCTAATAATAAAGAATATAAATAATATATAGATGATAATCTATTATCAACTTTCTCATTCAAATTCCTTAAGATAGCTGTAACAATCTCCTTTTGCTTTAAAAGGGATCCCTCCTCACTTACCTTCAATGATGCCTGTAATTCTTCAATTTTTTGCATTAGCTGCTTCTTCATAGGGTCAACAAAGCATTCTACCTCTTCATCAATTTGTTCTAAAGAAGGGGTGAGGGAAGGATTTTGACTAGGAGACCCTGGTGTGGAAACAATAGGAGAAGCAGGAGGCACTGACCCTGATGTAGAAGGAAATGTACTGATCCTTGGAGCACTTGATGTTTTCCCAATATGTTTGTACCTTAACCTATCCACCTCTGTCTACAGTGCAATATTCCTTTGTTGTATCTTACTATACTACTCAATTAAAAGATTATATTTCTCCATTAGGCTTTTCTTTTCAACCTCCTCTCTTTTAGCAGTCTTTTGGGCCGATTTGGCCACATTTATAGTTAAATTAGTAGCCTTAGTGGTTAAGGTCTCTGAAGACCTCTTTATTATTAACCCTCCTCTAAAATTTGGGTTAATATTAGTAATATTTGGCTTTTTCTCTTGAGGGGCCAATGCTCAAATTGCCAAGGTCTCATATTCTTCACTGAAGGCAGAATCTTATAATGCTATCTTGACCTCTTCTTCAGAGTCTTGCAAGGGATGCTTGGAATTTAGAATAACATTAAAAGCTACAACATCTACAATGTCCCATTCAGGTAAAATCAAGACACTAGCCTGACTTACCAGTTTTCTTCCTTCATCAGGAGTGATGTTCTTGAATTTATCCATTAATTCAACTTTCACTTCATCATCATTCTCCTGGTCTGACCTATCAGGCCTCAATTCTCTTCTCTTCTTACACTTATCCTGGTATTCTTCAAATTTTATCCTCCATACCAATTGCAAGAAGACAAGAGTTTTTACAAATGCATCATCATCTAGAAAATCCTCACATGCTATCATCCTTGCATCTTGCACATATTTACCTTTCATATCCAATTCGGATAAAACCAACTCAACTGGCCTAGGATGGGAAGACATACCAATCTGCATATCCTGATCAGTAACAACAATTTCATCCATCAAATCCTCTTTTGTTTGATTAGTTCTTTTCCTCTTAGGGCTTTCGGATGGTGGTGATGAGGGACTATCCTTAGGTGATGATTCCAAATCAATGATTTTAATTTCCCCAAGAATTTTGAATTTTGGACTTGGCTGTGTAGGAAATTTTATTATTTGTTTTCCTTTTCTATCCACTTCCTCCTCATCACTGTTATCTTTTTTCCTCCTGTAAATGGGCCACCTTTCTCTAGGTTGGTATGTTGGCCTTGTCTCAATTGGCTTGGCACTTTTTTCCTGTACACCTAGACTCAATTCTAAGTTTATCTTCTTGGTCCTCAAGGTGCCCATAATTTCTTTGAATTTCTCCATCAGAAAGTCAATTTTCTTATGGTGTGGACTGAAGTCCAATAATGGATCATACTTTGGATCAATTTTTTGCACAATAGCCAATAGCTTATCATAAGTTATCCATTTCTCCTTGTTCAACTCCTACCTAATTAGGTCAAATTCATTTCTAATCAAATCCTCAGGAAATTTGAGCTCATTCACACACTTACCACCCTTTATTATTTGTTTGAAAAGGGAAAATAAACCCTCAACATCATGCTGCCACTGTAAGGAAAATTAGATGCGGAAAAAAATCTCCTAACATCAATACCTAAGGGAAGAATGCAAATATACTTTTAATTTTTCAATTATAATCTAATTAAGATATATGTGGGAAAACCCTTACGGGAGAAAAAACCCACCACACCAAGAGAAATCACTTTGTATTACAGTAATGGGGATTACGTACAAATGTCAGACTTATCTTTTTGGTATCATTTTATAGTAGCATTCACCATGAACAAACTTGTACAGGAACCTTCAAGTTACAGTCTGCACAAAATATAATTCATCCATTGATACAATCACTCAAAAAATCCATCAATTCAACCAACCAATCACAATCTACAATCATAGAGTATAGCCATGTCATTCCATGTTTGTCGAGCTTCCTCACAGAACCATCACAATGAACAATCTTCCAACTATTCAGATTCAGCTTCTCCTATTGGTCCACGAGACTCCACATAGAATGGTCAAATAGTCAACAAAGTTTACATTGTATCGGCATGTCGGTGAGACACAAGAAGTGTCTCCCCGATGCCCTAAAAGCTTCATATCAATGTCACCAAGAGTTATCGTTATCACCAAGACATTCTATCGAGCTTTCATGTGTTACGCCGAAGCACCAAGCAGTCGGTGAGACCTATCACTTTTTCCAGGAGATTATTGCGAGGTCCAAAAATCTCATAGATGTGAGTTTACCATTCGGCAAGACTATTGTTCTCACCAGGACCTCATGCTGAGTCATTAAGAGTTATACCAAAGTCACATGTTATACCGATCGTCAAACAATAGTCAGCAAGACTTATTAATATCGCCACGAGGTTTCTCCGAGATCACAAATGTCACCCCGAAGTCATCAACAGTTGCCAAGAGATATCACCTTCATTAAGACTTTACTCCGAGGTCTTTAAGTTACACCAAAGACTTCTCATCATCAAAAGGACTCACCAAAGTCACTGGGACTTCTTACCGAAACCACCATCTTACATCGATGACTCCCGAGTGTGTCCCCGTCAGCAAGACTTTCATCTATTGCTAAGACCTCACACCGAGATCTTTATGTTATTGCGAAGACATCATATGTATTCCTATCAGTGAGACATTATCCTTTTGCTGGGACTTCTTCCCAAAGCCCTTTGAGTTACCCCGAAGACCTCAAACCAAACGTTGTCGACGAGACTTTGACAATTCGCTGAGACTTCTTAGGGAGAACCCTTATTTAACCCGAAGACTTCAATACATAACATACTATCGACGAGACTTTAACACATCATCTAGACTTCTTCCCAAAGTAAGCCTTTTGGCCAAGGGTCTCAACGATAAGCGATAGAATGGCCTATTGGCCAAAGATCTCCAAGAGCGGTAAGAGGTCACCTCAAACACTACATGTCACAGTGAAGGCTCCAAAGAGTAACTGTTCGGTGAGACTCCTCCAAGGTCACAACGACCTGTATAAAACATGGTGTTCCAAACTGCTAGTTGGCCAAACATAAGAGCTGTCACACCAACATGGCTCCAATGGAGGTTTCAACCTGTGATGATTGAGGCACATATTTCCAACAATCTCCTACTTGACGAAGATCACACAGGCACCTCCAGAACACAACAAAACTTACTTAAAAAATAGGCACTAAGGCCCATTGAACGAGCACACCACCTAAACTTGTCTGTGCTTAATGGCTTCATCAATGCATCTACAATGTTCTCCAGAGTATAAAAAATTTCCAAACTGACCTTTCCATCCTCCACCATATCTTGTACAAAGTGGTACTATATGTCTATATGTTTTGTCTTGCAATGGAAACTAGGATTCTTTTCCAGACAAATTGAAATCTGACTATCACAAAAAATAGTTATTTTCCCTACATCAAAACCAATGTTAGAACACAAAATTTCTAACCAAACTGCTTCTTTACAAGCATGAGTAGCTGCCATATATTTAGCCTCTATAGTGGACAAAGTGACTACAGCCTGCTGCTTACTCATCCAACTTACTACACCACCATTTAACATGAAAATGTATCCACTAGTGGACCTCTTGTTGTCAATGTCCCCTACCCAATCAGAATCTACATAACCTTGAATGTTGAGTGTCGTCTATGATTCAACCAAGTTCCCATGGTAACACAAAGCAAAATCTGAAAACTCTTTTCATAGCATCCCAATGTATTCTTCCAAGATTAGCCATAAATCGACTAAGAACTCCCACTGCTTGGACAATGTCTGGCCTTGTATAGACCATTGCATAGATAAGATTGCCTACAACACTAGCATAGGGTACAATGGTCATGTCCTCCATCTCAGTAGGAGATTTTGGATAGTCTTCAACAGATAGCTTCGTTCCCTGCAAGACTGGAACAACTAACTCCTTGCAAACATTCATGCAAAATCTCTCTAGAACAGTCTTGATATACTTACACTGACTGAGCCAAAGCTTTCTACTATTCATGTCCCTGGTTATCTCCATCCCTAGAATATACCTTGCTGCACCAAGATCTTTCATTTCAAACTTAGCAGACAACTGAGACTTAAGATAAAAAATCCTTAGCTTACTATTGCCTATGAACAACATATCATCAACATAGAGAGAAATAACAAGTACTTGATCACTTTCAGCTTTATAATAGACACAAAGATCAGATTTTGATCTCACAAATCCCAAAGACAATACAAAAGTATCAAATTTATGGTACCACATTCTAGGTGACTGCTTTAACCCATACAGAGACTTCTTTAATTTGCAAACCAGTTTCTCTTTACCTTTGTGAAAAAACATGGAGGGAATAGATGATAAAAAGATATTTTTTATATTTTCTAAAAAAAAAAGTGAAAATTCAATTCCCCCCAATTGATTGAACAAGCCATAAAAAAATGAATACCAATTGTAATTTCACAAATTATCATACGTAATAGTCTATTACTAAGTATGAGATGAATGAATTTCACAATGATTCTAATTAGATAACCTTACATTATCTCTATCGGTCTTTATAATGAAAAAAGCTTTTGCTACAACCAAGCATAGTAAAAAAGAATGGTATGCTATATTTAAATGGATTCACTTTTTCCATATGCCTTTTTCCTTTTAAGGAAAATAATTTAAGTCAACCCTGCTATCCTTTCTTTCTTGTAAAACAAAATATGAATAGTAACATAGTGACTATTTGATCAAGAGAATATTCCACTATTCATCGATTCCTTTTTATTCATAAGAGGAATAACACCTCGGTCATTCACATTCAAAGTGCTATAGAAGTCATTAAGTTCATAGCATAACTTATATTCGCTATACTATTGTAAATACATGATATAAATAATATTAAAACAAAATAGAGAAAGAAACAGTATAATATTTTGGATAAGTTGCATTTATAATGAATGATACTCCTTGATCTTCTTAAAATGACAAGAATGTATTCTAGCGATAAAGTCACCCGTGGAAGCGAGAGCCATTACAGTTATTTGCTCAAATGAAATTAACTTCCCCATGATCCGTATATCCAATTGTTGCAATAGAGAGACAAGATTCCTTGCAGAAGCTATTATGAAATTGAAATATGCAAAATTCTTTCATTTCTGTTTAGTGAAAAGAAAGAAAAAAAGGAAAATGAACTAAGTTGATCAAACAGAGTTGGAGTAACTGGCAGTAGTAGAATCATTCTATCCTACTCCCTTTTCATATTAAGAAAAATTATATTGCTATGTTAGAAGAAGGCTAGCTATACTTAGTATACTTCAAATATACCCTTGGTATCATATTGACAATCAAACAAGGATTATAGAAGATATTAGTAGTTTTCCATTTCCTGATCTCTTTCTTTCATGGGATCAATTTACCCTTGATTTTACAATAATATAGGGAGCTTAGCATGTTTGGGAATACGGGAGAATGCGCTTTTGCTGAAATTATTACTAGTATTTGATATTGGGTTATCCATAGCATTACTATACCTTCTCTATTCATTGCAGGTTGGTTATTTGTCAGTACAAGTTTAGCTTATGATGTATTTGGGAGCCCTCGACCAAATGAGTATTTCACAAAAAGCTGACAAGAGGTTCCATTAGTAATTGGCCATTTCAATTCATTAGAGCAACTTGATGAATTTACTAGATCTAGATCTTTTGAGGAGGTATTAATGACTATAGATAGAACCCATCTAATTTTTACAGTTAGATGGTTGGCTATTCACGGGCTAGCTGTATCTACAATTTTTTTCTTGGGATCAATATCAACAATGCAATTCATACAGTGATAAACTTTATATAAACTAAATCATAGAGCTATTTATACTGTCGAATGCAAGATAGGTAATTATCATACATTTTTTCCAATTCATTGTGTATCTTGGTTATATCAAAAGATTGAAGATAGTTTCTTTTTAGTTGTGGGCACAAAGACATGCAATTATTTTCTGCAAAATGCACTTAGAGTAATGATTTTTGTAGAACCTTGCTATGCAATGGCAGAATTGGAAGAAGGAGATATCTCGGCTCAATTGAATGATTACGAAGGATTAAAAAATATTTGTATTCAAATAAGAAAAGATAGAGACCCAAGCGTTATCATATGGATAGGTACTTGTACTACAGAGATAATCAAAATGGATTTGGAAGGTATGGCACCCAAACTAGAATGGGAAATCAGAATCCCAATTCTAGTGGCAAGATCGAATGGACTTGATTATGCTTTTACTCAAGGAGAAGATACTATGTTAGCTGCGATGGCACATCATTGTCTAGAATCTGAATTCTCTGTTCGTGAACGAAAAGAAATTATACAAAAAAATTTAACTTTTCATTCTAGAAAAAAAGAGGAATTGATTGAATATGCAAATCACCCTTAGTTCTTTTTTGGATCTTTTCCGTCCAATGTGGCTTCTCAACTAAATCTAGAATTTAAACATCAATCCATCAAGGTATCAGGTTGGTTACCTACTCAAAAATATACTGATCTTCCATCATTGGGTGATGGAGTTTATGTTTGTGGTGTTAATAAACTTTATCTATTTGTTCGATATTACATATTGAATATTAATATAAAAAATAGAGTTGACAAACTTAGAGAACCTCGAATTAATATGAATACTTGAAAAAAAAATTGAAAAAAAGGTTGAAAAACCTAGATAATATCAAATATTAATTTTATTTGAATAAGGGATAATGATGCCTTGATGGTGAAATGGTTGACACGCAATACAAAGAATCGCGTGCAGGTTAAGAAAAAGCGTGGGTACTCCACTAGCCTTCTCTAATGACCGTGCTCAGTACCACAAAAAATGTAAATAATCTATGTCTGAGCATGACAGACCTACCTCAAAGGAACCTTTTGAAGCACTTTGGGATTGCTTTCGAAACATTTTTTTTTGAAGCAAACGAAGCCATCTTACTATCTTTCTAGAAAGAAGAGAATGGTAGACTAACTGATCTCTCCATCAGTTAATGAAAGATCCCAATGCAATATAAAATGCATGTTGGGTTCTTGGAATAGTTCGAATCATTTTGGTAATAAGAAATTTGATTTGTTCTACCGAGAAGGTCTACGGTTCGAGCTCGTATAGCCCTATACAATTAGGAAACTATTCTATTCATTCTCTCTCATATTGTCCCTACGATCCAATGCTAAATTGTGATTTAAAAGCATCACATTTTTTTTGTTAAATGCGGAACCGACGACTTACACAGAAGAGAATTTATTCAAAAATGAGTAAAGAGGAAATATGAATGAAAAGAAAAAATTAAAAAAAAAGATTTAGAATTATAAGAATGAAAATTCTTTTGATTGCGACCTAGAGTCTTATTCCCCAAGATATTTGTGACACTAAACAATAGATCATAAATCATGGTGGAATGTGGGCACATATTCATTTCTTTTTATCAAAGATTATTATCAAATATAATCATATATAATCGAACTCCATTGTCTTTTCAATTTTCTAGAAATACATAGCATCAATTTGATACTATGTTTCTCATAGGGAATCCATTGCATTGCTCGACATATGGACAACTGAGCAACCTTCAGTCTTCGATTCAAATTAGACTACTAGAAAAGCATCACTACATCATTCGTATGCATTCTATGAACCATGCTATTCATATAATAAACAAATGCATCAACACGCATTCAAATTATTTCTTTTTATTTCAAATGAAGGAATTTCTCTTATTTCCAATACTTACTATATTTTGTTCACGTAATATTCAACATTTCGGTTGATAGGTCTGAAAGCCTATCTTGTCTTGTCATCTAAACAAGTAGAGTAGTTTAGTTCAAAAAAATTTATATACCCAAAGGCTTATGCATATAAATATGCATGCCTTGAAGAGGACTCGCACCTCTTCACTGTTCGAACGCGAAACTTCTTTTTGTCTACTCTTATTTAATAGCTCAGTATGTCTGCTCTTGAGATAGCGGGGATTTATTGCTGTCACAGGCAGGACATAGTTTATTTATATTTTGTGTGGTACTGAGCACGATCATCAGAGAAGGCTGGTGGAGTACCCATGGTTTTTCTTAACCTGCGTGTGATTCTCTGTATCGTGTGTCTACCATTTCACCATCAAGGCATCATTATCCCTTATTCAAATAAAATTAATAATTGATATTATCCAGGTTTGTCAACCTTTTTTTTTCAATTTTTTTTCAAGTATTCGTATTAATTTGAGGTTCTCTAAGTTTGTCAACTCTATTTTTCATATTAATATTCAATATGTAATATCGAACAAATAGATAAAGTTTAACTTGCTAGCACATCTCACATCGTTAGAAACAACGACCCTGAAAGACCCCTTATTTCAATAGAGAAAATTCCCTTACATCAAACCATGTTGGTTCACACATTACAACACGAACCAACGTGAAGTCTGCCGAACTGCACGGGTTCTTTTAGAACCATTTCTTAGATTATTTGAAATGTATTACATAATATTCTTTTATTCATTTCCGTGTTAAGTAACAGACGAAACATGGAATTAATATAATAAATGATAATGAATCATTCGGGAGGGGAGAGAAGCGATTAGTAAATTGATAATAAATAGAAGAATTTGATCTATTTAAACAGGAATCTATTTATGTTTCTATTTTCTGAATATGATACTTTTTGGATATATTTATCCATATCCAGCCTTATTCCGATTCTGGCATTCTCAATTTCCAGAAGTTTGGCTCCAATAAGTAAAGGGCCGGAAAAAGCCACTAGTTATGAATCAGGTATAGAACCAATGGGAGATACCTGGATCCAATTTAGAATTCGTTATTATATGTTTGCTTTAGTTTTTGTTGTTTTTGATGTGGAAACAGTCTTTCTTTATCCGTGGGCTATGAGTTTTGATATTTTGGGTCTATTTACATTTATAGAAGCTTTTATTTTCATGATTATCTTAATTGTTGGTTTAGTTTATGCATGGAGAAAAGGAGCATTGGAATGGTCTTAACTCCCAAAATTTGGAGTGGTAAAAGGCAAGTAGAAAATTATCTAAATCTAAAGCCGGCGATAAATCCTATAGAATTCTCTTTACTTGATCAAGCAACTCCGAATTCAGTGATTTCAACTACTCTAAACGATCTATCCAATTGGGCGAGACTCTTTGCTGGCTGACCCTTATTTATCTCTAGTATTCAGAGTTTGTCTCCATTTGGTACCGCTCACGCAGCCCGCACCAAAACAATGCTTTACCCCTAGAAGATCCAGTCAACCACTGTGCCTCAATGCATTTCAGGGAGAACCAGCTAGCTCTGGGTTCGAGTGGCATTTCACTCGTAACTACAACTCATCCGCTGATTTTTCAACATTAGTCGGTTTGGACCTCTACTTAGCTTCACCTAAGCTTCATCCTGGTCATGGATAGATCACCCAGGTTTGGGTCCATAAGCAGTGACAATTCAATTTCCCTATCAAGACTCACTCTCGCTACGGTTCCGGTGGGTCCCCCTAACCAAGCCACTACCTATAAGTCACCAACTCATTCTTCAACAGGCACGCGGTCACTACCTCCTCCCACTGCTTGAGATGTGTTTCTCATCTCAAAGAAATAGACAAGCGGTCAGATCTCCTCCCACTGCTTGAGAGCATCATGGTTTCATATTCTATTTCAATCCCTACTGGGGGTTCTTTTCACCTTTCCCTCATGGTACTATTTCGCTATCGGTCACCCAGGAGAATTTAGCCTTGCAAGGTGGTCCTTGCTGATTCACAAGGGATTCCACATGCCCCATGCTACTCGGGTTAGAGCGTAAGCTGTCACGATTCTTTCGGCTATTGGACTCTCACCATCTAGGGTGCGGTATTCCACCCACTGCTTCGCCTAGCAGCATGACGTTTAGATTGCTCTCCCACAACCCCATTTTAACAGTTTAGGCTAATCCCATTTCGCTCACCTCTACTACGAGAATCGATTTTGCTTTCTCTTCCTCTGGCTACTAAGATGTTTCAGTTTGCCAGGTTGTCTCTTGTCTACCTATGGATTCGACAGATAGTTAAAAAGGTTAACCTATTCGGGAATCTCCAGATCTATGCTCAATTTTTGTGCTAAGAGTTGGCTGATAACACACTGTGGAAGGCATTCTGCCTAATAATGCGGATACCTCTGATCTTGCTTGGACAAAGCGGAAGATATTGTCAATAAATAGGAGTACATGTTGTTTATTGACATCTCAGAAATATTCAGCCATAGTTAAAGCAGTTAAACCAACTCTCATACGAGCTCTTGGTGGTTCATTCATCTGACCATAGACCAGAGCTACTTTGGATTCTAATATATTTTGTTCATTAATGACTCCTGATTCTTTCATTTCCTTCACAGGTACGTTCTCTTACTCTGCCAAATACAAAAAAACCTCCATGAGCCTTAGCAATGTTGTTGATTAATTCCATAATTAACACTATTTTACCCACTCCAGCTCCCCCGAATAATCCAATTTTTCCCCCACGGCGATAAGGAGCTAAAAGATCCACTACTTTAATGCCTGTTTCAAAGATTGAAAATTTGGTATCCAACTGTGTAAAGGTGGGAGCAGATCTATGAATAGGAGATGTTGTGAGAGCATCTACAGGACCTAAGTTATCAATGGGTTCCCCAAGAACATTAAAAATTCTCCCATGAGTAGTTTCACCAACTGTAACACTAAGTGGACCTCCTGAAAAGGACATCATATGTACTGGATTAAGAGGATCAGTCATCCTAAAATTTGGATTCATTTCTCATCTCAAATATTCACTGGTAGCATGCCATATCTCAATCAATTAACGTAATTTTTGCACTACATGTACATTCCCATAATCATGCTATCTTTCTGAAGCAAACCCTTGTTGCTGCGCATCTTGGATAAGCCATGCTTTAGATGGTGTTGTTAAAAGATCATCAATTCCTAATGAAATAGCTGCATCAGTAGCTTTCTGGAAACCTAAAATCTTTAGTCGATCTAATATATGTGATGTATATATCATTCCAAATTGATTTACCAATCTTCTAATAAGGTGCTTCATAACAATTTATCCATCCCTTTATTAAAAAAGGGCACTTCAAAAGGAAAGATCACTTCAAAGGGAAAGGACACTTTGATGAAATTAGGTTATGCCATAAGAAGAAAATATCACCATTTTTGGAAGTAGGATTTAGCAATGAGTTTAAGCTGGGAGGCTCCCTTGATCTTTATCTCTGCATAAATGAAAGAATAATAAGATTAATAACATTAAATTCTAAATAGTGACATTTCTTGTCGGATATCATAAGTTCACAAGCCTTTTATAGCTTCTTCTATTTCTTGATTAAAATGAATACGACTGATAGTTGTTCGAATGTATTTATTAAGTATTTCCCCCAATCTACCTTTTCTTATTCAAAAATGATCATAGATTTCATAGAAGGTACCTAAATATTCATACTGAACTTCGATAGGAAGTTCTTGGTTTACTGAATTAATAATAGAGGTATCTATCTCTCTCCCCCATCAGAGCAGCAAAGGACTATCTAAATCAATTTTTTTTTGTTCATAAGCTTTAAGTTCATCATCCTAGCTATAAAACGAAGGCAAAACGATCTTCTTTTTTGAGTTATTTGGGTGGTACCTATTTTCATAAATACCCTAGGTTTTTTGAAGAGTTGATCTATAAAGTCCTAGAAGCATATCTTGAGTCGGAACACAAAAAGGATCTCCTATAGTCGGAGAGATAAGATTGAGATGAGAAAACATAAGTAAACAAGCTTCTACTTGAGCTTCCATACATAAAAGTACGTGGATAGCCATTTGATCTCCATCAAAGTCCGCATTAAATCCTGTACAAACCAATGGGTTTAACCGAATGGCACGTTCTTCTATTAAAATAGGTATAAACACTTGTATTCCTAATCTGTGTGAGGTGGGTGCTCGATTTAACAATATGGGATGTTTTTATAGATGCAAAATATATAATGTGTTCTCCTACTAGAGAAATTATTTTTGGAGGGGAAACGATGCGTTTTTGGGATCTTCGTGCTCCCTGGTTGGAACCTCTAAGGGGTTCTAATGGTTTGGACCTGAGTAAGTTGAAAAAAGACATACAACACTGGTAAGAACAACGTTCAACAAAATATATGACTCATGCTCCTTTAGGTTCTTTAAATTCTATGGGTGGTGTAGCTACCGAGATTAATGCGGTCAATTATGTCTCACCTCGAAGTTGGTTAGCCACCTCTCATTTTGTTCTAGGATTTTTCTTTTTCGTAGGTCATTTGTGGCATGCAGGAAGAGCTCGCGCAGCTGCAGCAGGATTTGAGAAAGGAATTGATCGTGATTTTGAACCTGTTCTTTCCATGACCCCTCTTAATTAAACCAGAGATAAAACTAGATAAATATCCAATTTATTTTTATTGGAAGGCGGGATAGCGATATCCTTTGTCATTATTCTTCCAACTGAATCCTTGTTGCTCGGCTATATTATATATAGCCGAGAGCCGAGCATTTTTTTGGTACTGAACTAAGTTCTAGGATTTTTCTTTTTCGTAAGTTAGTTTTAGTTGTTCGACGAACAAAAGGAGAGAGAGGGATTCGAACCCTCGATAGTTTTTGAACTATACCGGTTTTCAAGACCAGAGCCATCAACCACTCGGCCATCTCTCCCGAACTAGCATAACTCATTTTATCTCGACGGATAATATCTGTCTATAGGGCTAATAGACATATATATATAATATTCATATATCATGATGATAAAAAGATATAAATTCCCTGACTCTTTTATACTAAAAGAAGAATCTGATAATTTCGATGAATTTATGATCAAATAAAAATCCGTAGTGCATTTTATTCAAATTTGACCGGATAGGGATCGAATGGTATAGCCTTTTGAATTTGTTGGAAACTTTTAAGATCACAACCATGACTATTGCGTTCCAATCGTCTGTGTTTGCATTAATTGCAATTTCAATTCTACTAGTGATTGGTGTACCTGTCGCACTTGCCTCTCCTAATGGTTGGTCAAGTAACAAAAATGTACTATTTTCAGGCGTATCATTATGGATTGGATCAGTCTTTTTAGTAGGTATTCTAAATTCTTTCATATCTTAAGATATGTTTTAAGATCTTTTGGGCTGAAAATCTCCCCCCCCCCCCTCTTTCTAGGGGGCATTATAAATTCACAAGGGAATTTACGAGAAATTTTCAAAAACCAGGTAATGTGCTCAAGGGAGGGGTTCTTTTTTTATTAGTATGATTGATAATTGATCAATCAGATTCAAATTTTAAATTTACCTACATAAAATGGTAATATATGGGTATATATTATACCCATATAAAGAGTCAAATGCGGGTATGGTTAAATGGTAGAATTTCTCCTTGCCAAGGAGAAGATGCGGGTTCGATTCCCGCTACCCGCCCCATCTGTAGGATAGAATAGAACTATGCACTAGTTATTGGTTTAGTCGTATTTTTCTCGTATTTATACATACGGTCAAGATAAATGGGATGAGCCATCCTTTTTGGATATAAAAACTTATTGTGTCTTTGCGGAGACGGGATTTGAACCCGTGACTTCAAGGTTATGAGCCTTGCGAGCTACCAAACTGCTCTACTCCGCGCTATCCCTTCATATTACCTTTGTTATAATACCCCAAAAGGGGTACATCAAGCAATCCCTTGGGTATGCTATTCTCCCTCCCTATATAGGGAGGGACTTTTCTATCATAACAATAACTATAAAGAATCCTTTTTTTTACCCTACCAACTCGATTTTGTTACCCCAGCCAACAAACATGCGTGAGCCATTTCACGGATTATATATCCGGATAATTCAAAGTCTCTATAATTGGCTCTAGGTCTTCCAGTCTTCAAACAACGTCGACGAAGACGTGTAGGTGCACTATTACGCGGTGGAGATTGTAATTTTCTATAAATTTCCAATTTTTCATCCAGTGATGAGACTTCACTCATCTCTTTTTTCAAAGATTGGCGAAGCAAATTATATTTCCTTTCCAATCTTTGTTTTTTTTTCTCTCTTTGAATGAGACTTTTTCTTGCCATAATGATTCAGCCAGTTTATATAAAAATATAGATCAAATTTGAGATGGAGAAGTATTACGTGGATGACTCCTTCTTTTTATGCATAGAGATTAGATTGAAAATCTAAATAGCCTCTAAAATGAAAATTAACCGAATTTGCCTGATGTAGAGGCGATTAAGAAAGCTGCATAGGTGAATATATAGCCTACAGAAAAGTGAGCTAATCCAACTAATCGTGCTTGAACAATGGAAAGAGCTACCGGTTTATCCCTCCATCGAACTAAATTAGCCAAAGGTGTGCGTTCATGAGCCCATGCAAGAGTTTCAATCAGTTCTTGCCAATATCCACGCCAAGAAATAAGAAACATAAATCCAGTAGCCCAAACAAGATGCCCAAATAAGAACATCCACGCCCAGACAGATAAACTGTTCATACCAAAAGGATTGTATCCATTAATTAGTTGTGAAGAATTTAACCAAAGATAATCTCTTAACCATCCCATTAAGTAAGTGGAAGACTCATTAAATTGAGCTACATTTCCCTGCCATAAGGTGATATGCTTCCAATGCCAATAGAAAGTAACCCATCCAATGGTATTCAACATCCAGAAAACTGCTAAATAAAAAGCATCCCAGGCTGAAATATCGCAAGTACCGCCCCGTCCCGGACCATCGCAAGGAAAACTATAACCAAAATCTTTCTTATCAGGCATTAGCTTAGAACCGCGTGCATCTAAAGCACCTTTGACTAAAATCAATGTAGTTGTATGCAAACCTAGAGCAATAGCATGATGAACCAAAAAGTCTCCGGGACCAATTGTTAAGAACAGTGAATTTTTACTATCGTTAATAGCATTCAACCAACCGGGTAACCATATGCTTTTCCCAGCATTGAATGCTGGATCATTTGCTGAAGATAAGAGTACATCAAAACCATATAAGGTCTTACCATGAGCAGATTGTATCCATTGAGCAAATATAGGCTCAATCAAGATTTGTTTTTCTGGAGTACCAAAAGCGAGCATAACATCGTTATGAACATAAAGTCCCAAGGTATGAAAACCTAGGAATAAACTAACCCAACTCAAATGAGATATTATGGCTTCCTTATGCTCCAACATTCTCGCCAATACATTATCCTTATTTTGTTCCGGATTATAATCTCTAATGAGAAATATGGCTCCATGGGCAAATGCCCCTGTCATAATGAATCCGGCAATGTATTGATGATGAGTATACAATGCAGCTTGGGTAGTAAAATCTTGTGCTATGAATGCATAGGCAGGTAAAGAATACATGTGTTGAGCTACCAAGGAGGTAACAACTCCCAAAGAAGCTAGAGCAAGACCTAATTGAAAGTGAAGAGAATTATTGATTGTGTTGTAAAGACCCTTATGCCCGCGTCCTAATAAGCCTCCCGGAGGAATATGTGCTTCTAAAATATCTTTTATACTGTGTCCAATCCCAAAATTGGTTCTGTACATATGACCAGCAATGAAGAAAACAAATGCAATAGCTAAATGATGATGAGCGATATCAGTTAGCCACAAACTTTGAGTTTGTGGGTGAAATCCTCCGAGAAGAGTTAGAATAGCAGTTCCCGACCCTTGAGAGGTACCAAATAAATGACTACTGGAATCAGGATTTTGAGCATAAAGACTCCACTGACCTGTAAAAAGTGGTTCCAAACCTTGGGGATATGGTAATACATTCAAGAAATTATCCCATCTTATGTGCTGTCCTCTTGATTCAGGAATAGCGACATGAACTAAATGCCCCGTCCAAGCCAAAGAACTGACTCCGAAGAGTCCCGACAAATGATGATTGAGACGAGATTCGGCATTTTTAAACCATGAAACACTTGGTTTCCATTGAGGTTGTAGATGCAACCAACCCGCTGTTAAAAAGAGAGCAGAAAGAAATAGCAAGAAAAGAGCTCCAGTATAAAGATCTTCATTAGTGCGTAAGCCAATTGTATACCACCACTGATAAACACCGGAATAAGCAATATTGACCGGACCGGGGGCACCTCCTCGGGTAAAGGCTTCTACGGCCGGTTGACCAAAATGAGGATCCCAAATTGCATGAGCAATAGGTCTTATATGTAAGGGGTCGTGGACCCATGCTTCGAAATTGCCTTGCCAAGCTACGTGGAACAAATTCCCAGAGGTCCACAGAAAGATTATCGCTAACTGACCAAAGTGAGAAGCAAAAATCTTTTGATAAAGGCGTTCCTCGGTAATATCATCATGACTCTCAAAGTCATGTGCAGTAGCAATACCAAACCAAATACGACGAGTAGTTGGGTCCTGGGCCAAGCCTTGGCTGAACTTTGGAAATCTTGATGCCATAATGCTTTTCAAATCCTCCTAGCCATTATCCTACTGCAATAATTCTTGCTAGGAAGAACGCCCATGTTGTGGCGATTCCACCCAGAAGGTAATGAGCTACTCCTACAGCACGTCCTTGGACAATACTCAAGGCTCTGGGCTGGATAGCAGGAGCAACTTTCAATTTATTATGGGCCCAAACAATAGATTCAATAAGTTCTTGCCAATATCCACGGCCACTAAATAGGAACATTAAACTAAATGCCCAAACGAAATGAGCACCTAAGAATAAAAGACCATATGCAGATAATGAAGAACCGTAAGATTGGATTACTTGAGAAGCTTGTGCCCATAGAAAGTCACGGAGCCACCCGTTAATTGTAATGGAACTCTGTGCAAAGTTTCCTCCTGTAATATGAGTTACCACTCCCTGATCACTTATACTACCCCAAACATCGGACTGCATTTTCCAGCTAAAATGGAATATTACTACCGAAATTGCATTGTACATCCAGAATAACCCTAGGAAGACATGATCCCAGGCAGATACTTGACATGTTCCTCCTCTACCAGGCCCATCGCAAGGAAAACGAAAACCAAGATTGACTTTATCGGGTATTAAACGAGAACTGCGAGCAAATAAAACACCTTTAAGTAATATTAATACAGTCACATGGATAGTAAATGCATGAATATGGTGTACTAAAAAATCAGCAGTTCCTAATGGAATAGGTAACAAAGCTACTTTGGCACCTACTGCTACCAAATCACCACCTCCCCAGGTTAAGCTGGTGCTTGCTGTTGCATCAGGAGCTGTCAAACTGGGTGCTAAAGCATGAGTGTTTTGTATCCATTGAGCAAAGATAGGTTGTAATTGTATAGCAGTATCTGAAAACATATCTTTAGGTCATCCTAAAGCACTCATAGTATCATTATGAATATATAGACCAAAACTATGGAAGCCTAAGAAAATACATGCCCAGTTAAGGTGTGATACAATTGCATCATGATGTCTCAGAACACGGTCTAAAAGATTGTTGTATTGAGTAGTCGGATCATAGTCCCTTACCATAAAAATAGCTGCATGTGCAGTAGCGCCAACTATGAGAAATCCACCAATCCACATATGGTGCATGAACAGAGACAGTTGGGTACCATAGTCAGTAGCTAGATATGGATAGGGAGGCATAGAATACATATGGTGAGCTACGACAATAGTCAAAGACCCTAACATAGCTAGGTTCAGAGCTAATTGAGCATGCCATGAAGTAGTTAAGATTTCGTAAAGACCTCTATGCCCTTCTCCTGTAAATGGACCTTTATGAGCTTCCAAAATTTCTTTGAGGTTATGACCAATACTCCAATTGGTCCTATACATATGACTAGCGATTAGAAAAAGAATTGCAATAGCCAAATGGTGGTGTGCAGTATCGGTCAGCCACAGACCCCCCGTTACTGGGTTGAGTCCTCCACGAAAAGTCAAAAATTCTGAATATTCCGACCAATTCAGGGTGAAAAATGGGGTCAATCCCTTAGCAAAACTGGGATAAAGTTGAGCTAAAAGCTCACGATTTAAAATAAATTCATGAGGAAGTGGTATCTCTTTAGGGTCCACTCCAGCATCTAAGAGTTCATTAATAGGTAAAGAAACGTGTATTTGGTGTCCTGCCCAAGATAGAGACCCAAGTCCTAGTAACCCTGCTAAATGGTGGTTTAACATGGATTCTACATCTTGGAACCAAGCCAATTTTGGAGCAGCTTTGTGATAATGGAACCAACCAGCAAAAAGCATTAACGCTGCAAAGATCAATGCACCAATTGCGGTGTAGTAAAGTTGTAATTCACTGGTTATTCCGGATGCTCGCCAAATCTGGAAGAACCCAGAGGTGATTTGTATTCCTCGAAAACCTCCACCTACATCTCCATTCAAAATTTCTTGACCTACTATTGGCCAAACTACCTGAGCACTGGGTTTAATGTGAGTAGGATCGCCTAGCCATGCTTCATAATTAGAGAAACGAGCGTCGTGAAAGTACATCCCACTTAGCCAAATAAATATGATAGCTAATTGACCAAAATGAGCACTAAATACTTTGCGGGAGATCTCTTCCAAATCATTGGTATGGCTATCAAAATCGTGAGCATCAGCATGTAGGTTCCAGATCCAGGTGGTAGTATTAGGTCCCTTAGCTAGTGTCTTTGAGAAATGACCGGGTTTAGCCCATTTTTCAAAAGAGGTTTTAATAGGATCCCTCTCCACTACGATCTTTACTTCTAGTTCTGGTGAATGAATGATCATTGAGTTCTCCTCTTTCCAGACGAGACATGAGAAAAAACCTGCCAGAATTTTGAAAAATAAAAAATAAATATATATATATATATAGAAATATATATTCTCAACTCGTTCCTCTCTTTATTTCCCAGTTCAGAACTAGAGCGACTATGATACGGAAGTTGCTTTGAGGCAGGTGTTCAAATTTATTATGACATATCTGATAGGTGCTCAATGGACCGTTACGAGATGTAAAATGCCTTTTCCGCCCAGTGGTAAAAAACATATCTCAATATAATCATTATCTTCATATCCAGATTTATTTATCCATATCTCTGGACCCATATGTTACAGATCACTTTTATGATTTAAAAGAACTTTGAATTGATAAATATTAATGAATCTTTAATTAAATTGTATCTCCAGACGGGATTTACCCATAATGAAAAGATCCTTTTCATTAACGATCCAAAGAAAATATTCTTTGTTATATTTTCAATATATTTTTCTATAATGACAATGCAATAAGAGAAGCTAATTCACTCGAATAGTATGAAAAATTTATTTATTCTGAATTTCATAATCTTGACATTTCCCAGTATAGTAATCGAGAGATTTTCATTCTCCAAAACGTCCTGTAATCTTTAACCGATTTTGTGCTTCGATAAAATTGCTTGGAGCAAGCGCTATAGCTTGTTTCCAATACTCAGCAGCTTGATCAAACCAAGCTTCCACAATTTCAGGATCTCCCTGTTGAATGGCCTGTTCTCCTCAGTCAGGATAGATCAACTTGTCAAAGTTTTCTTCCCTTAGAACCGTACTTGAGAGTTTCCTACCTCATACGGCTCAATTAACTATTCTTTAGTCCTTTACCCAAACTTCCAAAATAGGAGATAGTTCGAAATGCGTTCAGGTTAACCGAAAGAACAGAATGGGTCAATGACATGAGTTTCAAACTTCACTTTCGATAAATGATCAGGTTTTCTCTTTTCTCCCACCCTAAAAAAGATGAAGTATTAGAAATAAAGAGATCTACTTCAGATTATCTAGATAAAAATCTTTTTAAGAGGTAACTATCTATGTTCTATATAGAAATTTTGAATAATACTTTCCTGGTAGGAAAGTACTTCACATCTTTAGGATCTGATGCTACACCGCTGCTGAATAGCCTAGTAAATCAACTCTATTACATAAATTGATTCCTTATTTTTTCCCATAAGCAGATTTGATCGTATCAGCCCGAACTTTCAATAATTGATCTTTATGGTGCTTTCTCTATCAATTGAATTGATTTTTTTATCCATGGACTATCCAGGCATTTACCCATTCATATTTGGGCTCCTATGAGGCATATTTTTTTGACTACAGCTGATAAAAAACCGTTGTTTTGGACGGTGCATATGTAGAAAGACTCTTTTTTATTCTTTTCTATAGTTTTAAACGAATTCATTCTATAGTACAGATAGCCGCACGTAATGACAGATCAAGGCCGTATTATTAAGAGCTTGTGGTAAATACGGGTTTTGTTCTAATGCCTGGAAATAATATTCCAAAGCCTTAGTATGTTCCCCATTACTCGTGTGGATAAGACCTATATTATACAGTATATAACTTCGATCATAGGGGTCAATTTCTAGGTCGCATGGCTTCATAATAATTTTGTAAAGCTTCGCATATTCCCCTTCGGATTGAGCTGACATTCGTTACGGTCGTTCATTCAATTGAAATGATCTCTGCTTCAAAACCGTACATGAGAATTTCACCTCATACGGCTCCTTTTTTTTACAGAATAAGGGGAATAATCCCTTTAATTGACAAAAAAAAGGATTTTCCTATATTAATGAATTAACAAGAACTAGTGTATTTCTGATGAATCTCTAGCCATCCTTCTTGCAAAGATTCTTTTCTAAATACCAAGTATTTTAACTTAGCACTACAAACATAACCTCTAACAGTTTCTTTGTTCTTAACGCATTGTATTTTACAGGGATTATTCACTTCAACAGTCTCCGATGGTTCTAGCGGTATCTAAAGTACAAATGAGATGGATGTTTGTTGCCTCAACCATTCTAACTAGACCTTCATAAAAAGGTCATGTGTACTATAACAAAGCATTTGTGTTGTCGATTTTAATGCGTAGTGCTTTTTCCCCTATGTGTACCTATCATATAGGTTTGGCTATTAACATCTATGTAATAGGCATAACCTTTCACTTGATACTAGAATCTCAGAAGATCAAAGAATCTAGGGCTGCATAAATCGGGGATACACGACATAAAGAATTGTTCTATTTCTAAAACTCACCTTCACTAAGTGTAAGTTTTCTTTAACTTAACTTAATAAATATCCCACCATTCCACGATAATGAGAAAAAGAAGAAAGAAAAAAATATCAAATCACACCATCTTTGTAATAGGTAAATGCCTTTTTTTCCCCTGAAGCCATTGGGATTATTTGCAATAATACATCTGCTACAATTGTGAAAGTCTTGTTGATAAAATTGTCATTTCTCTGAGATCTAGGTATAGTCAATTATAAATTTGATAATTTTTATCATTCCCCCTACGGAAATGATTCCATGAACAAAATGATTTTCCAATGTACAATAGCATAATAAATGGATTTCCTTATGATCATAAATGAAATATGTGAACATTCCAATTTTCTCTAAATAAAGAGAAATTGGAAATATTTGAAATAAATCTTCATTCAATTTATTGATGAACTAATAAAAAATATTGTCTAAAATGTTTCTCTATATTCTGTGAACTCAATAAGTCTCTCACTCATATGCTCATGATCCCAACGAGCATACGAGTAAGTGGAAAGATCATTGCATGCATAATGAGAACGAAATGATTGTGCGTGCATACCCATTATAATACATATAATATATTGAGTATATAAAAGTATAGTCATTATGAATTAATTTGTACCATTAATTCTTACTGAAGAATTATTCATAATATATATATATGATCATTATGGATCAGTAGGTCTGGCTCAATTTCACAATTGGATCGTGCAATATAAACCCGAATAAGATAAAATAAAATCATCGGATCAGATTGATAAAAGGAAAAATCTCTTGAAATAAGAAGAAAAGAAGAAGTATGGTAAAATACTCTTTTGTCTTTATGCCAACTTTCCAAAATACTTTACTTATGCAAAAGGAAGTAAGTCTTTTCATTTTTTTGATTCAAATGAAGAGATCGCGTAGGAAAGATGGCTAAGCGGTTCAAGGCGTAGTATTGGAACTGCTATGTAGGCTTCTGTTTACTGAGGGTTCGAATCCCTCTCTTTTCGTATATTCATCTTATTATTTTTTGCATCATTTTCTCATGGATCTAAACCCACTAGGATGATTTTATCCTCCCACAATCTCCTTCTATTCCGAATGAATATCGGTATGGCAAAGGAAAATAATAGTTGAAAAAAAAAGAAATTATCAATCAATGTGTTATTGACAATAACATTGTTATGTAACATACAGAGGGAAAGATGTGGAGAAATCCATTAGTTTCATTCTCCATTTAAACTCAATGGGAATATTATTCTACAACCAATAATTCATTAATCTTCAAACCGATCCAGCTATTATCTATTATTTTTTTAACTAATCCACTATATTGTGATTTTTTTTTTATAAGCTTTAAATGGGGTGGCACCCTCATTTTATCCTTCTAGAAATTAGCTATATTTTTATTAATTATATTTCTCAATCTTTGTTTATCTTTTATAGAGATAAAATCTTGGGGTTTGCAATGATAACTTGGTTTATAATCAATTTGGGATGTTAACCTATTCGGGAATCTCTGGATCTATGTTTTTGCATCTATAATAGCTTCTGGTTTAGGAGGACAACTCGACAAATAGATATCCATGAGAATTAACTTATCTACTCCGTGAACGGTACTATAAGAATCTATACTAAACATTCCTCCTGTAATAGTACAGGCTCCCATAGCAATTACATATTTTGGTTCGGGCATCTGTTCATATAATCTCACTAAAGAAGGAGCCATTTTCATGGTCACAGTTCCGACTGTTATAAGAAGGTCGGCTTGCCTAGGACTGGATCTTGGCACCAAACTATAACGATCAAAGTCGAATCGTGAACCTATTAATGAAGCAAATTTGATAAAACAACTAGTACCATAAAGGAGTGGCCATAAACTAGAGAGTCTCACCCAATTGGACAGATCGTTTAGAGTAGTTGAAATCACTAAATTCGGAGTTGCTTGATCAAGTAAAGAGAATTCTATAGGATTTATTGCCGGCTTTAGATTTAGATAATTTTCTACTTTCCTTTTACCACTCCAAAATTTGGGAGTTAAGACCATTCCAATGCTCCTTTTCTCCATGCATAAACTAAACCAACAATTAAGATAATCACGAAAATAAAAGCTTCTATAAATGTAAATAGACCCAAAATATCAAAACTCATAGCCCACGGATAAAGAAAGACTGTTTCCACATCAAAAACAACAAAAACTAAAGAAAACATATAATAACGAATTCTAAATTGGATCCAGGTATCTCCCACTGGTTCTATACCTGATTCATAACTAGTGGCTTTTTCCGGCCCTTTACTTATTGGAGCCAAACTTCTGGAAATTGAGAATGCTAGAATCAGAATAAGGCTAGATATGGATAAATATATCCAAAAAGTATCATATTCAGAAAATAGAAACATAAATAGATTCATGTTTAAATAGATCAAATTCTTCTATTTATTATCAATTTACTAATCGCTTCTCTCCCCTCCTAAATGATTCATTATCATTTATTATATTAATTCCATGTTTCATCTATTACTTAACACGGAAATGAATAAAATAATATTATATAATACATTTCAAATAATCTAAGAAATGGTTCTAAAAAAACCCGTGCAGTTCGACAAACTTCACGTTGGTTCGTGTTGTAATGAGAAATCCAATTCTTTTGTTTGAACTAAATTCTTTTCTAGTTGCTCAATTTTTCTTTCTAGTGCCTCAATATCAATAAATGAGTTTTTAATAAGTACCGATTTCCTCCGTTCATCAAAGTTTTCAAGTTGTTCCCAAGATGAATCAATCTCTGATTCAATGTTATTCAATTCCTTCTCCGAAGGACTTTCCCAACTTATTGTTCCTTGGTTCTCTAAGATTAGATCATTTTTATGATTCAGATTTGTGTTAGACCTGGATAAAATCCAAACATGTTTTTTTGGATCGAGAAAATGACGTTGATATCTCCTTTTGTCTTTTGGAAAAGACATAAATAGATGCAAAACGAGCAACAAATTTTCCTTTCTAACTCCAAAATTTGTACAGATGGAAATATCTTCATCAAATTATATGATGATTTGTCTCTTTCAATTAAAGCTCGAGTACTTAAAAAATAGAAAAGTAATGGCAATGCTATTATCATTACAACTTTTCTTGCTTGACCTTTGCAAACAAATATACGTATATCCCGTATAAGTAATGTACTAAGAATCCAAAAGTCAAAAAGCTTAACAACACTTTCTTGACCAAAAAATATTTGACTTAGCAATCTCACCAAATTAGATTCGTTCCATGGAACGAATATTTCCATCATGTTATCTTTAAATTTTGACTAAACGCTAAAGAACCAAACTCTTTCTCGATTCTTTTCGATAAGGTCCATAGACCACGGTTTTCTGGGTTTCTTCATTTTTTTTGTTTAATAAATAATAAATAAAATGTTTAAAAAAGAATATAATGAGTAAACAATGCAATATTTAGACATTAATAATATAATACCTACTTCAATATAGATACCAAAATCATTTTTAGTGTGAAAGAGGAATAATATAATATATAAACGATTCTATATAATAGAGTAAAAAATGGATAGATAGGTATCTGTTATACCAAACCAAATAGACCAAAAATAAAATAGGATTTTTCTACCCTATTAGATATTTCATAACTAATAGCTGGAGCAGCAGCTCGGAGACCACCTGAAAAAGAATATTTATTATTTGATCCATATCCTGCTATAAGCAGTCCAAGGGGAGCAATACTTGAAATGGCAATCCAAAAAAAAATGCCTATACTAAGATCAATTAAAACAATGTGGTGACCAAAGGGAACTACTAAATAGCCTAAAAAAATAGGTATGACCACTACCACTGGTCCAATACTAAATAACCAAATATCCGCCCTAGATGGAATAATATCCTCTTTTAGCAGTAGTTTGATTCCATCTGTCAAAGCTTGAATAATTCCCAAAGGACTGGCGTATTCAGGTCCAATACGTTGTTGTATTCCCGCAGATATTTTTCTTTCGAGCCATACAATAACTAATAATCCTATCATAATTCCCAATAGAAGGATAATTATGTCAATTAGAATCCATATAAGACTAGAGATTTCTTTTGAAATCCCAATCGATAAAATAAATTGATAGCTTGTTCTTCAAAATTTGCTATATTAATCACCATTTTAATGATCAACCTCTCCCATAATGATATCTATACTACCCAAAATCATCATGATATCGGCTAATTTCATCCTTTTAACCAGTTGAGGAAAGTGCTCAGGCTGGGACATGTAAATCTCTTCTTCAAAATCACCATGAAGAAATGTTGTCTTCACATCCATTTGTTCGACCTCTAAGTCATACGCTGCTGCAAGTGACAAAAGAAATCTAATAGATGCCAGCTTAGCTACAGGAGAAAAAATCTCCCCATAATCAATTCCCTCTACCTAGGAATAACCCTTTACAACCATTCTAGCCTTGCACTTTTCCACACTGCCATCCAGACCAATCTTCTTCTTAAATACCCATTTGCAGCCAACAACTTTTTTGCCTTTAGGCAAGGGAACCAAACTCCAAGTTTCATTTTTCTCTAATGATGCCATTTCTTCATTCATGGCTTCCAACCAAGAGTCTGAATCAGACATTCTAAATTCCTTTTTTACAGTCCTAGGCTCATCAGTGCTAGAAATCAAAGCATAGGCACAAGTAGAATCTATCAAAGAGAACCCATACCTATCTAGTTGTTTTCTTTCATGGGTTGACCTCCTCACTTGCTGAGGCTGAGGTTCTTCTTCTTTAGAACTTTCAGAACTGCTTGAGCTCTCCTTAGTTTCAGGTACATTTTGAATTTTCAATTCCTCTTTCTTAGTTGTAGGAGGAATTACAGATACATCCTTATTATTTTTTGACTTTGTCTCTGACTGCAGATCCAAAGTGGAAGGTTTCAGCGCATGAAAGATTACACTTTTGTTGTATACAACCTTCTTTGTATCAGGATTCCAAAGCTTGTATCATTTTATGACAACACTATAGCCAATAAAAATACATTTGACAGCCTTGTTCTCTAGTTTAGATCTTTTCACATCTAACACATGAGCATATGCCTCACAACCAAATACACGAATATGTCTTAAAGAGGGCTTCTTACCAGACCACGCTTCCAAAGGTGTTTTCTCAACAAGAGAAGAATTAGGAGAACGATTTATTAGGTAACATGCAATAGATACAGCCTCAGCCCATAACTTCTCCTCCAAGCCAGCATTACTGAGCATACTTCGTGCTCTCTCCATCACTGTCCTATTGAACCTCTCTACAACTCCATTCTGCTATGGAGTATAAGGTGTAGTCTTATGTCTTTTAATCCCATGGTCTTTGCAATACCTATCGAATTCATCAGAAGAGAATTCACCACCATTATCAGTCCTTAAACATTTCATTTTTCTACCTGTCTAATTTTCAACAAAGTTCTTAAATTCCTTAAATCGACTGAACACTTCTGATTTACTTTTCAAAAAATAAACAAATGCTCTTCTTGAATAATCATCAATGAACGACACATAGTATCTTGACTTAGACAAAGAAGAAACATCCACTAAACCAAAAACATCAAAATGGATATAATCTAGCAAACCAAAAGATTTATGAGTGGAATAAAAAGGAACACGGTGCTGCTTTCCATATATACAGTGTTCACAGAATTCAAATTCAAGGTTACAATCTTCAAGCCCCTCAACCAGGTTTTTGTTCTTCAAGGTTTTTAAACCTTTCTGTCCAATGTGGCCAAGCCTATGATGCCAGAGCATAGTCTTCTTTGCTGGAAGTTTTACTTCAATAGAGTTTACATAATTAGAGATATTTCCCTCTTTACCTCCATGAGCAGCTTTCAGTGACTTTACAGAGACACTATTACATTGAACAACCTGTGCATCTAGCTTGTATAGGGTACCAATTCGAGCACCTCTAGACATCTTGTAGCCATTTCTAGAGAACGTGACTTGCACTCCAATATCATTCAGCATACTTTCAAAAAGTAGTTTTTGAGCCAGACCTGGTATATGCATTACATTATTGATTCCCTTCACTCTGCCATCAAGGAATTAGATTCTGACTCTTCCACAGCCAACAACCTCTAAAGTTGATTCACTTTCCAAGTACACCTTTCCACCATTGTATTCTTCATACTTCGTAAACCACTCTCTATGAGAGGCCATGTGGAAAGATACTCCAGAATCAATCAGCCAGATATCATCTGATGCCTAAGTAGCCAAGGGTGCAATGAAGGCATCGCCATCACTATGAGAAGAACCATTATCAGAAGAGCCCTTCTTCTTCTTTTTCTCCTCTTTACAATCCTTTTGGACATGACCAGGTTGCCCACAGTTCCAACACTTCACCTTGGACTTCTTGCCAGGAGACTTTGATCTCCCCTCTGATTTTGATTTGGACTTCTTGTCCTTCTTCTTGCCTTTCTCTTTTGAACTTCCTCTAATAGCAAGAGCTTCCTTCGCCATCTCAGAAGATTTCCTTCTCATTTCTTCTGACAACAAAGAACCAACATCTTCCATCTTGAAGCTGGATGTTGTACTCCCAATATCCATCACTAGATGATCCCATGAGTCTGGCAAAGAACATAATAATAGCATACAACGATCCTCTTCTTCAGTCTTCACACCAACAGATGTTAATTAAGCAAGCAACATGTTAAATGTGTTCAAATGATCAACTACAAACCCTCCTTCTTGCATTCTCAAAGAGTATAGTTTCTTCCTCACGAACAGTTTATTCACCAAGGACTTCCCCTGATAAATAGATGCCAGTCTCTTCCACAAGGAAGATGTAGTCTTCTCTTCATGCACATTGAGAAGAATGGATTCTACCAAGCAGAGCCTTATCAACCCCTTATACTTTCTATTTGCAAGGTCCCAATATTCTTGCTTCATGCCTGTAGGTTTAGTTCCAGACATAACAAGCCACAGATCACGATCCACTAAGAGATCCTCCATTTTGAGTTTCCACAACTCAAATTTGCTACCATTGAACTTCTCTATTTCAAAATTTCCTAATGTGCTAGCCATCTCAATCTATAATTAGAAATTGACAAACTTCTACAGGACTCCCACTAAATAGAATTGACACAAAAAACCCAATGTACCCACAAGGATAACACAACTGGCTAGGCTCTGATACCACTCGTAAGGAAAATTAGATGCGGAAAAAACTCTCCTAACGTCAATACCTAAGGGAAGAATGCAAATATACTTTTAATTTTTCAATTACAGTCCAATTAAGATGCACTTGAATTAAATATAAAAAATAGAGAATTAGACAATCACACATGAACACCAGATATACGTGGGAAAACCCTTACGGGAGAAAAAACCCACCACACAAAGAGAAATCACTTTGTATTACAGTAATGGAGATTACATACAAATGTCAGACTTATCTTTCTCGTATCATTTTATAGCAGCATTCACCATGAACAAACTTGTACAGGAACCTTCAAGTTACAGTCTGCACAGAATAAAATTCATCCATTGATACAATCACTCAACAAATCCACTGATTCAACCAACCAATCACAATTTACAATCATAGAGTATAACCATGTCATTCCATGTCCATCGAGCTTCCTCACAGAACCATCACAATGAAAAATCTTCCAACTGTTCAGATTTGGCTTCTCCTGTTGGTCCACGAGACTCGACATAGAACGGTCAAACACTCAACAAAGTTTACATTGTATCGGCATTTTGGTTAGACACAAGAAGTGTCTCCCCAATTCAATAAAAGCTTCATATCGATGTCGCCAAGAGTTATTGTTATCGCCAAGACATTCTATTGAGCTTTCATGTGTTATGCCAAAGCACCAAGCAGTCGGTGAGACCTATCACTTTCGCCAGGAGGTTATAGCGAGGTCCAAAAAACTCATAGATGTGAGTTTACCATTCGGCAAGACTATCGTTCTCGCCAGGACCTCATGCCGAGTCATTAAGGGTTATACTAAAGTCACATGTTATAACGATTGTCAAACAATAGTCGGCAAGACTTATTAATATCGCCAAGAGGTTTCTCCGAGACCACAAATGTCACCCCGAAGTCATCAACAGTCGCCAAGACATATCACCTTCATTAAGAATTTACTCTGAGGTCTTTAAGTTACACCAAAGACTTCTCATCATCGGCAAGACTCACCAAAGTTGCTGGGACTTCTTACCGAAACCATTGTGTTACATCGATGACTCCCGAGTGTGTCCCTATCGTCAAGACTTTCATCTATCGCTAAGACCTCACACCGAGATCTTTATGTTATCGCGAAGACATCATATGTATTCCTATCGATGAGACATTCTTCGTTCACTGGGACTTCTTCCCGAAGCCCTTTGAGTTACCCCAAATACCTCAAACCAAATGCTGTCACTGAGACTTTGACAATTCGCTGAGACTTCTTAGTGAGAACCCTTAGTTAACCTGAAGACTTCAATACATAACATACTATCGGCGAGAATTTAACACATCGCCCAGACTTCTTCCCGAACTAAGCCTTTCGGCCAAGGTTCTCCACAATAAGCGATAGAATGGTATGTCAACCAAATATCTCCAAGAGTGGTAAGAGGTCACCCTAAACACTACATGTCACAATGAACGCTCCAAAGAGTAACTGTTTGGTGAGACTCCTCCAAGGTCACATCGACCTATATAAAACATGGTGTTCCAAACTACTAGTCAGCCGGACATAATAGCTGTCACACCGACATGGCTCCAATGGAGGTTTCAGCCTGTGATGATTAAGGCACATATTTCCAATAGCCGCTTTGGACCACACCTCAAATGGTAATTTTCAAAGAATTTTCCAAAATGCACCCAATCTCCTTTTGAAAATACAAAATCTGATACCGCTATATAATCTAGGAAAAAAGTTCCTTTATCCTTCCCAATAAGGTTGTCCTCATGGATACAATCAATCTACCACACAACCTCTGCAAACCCCACTCTTGGTGGCACATTGTATGGAAATATATGAAGGGTCCCTTGAAAACCACACACCCTCAAAACAGTGCTGACTAGGTATGGAATAATTTCAACCCAGTTATGGAAGACTTTCAATTCTGGCCTCCTCCCCTTTGGTCTAAGAAAATCATGGAATTCCTCTAGAATCCTAGGTACATTCACCATCAGTCTAGCCCTCAATCTAGAAGCAAAACAATTATCAAATTGCACATAACCAGTGCTTTCCTTATTACAAGATAAATCTACAACCCATATCTGTACTGGCAATCTTTCTCCATCAACTAATTTCCTTAATTCCATCTTCTCAGAGAAAAATTCAGCATTCTTGAACAAAAACATATACATAAACAAATAATACCAAAATAATTGAGTGCCTATATCATTTTTTGCAACTTCGACAACCCTTCATGTATCCTTTCAGCCAAGAAAGAAGCAAAACCATAAGTTACAGAGAAGTTAGGGTGTTGTATTTGCACCCCCATGAACATGTAAGCAATGGGAATCACAGTACTAGGATTGAAATCTAGAATCTGGCATAACGAATAAAAAGTGGCCAAGAAATGATTTAAAAAATAGTTTAATATGAAAGGTTCTTGGTCACTAGGGATAATATGAAATCTTGAACCTCCTGCCCTAGCCTAATGAGGTGGGAGCAACATGGCTTTAAAAAGTGACTTCAACTTCCCATATTCCTACTTCATCTCCTCAAGATTGATCGAAACCAAGTACACACTAGGATCACTCAAATCAAAAACCGGTTGGAATTCTTCTCTACTAATGCATAACATAACCCTTCCATCATTATCTCTAATTACCTGTGTGACAAGGTCATATCGTGTAGCAACTACCCTAAGCATGTCTACATCAGGGAACACATTTGGCACCATTAGCTTCCCAAATCATACATCTAGTCATTTGAAAAGGGTTGAGGAAAATTCCCCTGTCCATACCACAATCTGAACATTTCAAAACCTGTGAGAGGAACCCTAACATCGGCTATATTGGAACAACTATATACTAACCCTTCCCCTAGGAATTTTCCTCGCATCAAAACTGATCCCTTCTTCCTATCATTTTTTGACAAGGGAAATTGATCCAGGAAGTCATCATATAGGTTCCTATTTAAATAATCAATTTGGCTTGAATGTTTCTTTGGCAGTGCTATCTTAGATAAACTAGGGCCTCTTTACAATTTCAAACTTTAAACAACTAGGACTAACCAGAAATAAGAAATTACAGAATAAAACCATGTAGTTTCTCACAATTCAGTTAATTTATAGCCCTAAAACATTTAGCAACAAGCCCTATGACAAGCACATAATTTTTTTTCCCAAATTTAGGTTCAAAATAACCAGGAGACGCGAAAATTAACTCACGGCTTTGTGTTTATAGAAACTCCAACTTCTTACTGTAGCAATTGTTAACTTCATCTTCAACTTCAAGACTGCTTCACAAAGATACTTGAATGCTTTATGATACAATAAAAGTAGGATAATTGTTTTTATTTTGATCAAATCATGCCAGCAAGTGTCTCATCCACCATTAAAGCTCACTCGCGCACTGCACAAATGGCTCCAATCGTATTTGATGCAGATTTAAATATTAGTCGTTGATCCTTAACTTTGATCAGATCATCGAATGACTACCTTCAAAACAACTGACAAAATTGTCCACATGGCCATAAGGGGCCACCATACCATATGCTACCAAGGAAATCCACGTGGCGTTTGCCCATGATATCGTGATCAGTAAAGACCTTGCAACTTCCGATCACATGATAGCGGGCAATCGTAGATCTTGATCATCAATAATCTTGTTCTTTCAATACAGTCGCCAACTTTGCCATTAACTGTCAACCATCTTCCCCACTGAGATCATAAGATATCCTCTAATTTGAAACACGTGCATCTCACAAATGCTTTAGTAACCCGCTACATAATGTATTAAAGCCAAATCAATTTACCAAAGTATTTCATTGTTCCTTCGACTTCACTAGATGAGACACGTGGCACTTGCCCACGATATCGCAATCAACCAAAGTTGTGTGGTGGGGTCATCGTGGGATGGTAGGGAGCAGCTGAGATCAAATGATAATTGATCAATGGTCATGCAAATTTGTTCCCCTACCAAATAAAACATTTATTAAAAGAAAGAGGGAGCATCACTAGGCAGACAATAAACGACATAAGTTTTTTTTAAATGATGAAGCAAGCCATCCAAGACTTAGGGAAAAATAAAATCACGTGAAGGAATTAAAACAATAAGACCAAGAGGACCCAGCCTAGATGAAATGATGGGGCATAAGTTGTTTTTAAAACCCCTCCAAAAGTAACAGCAAAATAGATCCCACCCAAGGTGTAAGATAAACAATACGGTTTAACATGAAGACAAAGAAAAAACCCCAACCTTAGGATTTTCCTAACACCATAAAAGACTTGTAACATAAGACAGGACAAGAAAGGAACACAAGGAGAAAAAATTGAAGCTCCATTAGGCTATGTTGGAACAATTATACACTAATCCCTCCCCTAGGGTTTTTCCTCACATCAAAACCAATCCCTTCTTCCTATCATTTTTTGACAAGGGCAATTGATCTAGGAATTCATCATATAGATTTCTACTTAAATAATCAATCTGGCCAAAGTGCTGCTTTGTCGGTGCCATCTTGAGTAAACTAGGGCTTCCTTGCTATCTCAAACCTTAGACAAACTAGGCCTAAAAAAAATATGAAATTATAGAACATAACTTTGCAAATTCCCACAATTCTCCCTCTCTCAGGTCTCTCTCTCTCACTCACTCCCTCAATGTCTCTCCCCTCTACCCTTAACCCTGTCTCCCTCTATCTCTCTCCCACTCCCTCCCTCTCTCTATCAAGTCTCTCCCTCCTAGCACCACTCCCTCTCTCAGGTCTCTCTCTGTCTCACTCACTCAGTCACTCTATCTCAAGTCTCTCCCTCCTACCCCCTCTCCCTCTCTTAGGTCTCTCTCACTCACTCAATCCCTCTATCTCTCTTCCCTCTGCCCTTAACCCAAAACCCTTAACCCTTAACCCTTAAACCAGGTTGTATGCAAAGAAATGAAGCTTTCAAACTCAAATCAACGCCTTAAACCCTCAAATCAGATTTAAATCAAATCTAATACATATCTTCATGACCTGGAATTGATTTCACATCAAAATATGGCTGCATGTGACCGTATAGTGCTGCATAATAGGAAAAATACAGAAATTTTGAATAAAAACAAAGATTTTTGAATGTCAAGAGCTTGTATTTTAAATCCTCAACCATCAACAACCATTACAATGATCACTTTATGCCTTTTTGAAGGCCTTTACACATCAACCACTAAACAACCATCTCTACAACTGACTTTTTAATCTTTTATGATCACATGAAACATAAAACACACTAATTTCAAGGTTGTTAACATCACTATTGAAATGTTTTAATTTTTTGACCTTTCAAACATTAAAAAAGTACATCATTAAATTAATTATGCAATGACATAAAAATTTAAAAAATATGAATTAATTATGTAACCACATAAGTTAAATATAATTCTATCAAGAAATTAATATCAAATAGATAATAGAATCACATAACTCATACATTTCAATGTCATTTATCTTCTTCTTCATCCAAATCTTTTTTTTTGTATCATCCGATCAAGATTCGACATTGTAAGGATTGGTCATATCATCATCATCATCATCATTGATATAAGTTTTGATAATGTCATCATCCACATGGATATTATCTTCATGAACATTAACTCCTACATCATCATGATCTAGTTCCTCCTCTTCGACATCTTCGCTAGGGACATCATCAACTAACTGTTGATCCCAATCATCATCTACGTCATCTTCTAGTTCTTCAGTATCTTCTTCTTCCACCACATTATAATTTACCGGCCTTCCTCTTGGATCATCTCTAACAACAAATGACCAACCCGGTTTACCTGGAACCTATAAGTAAAATAGCTACTCACATTGGCTTGGAAGAACATAGGGTTCATTTCCAGCTCGCTCAATCAACCTTGTATTAACCATGGTAAATCCATTATCATGTTCAATAACAGTTCTCTCGGGATCATTTTCATTCAATCGTAGCCTGTACCATAGGACAACAAACAAAATTAATCTGAAGGACTTAAAGTCACACTCAAGTATATCATCCAAAATCCCATAGTATTGATTTTCTAAGACTTCTGGATGTATGCTGCTTCTAGATAAAACATTAATCACCTGAAAGACTGCAGTTATACCAGAATCACAAGTTTTCTTCATGTCATCCAACATTTTTATTTGAAATTTATGACCATTGCACCACATAGCCTTGTGGTGTTTCACCTGCAATATGTCAAACATGTAAAAATTATTGCAATATCATCAGTTGATAAACATATTTATTCTTGGCCAAATGTATGCAAAGAAAACAATCTCAACATATATATACATCAATATAATTTAAAATAATTAAATAATATGGGTGATTAATATATTTATACATGCCTAATTATCTCTTAAACCATATGCTAAATCAATTTCCCTTTGTGTAACATTGGAATCTCCATTACGATGAGCTTCTTTAACCAATGAAGCCACACCTTCCCATGTTAATGCATGACCAGATTCTTGACATTGTTCAATCCATACCATCATCCAATCAAGATAATTTGCGACGTACAAATGTAGTGCATCCCACTCTCGACCAACTGTATCAAAAAAATTCAAATTCACAAACAGCGTATAATTAGTTAAATACCACAATATACGACCTTAATTTAAAATTGATGTATATTGAAGATTAAAAATTAAATAAGTACAATATACATAAAAACCATATGTAAAATGTATTCCAATTAATCTCCATGACCATCTTATAATTACCTCTCACTTTCCTCAATCTACCTTTCCCCATCAGGTACTCCCCTTTGAATTTGTTAATGGAGTTGGGATCCCAAATGCAATCTACATGGATCTTTGTTGCAAACTTAGGAAGATATTCACTAATGTACACCATGGTCTGGTATACCATATATCCCTCCACCATAGAACCCTCAGGATGTGCTCTTTGTCTAACCAAAGTCTTCAAAAATTTCAAGTGCCTCTCAACCATCCACATTGACCTTGTGTGTACAAATCCACACAATTCAATCTCCTCAACTTGGTGTATGAGGTAGTGTTCTTGTGCATTGAAAAATGTCAAAGGTAAACACTTTTTCATTTCACACATTAGACGAGAAATTTTTCTCTTCCAATAATTTATATCTTCTTTATGGATTTCTTTAGATGACAACCATCTACAAGTGATTGAAGGCACAAATATATTAATGAGATTTAACAAAAATATACAGTATATTACATAACAAGTAAAACAAATGGAAATTATAAGATGTATACAATGAATTGAATAGATATTGCTACTTACCTCATGTATTTTCCAAGATCATATATAATTTTCTAGAAATTGTTGTCAAAGTTGTTTGGGAGAGATAGAGGTAGAATGTAATGCAACAATTATAAAATGATCTTTTCATTATTTTTCCAAAAATAGTAAACATAATAGACTAAAAAGTACATGCATTATACAAGTGTATATAGTATACCAGAATAATTACCTTAATGAAGGTATGCCAATCATGTGTTTTCATCCCTGACCCAAATTCACCTTTCTTTGTTATTATATTGTTTATATTAGCAACAAATCCAATGGGAAATCAAAATTTTCATATGACTTATTTTATAGCATTTCTTTGTTACTCTATTAATAACCAAGCAAAGACACTTATATTAATTTGGTCTCTATCGCTATTTAATTGAATGATATTTTTCATTGCATGATTGGCTTCCTAAATGTCAGTGAAAATTTTCACAATTTTTTCATTGTCATGCCTTCCATCCGATATTTTCCATAAAATTTATATTATATTCTTTCCGATATGCATTGTATCAAACAAATGCACAATTTGTATCTGCTCATAGTAGGGCAACCTACTAAATTGTCTGGGATAACTTTTCAGTCCCTGTGGAAGCTGGCCATTAATTCCTTGATGACCTTGATGAAGCATATAAGTTAAAAAAATTAACAACGACAATCATTGTCAATTACAGCATGAGTAAACACAGCACAATATAAAAATATAAATTAAAAAAATATCATATATGATAGATAAACAATTTGATCCAATGTATAACCTTGACAATTAATTCTATTATATTCCAACTTCCATAGGCGAGGTGTCATTCTTCATGGTTTTGATGTAGTCTCTTCTTTCCCATTGAAAAGATGTTTTTCATTAGTTCGATACTTATGATTTCTATGGAGGAAGTGCCTATACTCATCAAACACCTGCTTTTCTAAACTTGTTGAACAACGAGATTTCATCTTTGGACCACAAATTGGACATGCAAATTTTCCCTTTGTTTGAAGACCTATAAGATGATATATAATTGGATTAAATATGTCAATTTTTTTAATTATAAATAATAAATAGATTATTTTGAAAACATGCATGATATCTACCTCATTAAATTAAATATTGTTAAAATGCAGTCAAACGTTATAACATACCAAAAAAATGTGTTAGCCCTGGGGCATCACGAATTGTCCATACAAGCATTGCATGGAATTGAAAGTCTTTTTCCTATTGGTCTAGAGGCGTCATACATAGTGACACCATTCCATAACTTTAGTAACTTGTCGATAAGAGGATTGATATATACATTCATATCTTTAACTTGGTACTTACCTAGTTGAATGAACATAAACATTACATAATTATTATAACCATTTTACTGCAATATATATAAATTAATGTACATGACTATTGAATGAAAAAAATATAAGTCATTATGCAACAAATAAGACAAATGAGATGCTACTATGTTAAAGAAAATTGATGTAAAAAAATACCTAGAACAATCATTGACAACATTATGTGCTTCCTCTTTATTGACATCCATGAAGGAATGTTATTGTTGATAACAAAAACATGCCACACCGAGTAAATGGATCTCAGCTCTCCAAATGGATTGACACCATCCGCTCCCAATGAAAGCCTGAGATTACAAGGTTCTTCTTTAAAGTGTGTCCATTTTTCCTCCATGTCCCTAGATGCAAAACCGTCCATAGGCATTCGATGAATGTCATCTCCACTTCTATTCTATGCATGGTAATCCATAAATTGCGCTAAGCTTTCGCACCTAAATAATCATTGCATACGTGGAATAATGGGAATATAATGAAGAACCTTCCAAGACATATTTTTTGTTAGATAATCTGTTCGATATCTACTAATATGACATTCTGGGCATTCTATTGCAAATTCATTGTTACTTATCTCATTCAAGGATTCATTGCTACTTATCTCATTCCTGCTCTACTCAACAAATCTTACATTGTTCCCGCTACTATTTGTTATCTAGGTATTTACTTGACATATATTTGCATAATCTCAAATTCCTTCAGAGGTTTTTGAAGTATCAATGTATCCGAGATAGGGTTTAGAATGATTTCTTTTAATTAAAAAAATAAATAAATGATGTATTTCCCTATAATTAGATAATGTGGAGATCTCCTAAATCTGCCCCAGCACACTAGCCTCTAGGTTTTTGCATGTGACATCTTTAATATCTTCATGACCATGGATTTTAAATAGATATTAGTCTTTTCTTTAATCCTTTTCATGGTAACCCTTGAGTTCCATAATCCACCTTCAATCTCTTCTAAGAACATTGTCTTAAGCTAGACTGCATAGTATGCATATAAAGCAAGTCCTTCATACCTACCATTGTTCTAAACCACGACTCACTACCTTGCTTAAAATTTTGCCTCCATAAGCACAATAACATGTTTTAAAATCATGGTTTCTAGTGATTGACCATTAAGGTCACCACTTTCATCAAGATACAATGAGATTTTTGTCTTAAAACTCAAGGCATTATGCAAGATAGCATTATGAATTGTTTGTTGTGTATGATTTTATTTTCTTGCACATTTACTACTTTGCTAAATTCCTTTAAGACTGGGTATTGTACCCTCAGCTGCAATCTCAAACAACTCACTCACTATTAGTTGAAGATTCCTTTCATGAGCATCCTTCTATAAAATCAAACTATTCCCTATAGACTGCCTACTTACTACAGGGGACTCATTGTTTCATGGTATTGTAGATCTTAAGATCCTTCAACCTTATTGACACCACTTCACAGTCCACAAGGTATTATTCACTATTCTCCCATCTTTGATGAGTCTCAAAACACTGCTCAAACATGCAATCCACTACCTCCATTATACATTAATGGCTAAGAAGAAATATTGAACCTATGATTACCACTGTTACTTCATTTGGACAGTTATTCCCTAATTGCATTTGCCTTGTCTAACACTACCAAAAGCATTTGAAAAACCCTTAAGGTCAACAAGGGGGTAAGGAAACTCACTGTTAAAATCTCCACTTTACTATGCAAGGTTTGGGATTTATTATCTTATCACTACTCAGCCTCTTTTTGAATGTCACATCTCAATTGACTGTCATTATTCTTACCATAGATTGCTTTTACAAATGTCACTAAGCTACATAGTGTGCTTGTTATTGGCTACAATCTTTAGATTGCAAGATTTTTTTATTAGCTACAATGTCTCAATCTTTCTGGTATTGCAACCTCACTAATCTACTAGAGTTATTGTTTATGTTTGTACGGAGGCCTAGGGTTTGTACCCTAATCATGCTCTTACCAATGCTTCTATTGGTATTAAAAAACAACCTTAAATCTTGGGTCAGAAAATTAGTTGTCTTGACAAAGTTGTGGTATGTCTTGGATTGTATCTTAGAGTGTGTGGGAAGCTTGTGTTTGATCATTAAGGTATGTAAACTTGATCAGGGAAATGTATCCTATATAGCATGGGTCTTCCTTTAATACTTTCCATAATGGTTATTAGCAAATCACATTATTATAGTTTGCGGTAACCCAAGATTGCATTCAAGTATGTAACAAACTTGGTTTGTAGTTTAAGCTATACACTTTTAAGTAACATTCATAAGGTTTAGAAAATCTTGATCACTCTCTAGAATAGCCCATTAAACATGGGTTGTGCTTGAATGCACTACATAATTCATATAACACAACCACTCTGCATATCAACCAGAGTTATATGCTCTTTATTGCAGCAAGAGGTAATCACTCTTGGATCATGCTATAATTACATCATAACCTATTAAACTTGAGACAACCTGAATGCACCCAATGATGATTGAAACCTACATTATACAACCTGAATTAACTACATTATATGAGTGCCCCCATTTCTATCACAACATAGCCACATTAAACTTGGGTCAGACATGAATGCATCCTATATTTTTTATAGCACAATTGTGCCACATGACCAATAGAGTTATGGATCACATAATTACAATCACAAGAATCTGTTCCTTGGTTGTGATCTAATGGTGATTCCACACAACAAAATATGGACATAAAATTCTCAAAACCCTAAACCTATAAAAATGAAATCTGATGAGATGTTGCTTTAAAATATGATTTTCAAACCGGGAACTACAAATCTGACTTCACAATTGAATTCTGCAAAAAGACAATGACTATCCTCAACCTAGCGATATCTTCTTGAATTTTTTCTGATTTTTCCCAAGAAAATCATCCTTAGTTCTCCACAAACTATCTCAAGTAGAGAAAAACACTGTTGCAATAAATCAACGAACTCACTTTTCTTTATGTTGGCCACAATTTGATTTTTTTTCTTATTTTTCATGTTTGTAAAAATTTCAATGAAACTACTAGTCAAAATTTCGACGAAACCCAGGTTTGTCAAAATTTTGACAAACGTCGGCGATAAACTTTTAAAAAATTGAAAATTACAAATCAAATTTTACAAGCACCCGACGATACATCAAATTATACATATTTCATCAGATATTTTTGTCGGATTTTGCAGTCAAATGAGTTAGTGAGGGTTTTTCTTGGTCAAACCCTAGGTTGGTAATTAAACCCTTGAAAATGAAATGAAATATGGAAAGAGAATTATGAATGAACAAAAACAATGTTACAACTCACCAAACCCTTGAAGTAGAATTTTGTAGACATGCATGCAATAGCTCCAATGGATATAAACTTGAAGATGATTGAAATGCTTAAATAATTGAACAATTACTTGGTTGAGTTATTGGGGGTTTAATCAGTAGAAAGACCTTATTTTGTACACAATTATACCATAATTCCCAAAAATACATCCTATGTTGACCTTAGATCTTAGAAAATAAAAAACCACCAGAAATTTGAATTACTTTTGAATTTTGTGCCAAAGGGGATTCATTTGCCCCTATTGGTGAATGGGTCCCACCTTAGGAATTTTAAGTGGGTTTCATAATTTAGATATTTTAAATGATGTTTATCGAGATTATTTTCAAAAATGCACTTAAGGCCTATAAGTGTAAAATGGGGCCAATTAAAGCATAAGAAAGGTCCAATTATTAATGACAAGCCTAGAAAAGTGTGAAAGTTTGTTACAACACTTTACAACACTTTGAAATAGGCTTGGTAAATGACAAAAATAGGTTATTTAGGTGAAATATATTAATAAGATCCTAAAAAAGTGTGAAGGTGTGTTACAACACTTCACAACACTTTTGCAAGGCATCATAAAATTCTTATTAATTCACAAGGGCCCAAGACCTAATGTAAATGTGTTGACGACATTACAACACTACATCAAGGAAAAACTTAAGCCAACATCCACAAGGACCCAAATGAGCATGGAAATGTCCAAATATCCATTTTTCTATGCTAAATTTAGCCCCCAATTTAGTGAGAGGATGAACCCGCTTCAAACTCGCACCAAAGTAGCCAAACATGCACATAAAGAGGGATCTGAGTGCACCTATGCTGGAAAGATGAGACAACAACAATCAAGAGGGATGATCAAGCCCCTAGGATCAATATCCCATAGAAAACCAAACATAAGCACAAGGGAACACACATGAAAATGATGTAAAGAGCAGTGACAAGACCAATCATACACTATCAAGGATATAAGGGAGAAAAGGAAAGAAAGACAAAGAAAAGAGAGAATCGGATCATGCTTCAATTGTTTTTCCATCTCGTTGTGGATTAGATCTAGGTTGTTTGTCTAAAAAACACACTCACTTTGAGGCAATGGAACTCATGGTTGTCCACCAGGTGATAAGGCATAAAAGGTGAGAAACATACACTCATGGTTGGTATGCACTCACAAGCAAACAGGTGGCTATGGAGAAAGTCAAGCCTCAGAAAGGGATTCTCGCTCAACCATACCAAATTTACACCTCCTAATAACTTTAATAAGCCACCACAAAAGAAAATGACTATTCAAGCTTCACAAGACAAGAAAAAATTCATATGCTTAGAGCTCATGGGAAAATGCAATGGCACCATAGGCATGCAAGTTGTGTTATGCAAGGTGGCCATATAACAAATGCAAAAGGAAACATGAAAAGGATGTTCAAAGGATTCTTGCTTAGTCCATGTGAGGTCTTTAACTTAGGGAACATTGTGTCTAATTTCTCTAGGAGAGGACCAATCAAAGAATAGAAAATTCACAACTTAGAGGATGTAATGCATCACATCAAGCCACTAAGAGGAATGTAATAAGCTATGATAGATCACACTCATGAAGGAAATCAAACTCAATTCATCCACAAAGAAAAAAATGCATCGTATGAAGTAAGAAGGCTGCACTAAGAACCAAGAAAAGGAAAAATGCAAAAGAATAATGAAAATGTATGCCCCCACTTTAAAGGAATTTCTACACACCAAACTATGAGAAATTACTTAAAAGTAGCAAATGAAAAATGCTAAAAAAAAGGAAGACATGAGAGCCAACTTGGAAAGCCCTATGCCAAGTCATATATTTTTATGTAAGGCTAAGTCATGTGAAGGAAAGGAAAAATAAAAGGAAAGGGTTGCCCCTAAAATGAAAACACCAAACACATAAGGGGTCTATGGATTTTGTGTCAGTATGTTCTTTGCTACAATATTTTATAAGGAGCTTCGAACTATCATCATCCCCCAAATACACATAGAACTGAAAGAATGACACAAGAGAGTGAAAACAAAGAAAAACCTTTTGGGTCAACATGGAAGAGACATATGGTGTCTCGACGCTTTGCATCATCCCAAAAAGGAAAACACAAGACAAATGAAAAAGAAAAGGTGAAAGAAAAGGAAAAGCTTTTTGGTCAACATGAAGGAGACATGAATGTCTCAATGCCTTGCGTTATCCCCAAAAGGAAAACACAAGAAAAAGAAAAAGACATGTGAAAAAGTTAAAAGAAAAGAAAAAGGCCTTTTGGGTCAACATGAAAGAGACATGAATTTCTTAATTCCTTGCATCATCCCCAAAAGGAAAACACAAGAAAAAGAAAAAGACAAGTGAAAAAGATAAAATAAAAGAAAAAGGCCTTTTAGGTCAACATGAAAAAGACATGAATGTCTCAATGCCTTGCTTTATCCCCAAAAGGAAACAAAAGAAAAAGATAAAAGAAAAGAAAAATTCTTTTTGGATCAACATGAAAGAGACATGAATGTCTCAATGCATTGTGTCATCCCCAAAAGGAAAACACAAGAAAAAGACAAAAATAAAAAGGAAAGAGCGATGTACGACATAGAGAAGAATGAAGATTCAAATAGAAGAATGTCACAAAGAGAGAGAACATCAAACAAAACATCACAAGGGATCACATTACACACATGCAATCACACAAAGAAAATAAAAGTGTAAAAGACTAGTAAGGTAAATGTGAGTCAGCCATAGATCAATTCATCCACCTACCAATCATGTCCATTATATGTTTAGGGCAGGAGACTAGTTGAAGGGACAAGGGAAATTTTTGAACTAGGAGAAGTACCAAGTTCATTATTCTGTAGAGGATATTTTTCATTTAGGATCATAGAAGAGGAAAATAGTGTGTTCAAGTCATTATCCACCTCTTCATCAATTTTAGCAATCTCGTCATCATCATCCAAATTAATCATGATAGGAGGATGAATGATAATATCCAATGAAGAGTGCAACTCTTGTTGTGATTGTTGTATTGGAGTGTTCCGTGGATGAGGATCATCATGTATTGCCTCAATCAAGTTTGGATTTTGATTATGTACTTAACTCTTCATGTAACTTGCGAGCAAGGGCACGACATCTACACCTATGCTCTCTAGCACCTCTATTTCTTCTAGTTTTGTTGTCAAGTTGCTTTTGTGAAGGAATGGTTTGATCAACCATAGGTTGATTTTCCTCCCTAAGGGGAGGAATGGAAGAAACCATAGAATTTTTTTCATCCACTTTCTCTTTTTCTTTGTAAACTTCTTTTATTCGAGGAGGTATGACAGAGTTTCTTTCATTGTCTCTTGGTCTTTTGGATGATGTAGGTGAAGCTTCTATTATTGGTTGATCTTGGTTGTTTGGTTATTGTGCAAGTTGAAGCATGGTTTCATCTATGATTGAATTGTCAGAGGTAGACAAGGACATGTGTCGGAGAAATTATTCTACTATTTTATTTGCTTTAAATTTTTGGTAAGCTATGAAAAATAAGTCTTGTTGTGGCATTATAGGTTCCATGGGCTTGGGCCAAAAGGTTTCTAAGGAAAATTTTGGAAGACAAGGGGTTAAAGCCATTATGGTGGATAGTGAATATTTCATTTTCAAATGCAAAATTTAAATATTTGTGTATAACCGAAGGGACGAGTTCATTGAGCGAGCCACAAATGGCCTAGCCTCAAATGAAATTGGTCCGAATGTGGGATGATGGAGAATGTGACATCTGATGTTTTTGGTCCTATTTGTAATGGAAGGATGATCAATCCGATTTTAGGGAAAGAAAAACCATTATGTTTCTTGATCCACGCTTTCAGTTTATCAGTCATCTTGATAAAGTTCATGCAATACTAAGAATTCCTCAGTGATCGTGTTCTCTCCACAGGTGGGGTCTATTAGTATCCCATTAGTGGGCTTGTCATAGATATGATCGGCTATGTAGAGAGCACCATTGGGTAGATGTTTAATTATATCCTTAGAGGAGAAAGCAATATCAAGAGAGTTCTTAGGTCAGCCCTTACGAGGGATAACATATATCACACCTACCATTTCATTCATAGGATTAACATTGATATTATTTGAGATAGGATCATGCTGTTCATTATTTGTATCAACATTCATCACATCATTCTTTGTAGTTTTACTAGCTTTGAAAAATGAAACATTATGTTTGGGAATTGGATTGGTGAAAATTTGAAAGTTTTGGTTTGGAGGGGTAATAGACTTATTGCCTTGATCACTAACACCTACAATAGATAGATGGCCAGAATCAATGAGGTCTTGCACAAGATGTTTAAGATGCTTACAATGTTCTGTATCATGTCCATTTTGTTGATGATAATGGAAATAAGCATTCCATTTAAAGGACAGGGGTAAAGGCTTATAGAGTCAGGTGTTTTGATGACAGGCAAGGTAATCATTTGTTGTTGTAAAAGTTGGGACATTGTGTTATGAAGGTTGTTGGGTAAGGGTGCAAATTCTCTTTTCAAATCTCCATAATTAAAGGGGGCTAAGGTTTTAACAACTGCTATTTGATTATTTGCATTTTGAGTTGGAGGTTTAGGAGGATTAAATTGAAGGAACCCTTTTTTTTTCTTTCTCAATGGTTGGGAATTGTTTTTGTTGGCAAGCTCAGATTTCTCAATTTGGCTAGAAGTGGACCTTGTATCTCAACTAATAATCAAATTTTGATAATCACAAAGCGTAGTACACAAGTGCATGAAGGATGGGAATTTCATCATAGTGAGATTTTCTTGAATCTTACTTTGTAGATTTTATATGAACATCTTTTGAAGGTGTAGTTCAGGGACCTTGACATCGATTTGAGAATAAAGCGATTGATAGTGTGAGATAAAATTAGTTATCCTTTTGTCCTCATTTTTCTTCCATCTCATCAAATCAGCTAAGGTTTTCTTAGGATCCATGTGCACTTGGAAATGGTTTACAAATTCATCAACAAGTTCATTAAAGGAAAAAATTGAATTTTTTAGTAAAGATGAGAACCATTCCAAGGCTATGTCTTTTAAAGACCTTGGAAAGAGTTTTGCCAACAATTTCTCATCAAGGAATAAGTAAGTGCATAAAGAGGTATAGGCATTGACATGGTTAGAAGGATCTCCCTTCCCCAAATATTTCTCAAATCTAGGCACCTCTACACCTAGTTGCATCGATGTTCACAATATCTCCAAGGACAATGGGCTACTTTTAACATAATATGTGGGTGGTCCATTCTGATTTTGGTTTATGGTGGAGATTTTTTTTGCAACGATGAAACACTTTGGAAAACCTATGTTATGAGAGGATTAATACAAGTGGTATGAGGTGGAAGTGAAAGTGGTGATGGGATATATGTACTAGGAGAGCAAGTGAATGGAATGATTATAGGTGGTAATGTGGTAGAATATAGAACATGCAATTCCACATATGAACTAGGGATGCTAGCAGGAATACCCAGAGAAGGAATCACATTACTAACTTGTTGTATTGTTGTTGTGATTTGAGGAGTCGTATAGGAAGGTATTGAGGATATCGTTGAGGGAGGAGGAATTTGAGTTCCTCCTTGGTTTGTGACATTTTTTGTTGGGATAGGAGCACTAGATGTTGAAGGAAGATGTTTTCCAAAGATTTGAACTATGTTTTTCACAAGGTCAAGGCCTTCATCAATTTCAAGCATGTGTTGAATGTTTTCTATTGTAGGAATTGCAGTAGCAAAAATGTTTTCAAGGCTGACTTGGTGTTGCAGGTAGACTAAGTACTCATGACTTTGAATGTTTTTTTCTTGTGGGATATCATTAGTCCTTGTTTCCACATGCATACTACCTGAAGGCAAAGAGTTGCTAAGGGTATTATCCATGCCTAGTGTACTGGTGTCAATACTAGGAGTGGAAGCTCTAGATAACCCAAGATACATAATGAATATATTATCACGAGATGACATGAGTCTTGAACTTCTTCTCACTAAGGTATTAGAAATAGGACACCAAACACTCATGCAAAGGGTTCTAAATGTGGGGTGAATGAAAATGCAATGTAAACTAACAAGAATGAAATGATTGAAACTAAAATTTTGAAAAGTAAAACTAAAATGAAGAAACAACAAACAAAAACTCAGAAATTGAAAATGAAATCCCAGAAAATGCAGTGAAGAATATGCAACTAGACTGATTCACCTAGGGTGGCGAATGAGTCCAGGTAGTGATTTTTTTGAAAATTTTCAACAAATTTATATTGGTTTTTATGCTTTTTATATTTTTTGATGCAAATATGATATGAAAATGCAAAATTGTACTATTTTTTTAATGAAATGAAGTGCAATAATGCAAGCTAAATGAAATTTTCACTAATGCAGATTTTGAAACCCTAGAATTAAAATCAAACAACACAAAAGGAAATGCAATATTAATGTAAGATATTTCTATGATGGAAGTGCCCTCTAAATCAAAAATATGATGCTCTAAATGCGGGTTCACCAAAATGAACCAAATATTTTTGTGTGGGGGTCCTCTCTTACACTTCTAGAGTTTTAGACCTAAAAGGGGAGAGGTACAAAAATCTTAATGGATCACTCAAGAATAATCCCTTGAGATTTCAATGCAAATTAGATTGAAATCTTTCAAAGTGTATTGTCCTAAATGCTGAAAATTGATAAAAGAAATTAACTACTAAAGCAAAACTTAGAAAATGCATGATGTTTGAAAACAAAATGTGATATGCAAAATGACCTAGAAATGCAAGTAAACTGTAACATAAACATGAAATTGAAAGTGTGCACCTGGAGACTAGAAAGAGATAGAATGAAGCTCTGGAATCCTGAAGAATTCATTGTTGATGCCAAATTGGACTCATATGCCAAGCTGGGTGACTTAGTCCTTCTTCAAGAAGATTTTGTCAGAATATGTTTCAAACAATTGGGTTCTTAGATCTTCAAAATTCTTGTTTAAGCCTGGGTAGTGGGACTCATTCACCACTAATGGAAAATCAGTCCACCTATAGATTTCTAGAAATTCAAAACAGGAAACTATAGCCTTCAATCTGCACTTCTGGTCCTAGTTCAGATCAGGGTCTGAAACTGCCAAATTCGACTTGTAGGTGTTCTTCAAGCTTCTCTTAGGGTTTTGACAACTTTGAATAGCTTTGGTAAATTTTTGACAACTTTTCCAATCTTTCTCTTTGATAAATCTACAACATAGACCTGCAAATCACATGCAAAGAGAGGGAAAAATTGTTGTAGGGTTAGTGAATAGGGGTTTTCCTTAGTCAAACACGAGGTTGGTAATTAAACCCTTGAAAATGAAATTAAATATGGAAAGAGAATGATGAATGAATAAAAAAAATGATACAACTCACCAAACCCTTGAAGTAGAATTTTGTAAACATTCATGTAATATCTCCAATGGATGTAACTTGAAGATGCTTGAAATGCTTAGAATGCTTAAATAATTGATTAATTACTTGGTTGAGTGATTGGGGGTGAAATGCGTAGAAAAACCTTATATTTATGAACAATAATGCCCTAATTCTTGAAAATAAAACATCACAGGATGACCTTAGATCTTAGAAAATAAAAAACCCACCAAAAATTTGAAATAATTTTGAATTTTGTGCCAAATGAGACTCATTCGCCCCTAATGGCCAATGGGTCCCACCTAAGGAATTTTAAGTGGGTTTCAGAATTTATATATTTTAAATGATGTTTATCAGAATTATTTTCCAAAATACACTTATGTAAGGCCTGTAAGTGTAAAATGGGGCCAATTAAAGAATAAGAAAGGTCCAATTATTAATGAAAATCCTAGAAAAGTGTGAAATTTTGTTATAACACTTTACAACACTTTGAAATAAGGCTTGGTAAATGATAAAACAAGGTTATTTAGGTGAAATATATTAATAAGATCCTAGAAAAGTGTGAAGGTGTGTTACAACACTTCACAACTCTTTTGAAAGGAATCATAAAATTCTTATTAATTCACAAGGGCGCAATACCTAATGTGAATGTGTTGACCACATTACAACACTAAATCAAGGAAAAACTTAAGTCAACATCCACAAGAAGGACCCAAATGAGTGTTGAAATATCCAAAGATCCATTTTTCTATGCTAGAGATAAATGATAAGTTTAGGCTTGGGAGAGTATTTTAAGGGATATCTAATGTGCATAATGTCAGAAGACTTATCCTCATTTTCATGATCTCTTAGTGAAGGGGATTCTAATGTTACTTCATCATCTTCATCTACGAAATTACTATTTTCACTGTTTTCATTGTCTTGCACCATGATATCTTCCAAAGGGGGAGTGTTTTTAGGAGAACCACAAACTAAATGTTTGTAATATTCAAAGGTCGATTCTTCTTCAATGACTTCATTACATGCAATGGAGTTATCAATGGTTGAATTTTATTTCTCAATAAGGGTTTCCCTAGGTGGAGGGGGAAAACTAAGATTCTCATGGCTTTCATCGATCAAAGTATCTTCTTGACAATGAGGAGAGATACTAGGAGAAGGACAAGTATGATTTTTATGATCACTTATGATTTTATTCCTTTGTTCCCTAATATCTTCCAAAATGGGATAAGTAGGGGAAGGATCATAAAGAGGGTTGTTATAGACCTTAAAGATTTGATCATCTAACACCAATCTATCATCCTCATCATGTACAATCTCATTCTTTTCCACTAATTTATTCTCATAATCAAGAGGAGAATGGAGATTAGGTAAATTAATGTCTAGAAATGTGTCTATGATTTCATTTTAGTGTTCTATAATATATTCCCAAAGGGGATGAGGAGAAGAGAAAATAAGACCTTCATGATTGTCAATGATTTTATCTTCTTTTTCCAAGATACCTTCATCGCTAAAAGGACATGTATCAGGAGAAGTACAATTATGATCATCATGATTATCTATGTTTGTATTCTCCTCTATCGCATCATCCTCAAAAATAGGAGAGATAGGAGGGGGGTAATTTTAAGGAAAGCGTTAACATTTTCACTCTCTTGCGCTAAGAGACTCTCATAACTAGGGAATGCATTGAATGAATGACTAACATGCTTATTGACTAAATTTCTCTTTGCAAACTTGGAAAAGACCGAAACTAAAATTTTTGAAAATTAATCTATGCAATGCAATGTAAATGTCTAGAATGAAATACAATTTTTAGATTTCAACCAAGATAAAGTACTGATTACTTTATGCAATGATCTGAAAATGAAATGTTGTGAATACAAAAAATTGAATTAAGGAATGTATGAAATGAAGCACTTTAAGCTAGATTTAGTAAAATGCATGAAATAGTAAGTCAACCCACTGAAATAGGTAATAGAAATGCTAATTCAGATCTTGAAAACTGCAATATGAAATTCCATAGGGACTAAGATGCTACGGAGGGGGGCATCTTAGTCCTCTTGATGAAATTTGATGGTTTCAGAAGTTGAAACAGATAGCAAATCACTCATGTAGGGTATTGCAATAGAAAACCAGAGAGGGACTAAGATGCCAGTAAGGGAGTTTTTGTCCTAGGGGGGGGTTTTACATAGAAAATCAACAAATTTTGAGTTGTTAATAGTGTTCCCAGGTTTCCTACCTAGGGCCTTGATGTTTAGAAATAGAAATTTTTGCAAATGAAGGCTAGAAAAAGTAACTAGTAACAATCAATTAGATGCAAAAGTGAATACAATTTTTTCAATTTTGGATGCAATTAGGATGATTGACAATGCACTTTTCAAATTTTGAATGAGATAGAATGATGCAAGAAAGCAAAAATGTAGCCTGTATGCACTTTCACTAATGCAAAATTCAATGCAAGAATGAATGCAATCTAGATCTAAGGACATAATGGACTCCAAAATAAAAAAAATGAATGTTCTAAAAAAAATAGTCAAGTTCACCAAAATGATGAATAGAAAAATGGGTATCCTTTGGGGATATCACACTTTTTCCACTCAATCATTCACTAATGTCCTAGTAGTCCCAGTTGGATTGACTAACAACATCACAAGGTGAGTCAATCCTCAATTAGGAGGGACCTAGGAGGGGGTTCTTTGAGTTCTAAGGGGTTCACCACCAAGCAAATGCTTGGAAAAGAGAATGTTGGAAAACACAATGTGCTATGAAAAATGACCTAAAATTAGAAATGAAAGCTAAATAATGAGTGCAAATAATGAAATTGAGCTACACCAAGTTAGGGTATGTATACCTTGGAAGTTTGGAGATGTTGTGAGGATTCTAGAAATGCAAAGAATTTTTTGAAAAGTGTAATGGAGGACTAAGATGCCCAGAGTGGCGTATTAGTCCCATTGCTATTTTTCAGGGAAAATGCAGAGTCTTCGAATGTTAGAATAGAATCTTGAAGAATCTCTAAAAAATACCTTATGGAGGACTAAGATTCCCCAGGTGGTGTATTAGTCCCATTCTAAATTTTTGAAGTCTCTGAATGTGGTCTTGAGCTCCAAGGTTTGTAGTTGCTTCTCCCCAGATCTGAGGTCCCGAAACTCCTAGATCTAACCTATAGGTGAGTTTCTCTGAAGATGACAACTTTGTAATGCAACTTTGCAACTTTGCAACTCTGCACTCCAAGTGATCTTCAAGAATTCAACCTATCTCTACAATCACAATTATGCATTATGGGAAAAACTTGTTGATTATTAGTGAATTGGGGTTTTCCTTGGTCAAACCCCTTATAGGTAATTAAACCAAATGATGAAATGAAGCATATAAAATGAAATATGTAAATGATATCACCTTGTATTATGTCTTGTGAAGAAAATATGCAGTCTACCATGTAGTGGCCATGAATAATGTAGATCTTGGATCCTTGGATTTGATGTGAATAATGGTTATAAATAGATCTTCAATGCTACATCCACAATCTTGGCTCAACAACATGAATGGATGCACTAAGCCCTTGACATGATGCTTGAATCTTGATGATGGATTCAAAGGCTTGATGAAATTCTCTTGAATGCATAAACTTTCCTTAGGAATGAATACGTGAATGCTTGTTATCTTGTTATTATGAAAATGAGTGGATGAACCTTGTATTTATACTTATTCATGCTTAATATCTTGAAATTACACCACAACAAGCCAATATATGAAATCATTAAATAAAGGAGGCTAAATCCCACCCAAATTTGAAATTTAATCCCAAAAAATAAGCTAAGGAGGACTAAGAATCACTAGGTGGTGTCTTAGTCCCAAGGCTCAATTCTCGGGGCACAGACTCCATAAAGAGACATATTTTGGTGTTTTCAATATCAGGGTCCCGACCCATGGAGGACAAAGATTCCCTAGTCGGTGATTTAGTCCCACTCCAAAAATTAGGGACACAGACAAAAAGATTAAAGGATCATTTATTTTTTGTGGTTTTTTGGGATTTTCCATAAAAATATATAGTTTATAGGGCTTGTGGATGCAAAATAGGACCAATTAAGCCATAAAGAAGCATAAATAAAGCAAGGTGGGACCAAACAAGTGTGAAAATGTAAGGGTATGAATTTTACTACACTACAACTGACACAAGATTTGAGATCCATTTTACATCTAGTCTATTGATCCGATGAAACAAACATCTAACAATTTCTTCAGTTCATCCTTGACCAATGGGGAAATCTATGGGTGCATCTTCCTTACCTTTTTCTTGAAATGTTTCAACTTTGAAAGAAGAGGCAAATTATAAGGACTAACTTAGGGTCTAGTCTAGTCATATCCACATAATACCATACAAAGTTGATTTTTCACTCAAAGAATAAGTTGGTGAAAATTGGTCTAGCCACTTGTTTCAGAGATGCTACAAAGTGTATAACCTTAGGGTTCTCTATTGTACTAATTTTAATGTCCTCTAATTTTTTTACCAAAATTAGATATTTTTCTTGACTTGAAGTGAGTAGATCCAACCTTCCATCCTTGGGTTCCTTGGAGAGGTTTTGGCCCTCAAATATTTCCTTTATTTTCTCTCTTTATTTGTCTAGAGGTGCCTTTCATTTTTCACCTAGACACTTATTACTTTTTTCTTTTTCAATTTTATGACTAGAAGGTGGAGTAGGCTCCCCAAAGTAGGTAGTATTTTTAAGGTATATAATGAATCCAACATTATGATACCCTAAGGTATGCTCTCTTAAAGTCTCATAAACTATACCTTCATCATTTTTGAAAATATCCAAGCTCAATGGACCTTTCCAATCCCAATCTATTAGTTGTGGATGGATTAGGGGAATGTTATCATTTGCATTATAAAAACTCAAGGATGGGGTAGATAAGGTATAGATCAACCATCAATTTGTTAGTTCTTAGGAGGGTTAGTCTTAGTGCTATCCCTAGATGTTTTGAAAACTTAAAAAATATTAGCATCTTTATTCAAACATAACTAGTATGAGGAGCATTCAATTTTAGTGGTTCATACCCAAGTTCTTTGTTCCTTTGTAATTTTCTAAGTAGGAAGGCTCTTTCATTCCCTTTTTCTATGCTCCTAGGCCACTATAATCATCATAGCCATCCTTCTTCATGATATCAAAACCTTTTCCATATTGTTCTACTAGTAAATGAGCATGTTTTTCATCCTCTTCATCTCTATAGATCTAAGTATAGAGGTCTTCATCTATAGATTCCTTTCCTAGTTCACCCCACTATACAATAGTATGGAAAAGGTTTTGATATCATGAAGAAGGATGGCTTACCGTAAGAAGGTAGTATGAAGTTGTTATTGAATGATTAGTTTAGGATATTTTTTGATATGTTGTGGCTTACAATAATATTTCAATGAGGCTAGAAAATTACCAACATAGAATAATTTTTCAATGTTATATTCACCACATCCATCATTGTGGACCTAGATCCTTCTTTTAGGAAATGATACAAGTGGAAATGGAGAGTTGGATAATGATGCATGATCGATGTAGTGGGATGAGATGGTTGGTGAGGCCCCATTATTTATTGGTACTTGATGTTCAAGGGTCCCTTTCAAATTGTTGCAATATAGGAAATGATCAAGATCACATGATATAGTAAAATTAGTTCTATTATAAGGGATGATGGTAGGTGGAAGGTGGTGTGAATCTATGGGTGATCGAGGAGAATTTCGTAAGGAAGTTATAGGTCTAGAACTTGGAAGACTTTATCTTGAATGAAAATACCAACTCTTGTGGGAAGGATAATAACACTCTTTGAAGAGTGCTTTGCATCATCATATGCTATTATTATGATACTTTTTGACACATCTATACATGCTTCAGAGAATCCCATAGTAGTGACCAATTTTAGTGTACAAATGTTAAGGCCTACTCTACCATCTACTAGAACTCATTTGATTTTGTACTTATTTATATATCTCAATATGTAGGGTTTCATTATGATATGGATTCTATGAATTAAAATAATTCTCTATGAAACTAACATGGTGTGTGGTAGCTATAAACCCTGCCATGGTCTGAAATTCATTAGCGCTTAGGTCCATGGGAACTGAAGAATTTTGCAAAGCTCTATCTAAGATAACCTTATGCTCAACAGATGTACATAATAGTTCAAGAATTGAAATATAAGTAGAGGTTTTCCCTAGATGATCCAAAAGGTTGTTAATTAGTTAGGATCTTGGAGTGGCCTCTTGTAGAGTCACTTTGGATTGATGGGTGGTAACTGTGCACTTAGGATTCATTTTTTTAATGGCAATGGTGGATGCATTGTTATTAGTTGGATGGATGTGGTTCACTGTATATTTGTAGGCAACACGAGTGTAATTGTCTTGGTCCTTGGTCACTGGACTAGAGGCTCTCCTTGGTCCATGATTTTGTAAAGGATCTTTAAAAGTGGTATGATCAAAATTTGAAGATCCTTGTGAATTGTCAATTGATATGTCTCCCTATTCTATGAGGTCTTGAATAGCATTCTCAAGTTTAAAACATGAAGGGGTTTTATGCCCTTTAGTTACATGGTACTTACAAAATTCATTATCATTCCACCAAGACAGTCTAAATGGTCTTGGGTCACAGTATCTTATTTCAAGGAGTTTTATAATTGACAAGTACGAGGTATTTTCCACAGCGTGTCAAATTATGATATTGTTATCAGGATTCAACCGTGTATTTTTCAAGTCAAACTCATTGACCCAAGTTTCATGAGTAGTGGTTCAAAAGAACCCATCTCTCATGATAATGAATGGTACACTTAGCACTCATTGCATCTAGGTGATGCTCAAAAAGGTGAAGCATTGGGCCATCCCGGGAGGTCACCCATCACAGTACTTCTCCAGCTCAAATGTGCTTAATCATAGAGTTTTCCCCAAGGTTAAGCCCACTTAGCTTGTAACCCCATTTGCAACAAATTCTTTAAAATTAATTCAATGAATTCCCCTAAGGGTGTGTATTTTTATCTTGGTTGATTAGTCCTAGGAGGACCATGTTGGCGAGGATTTTGAACCATGTTTTTTATTTGTTCATGATTTTACAGTTGGTTGTTATTGTTCAATTTTGAAGGTCCTTTAAGACTAATGGTGGGGTGTACCTTATTTATCACTTTAGCATCCACAACCCCATTGTTTGTCACATTCTTGTCTCATGACCAAAAAATTTTTGTATCATTTTTTTTCTTTGGTAATTGTTATTTTCATTAAAGAATTTACCACCCACTTTCAAATGAAGGGTTTTTTAATAGATAGGCCTTTCTCAATAACCTCCTTGAATGTGTTTGAGTAATGAATATGTAGATGAAACATCACTTCTTTATTGAGATTTTCAACAAACATTTATACCAATTTCTTCTCTAGTATATGGCATGGAAATTTTCTAGCAAGGTTTCTCCACCTCTATAAGAATGTAGTGAAAGTTTCTCCATCATTTTATTTAGTTTTACATAATTTGATTATGTTTATGTCATTTTCGATGTTGTAGGAGAAATGTGCTACCTATTTTCTATTAATTCACTCTGGTCTTGATGCCAAAAGGTAGGTGAGAAAACCATTCAAGTGTTTTTCCTCTAAGACTTCATAGAAAACCTCAAATAAAGTACATTTGATCACAAGAAATGTCTAAGGAGGTTATGTGAAATTCTCTCACATGCTCCATAAGATCTCCCTTCCACTTGTATTTTTCATATTTTGATACAATAAAGTTTGAGGGAAAGGGTAGCATGTAAATACTCCTATCAAATGGATAAGGACATAAGTCCTCTATTAAATAGGTCTTCTTTGTTCCAATCACTTGCATGTTTTATATTTTTTGTTGTAATCTCTATAGTTTTTGAGCTAATATATCCATTGGCGATGGTGCCACAAGATATGTGTTTTATTGTTGATAACTTGTTGGTCCCTATAAATTTTTTTGGAACAATTTCATGTTTTGATTATTTGAAGTGGTGTTGTTGCATGGGTTGGTTGGTTTGTTGAAAGTGAGTTGTAAATGATAGATTTAGATTAGATTGTTATTGTTGTGGAGGTTGGTCTAAGTTAGATCTGAATATGGGATAAGGGTTAGATTATTGTTGTGATAGTTGTTGGTTTAAATTTTGGTTGGATTTGAAGAATGTTCGATTCCAGGTCGATGGTGTGTTAGTGTTTTGTGAGGTGGAGGTGGTGTTTTCTTGTGGCCCTAAAAACAAAGGGTTTGTCCTTCAAGTTTTATTTGGTGGATTCAAATGTATGGTGTTATGAGTCATAGGTATGGTGTTGTTTGGTTTTTGTGTAGTAAATTATGTTCTAAATGTAGGTGTGGGATTTATGTAAATAATTTTTTTATTATATGAGGTTTTTCTAAATGGAATTCTTGTATTCAACTATTTTTATGTGGTGTTGTGTGATGGAGTCTTTGTGTTAAGTGAACCTTGTCCTTGAGATCTTAAATTTGATATTTCTCCTATGATAGTGGAAATGTCAAATGTAAACAAGAATCCTAGCTCCATCCTATGCAAGTGATACAAAGTATCTATTAGGACCGACATATATGAGTTCTTCTAGTATACACAATATATGAGGATCTTGTAAATCATTATCAATTTTATTTGGCTTTAGATTTTGCTCCATATCATTTAAGGTATACTCATAAAAGGATGGTTTAGTTTTAGATTGTCACATTGGTTTCTCATTAGATGTGGACCCAAAGCGCATAAAATTAGTGGGTTTAAAGTTATGGTCAATTATGAAATCAATTTATTTTCTTTTTCTTTGTGATCTCATTTCAACCATAAAATATTTGTTGTGATTTATTATTTTTGTACTTTAAATGTTTTTGAATTTTTTGGATTTTTGATGGATGCAAATGAGTATGAGATTATGCTATGTTGTTTTTGGATTTTTATTTTGAAAAATGTTTATAAATGCATTAATTTTTAGATTTTCTAATTTTTAGCTTTGAAAGGGATACGTGACAAATAATAAGGGACAAAGGTGATCAAATGATAAACCTAAACATCAAGAATGATAACTTATTAATATGATGGTTTGATAAAAAATTAACTTTAACTAGACTCATGAGTTATAGGTCCTACTCGTTGATGAGATAATGGGAAAATAATGAGGTTTAAGATGTTCAAAAGGTAAAAGTTGAATTGATTCTTGGTTTAAAAATAAAATGATGAAAATTTATGATGTGAGATGAGCTTAATCTCGGGATACAATTTTAAGCTAGATAAAGTGGGAAAATGCTAAAAATACAAGACTAAACTAGAAAATACTCTATTTTTTAATTTCTTGTTACTGTGTAAAATTAGGTTTGAAATCTATACTTTCAAAGTTAAACCCTAATTTCTTTGTGTAAATAGATGTGTTAGAGAATAAATAGATGTGGTAAGAAAAATACACAAATGAGGTATTAAAAGTAACAATTGCATCATAGGACTGTAACAAATGTATTACAACACTCAACAATTGTGTTACAATCACATTTGTGGTACTGATTTTGGATCAATGTGGTGTTCTGACTTTCTAGGTTTTTTGAATATAGGTGTGTTATAGAAATTGGCAGTTGTAGTATACAACATAGTTGTGGTACAAAAAAATAGATGCAGTGCAAAATTTAATATATGTACCACATTGATTCTTCAAATGCGTTGTAGAATACAAATGTGATGCAGGAATTAACAAATGTGGGTGCTTTGGAATTTTTCCTTAAAACAATTTTCTAAGTGACTTTTTGTGTTTGATTTTTCAAATTTGGATAGAAGACACTTATAAAACACAAAATATAGAAACAATTGTTTAAGTCTTTGACTCTTGGTAACAATTTGTAAGGCCCAAAGGCCAATGGTATCACTAAAATAGTACAGAATAAAAATAATTGAAGACAACACAACTTAGTTAATCAAATAGGAATGTAGACTTTATGTAGGCCCAGTTCATAGTTAAGTGATAAATACTCCACAAGATTAGATAGAAACACCTTTCTTTATGAAATAAGATAGCTATACATCTAGTAGCATAGGCCCAATATGGTAATAGGCTCACCTTCTATCTCCCTAACAGGCTATAAATAGCCAATCCAAAGATTTATATCTCTACTTAAGGGAGTATGTGGTGAGTAGATTCATGGATTGATACTTGTATATTGCACTACATCAAATTGTGATTGAGAAAATCCTAGGCTTCTATTAACAAAGGTGTTTACTAAGGGTCTACTATGAATAGAAATCTCAACTCATAATGCCTGATTCAAGGGTGGATTCCCTATCCTCTTCACCTATATGTGTCTTGATGGATGGAGGGTCACCAGGCTATGTTCAAATGATGCTAAATTTCCTTGAGGTAAAACTTTCGCTCTCCCCCCTTTATATAGCTTTCTAGGAAATATGTTTGAGATTAGAACCTAAGGTGATGAGGCCCCCAAGCAAATGTCTCTACTTGAAATAAATGGATATGGTGTTTCCTTTGATCCCCAAGATCATTCTTAAAGGTTACCAAAAACACCACTCCTCAGGTAAAAAATTTAAAAACTAATGCATTTTTTTATTCCCAAGGTGACACAAGGTGTGAGTGAAGAACATACATGTCACTAGTCAACCAAGCATAGAACAAATTCATTATTTTTAAGCCCAAGTAAAAATTTATTCTCTAAAAAAATAAAGACACAAAGTTTTAATTTTTAGTCTTTACCAAGTGAACTTGCATCTAATTAATCAACAATTTCAACGTAGTGTCTTTTTCAAGGAATTTGCAATAATGAGGGTTAGTAGTTTCAAAGTAAAATCTTTTCCCAACAATCATCACAAATCTTCCAACAGATATTAGTAACCCAAAAACTTGATCTATCTAAATCAAAATGTAAATCAAAATAAGATTTGAAAATTTAATGTTATACCTCTTAGATATGTTCATCACTATTTCTAATAGATGTCTCACAAAAATTGTTGCAGTGCTGGAAAAGAAAGATGCATCACAAAATTAATAGATGCAGTGAAAAAATAAATATGATTGCAATATAGGAAATGAATGTAGTGTAGAAATGTAGTTGCATCATAGAACTTGCAAACACCAAAATCACTAAAAATGCATAAAATAAACAACCCAAAAATGATAATAGAAATGTTCTAGGGTTTCAAACTATTAGTTATATGTCCTATGTAATGAGTAAAAATAGCAATTGTTAGTAGAAAATAGAAATATTTTAAACAAATTCAATTGTATTATATATTAAAGTGGATGCATCATAGAAAAATATGCATGTGTAGCTATAATATAGATTCATTACAAGATTATAATAGATGTGGTGTTGTAGACAGATGTGATGCAAAATGCTATAGATGTGGTGTTCAACACTCATAGGTGCACTGTAGAACATGTAGCTTCAAAATTTTCTATTTTTTCAAAAAATTTATAGTTTCAGATCGGTTTCACCATTTCTATGACCATAAATAAAGATAAATTAGCATGAGTCAATAACAACCACTAAACTATAATATTTAAGCAATCCAAGTCTAATATATCAATAAAGAACAATGTAACATAAGAAATCAATAGTAAAAGCAATACCTTCCTTCCTATGTAAAAATTGAATCACCTTCATTGTTCTTCTCTAATTTTCCTCTGCCCTCAAGTTTTATGTGTGAATAATTATACTAAGGTCATATTGATATTGATAGAAAAATATAAAATATTTGTGGTTTTCCTCCAAATGAGAATAAAGTTTTCTTTTATAGAAAAGGTTGATTTGATGGACGGTCAAGATCAAAAGGACTCAAGAAATTGATGGTGGATAATCAATGAAAGGAATTCATTGATTAGTTAACTGGTTGCATGATTTCAGTTAACTATTTTCATGATAAATTGATTGATTAGTTATGATATTTTATTGATCCATTAACTTAGACCACGTGGAAGTGAACTGCATTGATTGAGGAGTGAAATGGAATTGATTATTTAGTGGACTGAGAGTAAGTCTCAATTAGGAAATGAGTTAGAAATGTATGAGATTTAATAATTAATTAAATTATTTAACTATTAAAGTAATTGATGAAGAGAGACCTCACTCAACCCACAAAATTTTAGATTACACAAACTCCATGAATGAAGGATGGAAAAAAAATTAAAAATAACTTGTGTTAATTTTAAAATCAATTACAATTTCTTACCCATAAAATTTGCATATGCAAGTAAACAAATAACTTTATTGAAAATCATATTATATTAAAAAAATAATCAACCCCATTGCCTCTCTAACTCTTCAACTTCCATGTACAACTTTGGTTTCCATTCTTCACAAGTTTTGATTTCTTACAACTACTAAGCCATTCCATATGGCTCTCTCAACCCAAACAGAATGTGGGTATGTACTCTTCCATCAATCATGTTTCCCTCAACTTGCAACCTTATTAATTTTTTATGCCCTGCTCTACTCCCACTTATCCACCACATCACATGTTCCTCTCACTAACTCCACACTAGTTTCTTGGTTGACACCCCTTCAAAGAAACCTAGATCCTTCATATATTTCCTTCCCCATTTATTATGTGTTGAAATGCACAAGATAACTAACAGGGGGGGTGAATCAGTTGTCACCAATGACATTCACAAATATCAAACAATTATTAACTCCACACCCATTTTAATTTGTTATTGAGTATGAGCATGAAGTGCAAATAACAAAAAGAAATATCAACACAAGAAACACCAAATCTATGTGGAAAACCCAATAAGGGAAAAACCACGATGAGGATTAACTCACAATATAAGAGTAATTGCAAGAAAAATTACAAAGAGGTTCACTACCAAAGGTAGGACTCACTGTCTAGATAGGAGGCTCACTGCCTATAGATAGGACTCACTATCCAAATGGGAGGCTCACTACCTATAGATATAGAAAGAAAATAGAAAATACACCACAAAAAAATTCACACATCTATAACCTTGATCAGAGAATTGTAAACACCATCAGCTGACTACTTTCAGGAGTCTAACACATTAAAGTTCTCACTGCCTCAACTCACTTTCACACAATCTTGCTTCTCACACTTGTGGCATGCAAAGCATAACATCTTGACTTGTATTTCAATTATCTTCAACATAATAAACTTTCTCTAAGGTCAGCTACACACACTTCATTTTATAAATTCAAATTAGTTCAGAAAATCAACATTCCCGCACTGCAAGAGAGCGAAAGTAGACCAAACCAACACTTAATCAAGACCAAAAACATCTTGGAAAAATCACACACTTCCTTAATTGATACTTATCCTTCACATGATGTGTAAACACCAGGTTAGCCAAACCTAATGAAAACACCAATGAACTTTGAAGTACACGCTTTCGCAAAAAAAAGATAACATGTGGACCACATAACAAACTTCACCATGCACATGAACACATCTTAGATTCCTTTAGATTCATCTGCAGCTACTACAACAACCTTCGTACACAAAACACTTTCCATCAGTCCAGACAGACTGTACAAACACACACAATAACTTTGAAACTAGTCTTTTGGAGAACTAAACCATGAACACCTTTGATAGAACACAAATAACACCATTATAAGTCTTCCTCTAGATCTGAAAGACCATAAATAAACACACAAAGGACTGTGGAGTAGATAAATTTCTCATAGTCCACAAACAAACAACTCTTCCAAACCAGTTCACAAACCGGTGAACTCAACTATCACTCTTCATTGGCCTAGAATCTATAATCCAGGATATATCACCCAAGGATTCTCTTAAAAAACACTTCAGATCCACACAAGCATACGATCAACATAGAAGAAATGTGGACCACATACCATAGTACATTCTTAACACACACAATTTTGTCTTCACTATCCATTAATTTTCTCAAAAGCACTTGGTAACTCATCATATCAGCACACCTGCAACAAAATAAAGATAGATCCATGTACTCACAAAGACTCAATAATATCTCAACTATACATGCACCACCTGTAATCACATTATTATTTTCTCTGCAATAACATATACTATGTTGAAATCAATGACAATATTAATGAAAACACCACCATACTTATTCATACTTCCAACAATCTCCCCATTTATCATTGATGGCAACACACGACTCTCTCTCTCCCCCTTTGACATCAATGGAAAAGAAAAGAAAAATATTTTTATATAATTTTGATCACTCCTCCTTAGGAGTGCACCCATGACAACACACATCTTATACTACAACAATGATACTTCCTACTCACCTTGGGGAGTAGACCCCAGTCATCAGTCCAAAAAAATAATGAATTTGTAGATCCGTTGGAATGATGCACCTCCATGTGCACCTAGTTCAAAGAAGGAGGGGCAGTAACCCCCAACGTCTCCCTAAGATACACAAACATATCCTTCGGAAGAGCCTTAGTAAATAAATCAAAAATCTAATCTTTGTAGGCACATATTCCTACTTGACTTCATTCTCCAATACCTTCTCTATCAAGAAATGATATCTGATAGATATATGCTATGTCCTTGAATGCATTACAAGATTCTTTGAAATATTTATTGCACTTGTATTATCACATAAGATAGGGATATGCTCATCACACATCACTCCTATGTCCTTCAATGTTTGCTTCATCCATAATACATGTGTGCAACTAGATGTTGTTGCTATGTACTCGACTTCTATAGTGGATAAAGAAATTGAATCATGTTTCTTGCTTAGCCATGAAACCAACCTGCATCCAAGAAAGAATGCACTACCACTTGTAATTTTCTGGTCATCCACACAACCATCCCAATCTACATAAATGTAAGCACTCAAAGTAAAATCAGTATCCCTAGGATACCAAAAACAATAATCCAAAGTCCCTTTGAGATATTTGAATATCCTTTTGTGAACCTAATTTTTTTATCCTAATCTAAGCATGCAAATAACTAAACTAGAATGCATAAAAAAAGACATAAGATCACCTCAAATGATTACCCTAAGGAAGAAAACACAAAAGAAATATAAAAAAAAGACAATGATTATACCTTTTGTGCTGACTCCTTGGTTGGCCCTTCATGTTGTTGAAGTTATGTGCTACTTGGATGGCTTTGTAATGAAGATGAGTACAAAATGAACAATGTGGATGCAATGAGGATGATAATATGAGCTAATACAAGTGCTACTACGCAAGAGGATGGCTTGGAAATGGCTTACAAATTTGAGAGCATAAGGGTGCAAATGACTAAGTTATGCAAATGCATTAGAAGAGGGGGTATTTATAGAAAAATTTGAATTCTCTAAGAAATTCAATGGTCAAGATTGTGCCACCATGGCCAAGATGAAGGGCTATGGTGAGTTGATGACTCACAAGCCCTCACATCTTAACATGTGGAGGGTGAAGTGGTGAAGGATGTGATGAGGTGTAAGTGAGGTGGAATAAGGACAAATGATGTGGAAGAAGGACATGTACCTTGAAAGTACATTGGGAGATGAGAAGATTTCCTCAAAAAGGAACTTCTTGTCCCCAAGTGGGAATGAAAGTGACACTTGAGGAATTTTAGAATTCCTCAAAAATATCCATGGGGAATAGGAAAGTAGTTGGAGAAATAAATGTGAATTAGAAATTCACATGATTGGAAGAATCTAGTGGATAAGACAAGGTTCCCAAAAAGGTAGGATTTTTACACATGTGGGTAATGTGATAGGTCAAAGGTTCTAGAAGATTTTGGCACATGTGAGTGATGTAACAAGTCAAATGTTCTAGAACTTGCATGGGAATAAGGAGCCTTGGAAGGATAAATGTGAATTAAAAATTCACATGGGGAAGTGAAGATTCTTGGGTGAATAAATGTGAATTAAAATTTTACATGGGAAAGAGGGTCAATGCTAAATATGGAACATGTAAAGGTTGACCAAAAAGGTATGCTAAATGTGGTAAGCTGATTTGATTAAGGTTGTGCAAATACATGGTAAGGAAATTAGTAAAGGATTAGAATCAAGTGGAAAAAGTTGGAGGATGTGACATTAATCCCTGATTAAGGGTGTGCATATCCTAACCATGAATTAATTAAATTAATCTAGATTAGAAGAGGATTATGGAGGATGTTACAAGGAGATAGAAAAAGGAAGAATTTTTAAATTGATTTAAAAAGATCAAATGACTAAATTAAATAAATTGACATGTTTATTTAATTTAGAGAAGAAAATGTGTAAGGCAAAGTATTTAATTGTAAAATTAAATACTTTAGTTAGAAAGATGAAATATTAATTAAAGAAATCATTTAATTAACATTGACAAAATAGATGAATAGAGTAGATGATTTTGACCATATGGAAGTGGTCAAATTTAGATGTCTACATTTTTCCCCTCTTCAAAATATTGTTAGAATAATAGTGTTTCAAAAAAAAGAAAATGCAGATGACTCCATAGAGGAAGCGACTAGAAAATGATGCCCCAACACGGGAGGAGATGTGTGAACTTCCCAAACGGAGGGGAATGAAGGGAGATGCCCCAATATTGTGAGGGAATGATCATGATGGAGGAATGCAGAAAAAATGGTAGGGTATGCCCCCTCGAGAGGGCAGTTGGGGAAGAGAAAGGGGCCTCAGGAAACTTCTCGATATGAGAAAATGAAGGGCATGGTTGGATAGAGGGAAAAAAACCAATAAGGTTTAACTTTTGAATGAAGTCGATTGGACATACGGTTTGCGAATGGCAGCCCCAGGAAGTTGGAGGATTACTTGGAGGAAATTTTTTTTAAATAAAAGCTAAAAAATACCCTTTATTGAAAAATGTTAAAAAGGAGGGAAAAGTTATATAAGGCAATTTTAGTAATTACCACTCTTCATTTGCACTATAGCAGGTGAGAGAGAGAGAGAGAGAAGAGGAGAGGAAGAAGACAAGGAGTGATGATGCCAAAGGATTATGACTCAGATATTATCCACTGGGGGGACAAAGTGCGGAGATTCTACCACGAATACGTGGTCCCACACCAGGTTAGAAACAAAACCGTTTCTAGTACTTTACGCATTTTTAATATATTTTTTAAGTTTTATGCCAATTTGAAAAGTTGGCTTTTGTTGTCAGGGTAGGGTAGGAAAATGGGTTAGAGGAAAAAATTTGATTTGTTGCCAAGTGGATTGAAAAACAATAGGTAGTTAGAGGGGTGTTTGGCAGTAGATCTGGCATGGGCACATTCTAAGGTTGTCCATAGCAGGGCAGCTAGTGAGTGAGGTGGTATTGACAGGGACTAACCTAGATCACACCATAGGGGTGTTGTTTGGATGGGACAATCTTCCCATTTAGAAAGGGTAGTTGGATGTGGATTGATGTTTGTCACTGAGGCTACCAACATTACAACTTTATCTATGTGGACTGATCAGTGGGATATTGCTACTAGACTAGAGTAGGAACTTCTATAGTTTATGGTATATGGAGGTGATCCAACATATTGTTGAGGTGAGGGAGGGATAGTTTTCTTGGGGTACATGTGTACTAGTGCATCTGTACAGAGATATGCGCGTGATCTACTACCGAGAGGCACTGAGTGTGACACATGTGACTTTATTATAGGTATGGTCCTAGGAGCATATTAGTATTTCCAGGCCATTAGTGGTGAGGAGAGGATGGGCAGAGGAGACAACACCTATAGCCTGGTGGTATGGGCAGGATGAGGGCTAGGTTTGGCATTATGAGATGTAGGGGGATATGGACGGATGGAGGAGCGCATAATATGGTGTTCATACATGTTTCAATGATTTATGAGATGGAGGGATGATGAGGTGAGACAATGAGGCTACTTCATGTCCAAAGGTTACTTAGTTGGGAGTCAGCCTCACATAGTTGAGGTGCACAGGCCAGATAGAGTGACCCAGTAATTTGGGTTGGTACAGGATATTCTAGCAGGTCCTAACATGTTTCAACAGATCATCCGAGACCAACCATGGGGAGAGCCGATCTCACCGATGTTTTCTAGAGAGGACTGGGAGACATTTTTGTGGCATATCCAGGGAGGGTTGTTGGGGAGGCGGATGCAGGGGTGACAGTGTGATACACCAAGTGGTTTCACAATCATTGGTGGGATAGGATTACACTGACACAACCCATTGTGGGGGCCACAAGATTTGGATCAAATGATGAGGGAAAAGAGAGGAGGGGATAGCAGCGAAGAGGATAGGAGGCAGCTGGGGCCACGAGAGGATGTAGGGGTTGCAGGATAGCAGGGTGGAGGACATGATGAGATTAGGACCACAAGACAACTAGAGAGGATGAGGAGGGAGAGGAGACAGTGGGAGAGGCATAAAGTGAGAATGGATGTGGGAGGGGAGATGGATGCAGCACAATTAGGCGATGGGAGGGGGTCAGAGGACACAACACAGTAGGAAGAGGAGAGGGGGTCAGAGGTGGAGGCGGGAGCAATGGGATAGCATATGGGCATAGGGAGTAGAGTAAAACTGAGGAGAGTGCGAGTGAGGAGCAGGGTTGGATGGGAGGATATAGGGGCTATAGGACATCATGATGGAGGATAGTGTGAGACTGGGGCCGGAGGACAGCCAGATAGGATGACAAGGAGGAGTAGATGATGGAGGGGGGACCAAGTGGAGATCAGAGCTGAGTAGGAGCCCCATGAGCCAAAGATGGGGATGAGTGAGGAGAGAGAGGAGCCTAAGGGGGAGGTGAGATTTGTAGGATGATAGATGAGGGTTGGGTAGAGTGGACAACCGATGAGAGTTTGGGTGACTAGAAGGGCAAGCAAAGGATGATGAGATGGGGCTGGATGCTATGGATGTTGATGTTCATATGGTTGAGCAGTTGGCAATGGTACTAGGTGCATCAGCTAAGGATCTTGTTGTATTATTGAGGGGGGGCTAGGTGAGGCTACGAATGAAAGAGCAGAGACTAAGGATTGCAGAGGTGGAGTTGAGCAGAGTCCAGGCGCATGGATAGAGGGATTATGGTTTCATTGTGGATCACCTAACCTCACAGGTATAGGACGCGAAGAGGGAGATGGATGAGCTGTGAGCAGAGATGGAGGAATTACGAGGTGAGCTAGCCAGAGTGACATAGGAGTGGGAAAAACTGCATGTAGTGATGACTATAGTGCAATCCAAAGGACAATAAGAGCCTAGAGGGGTAGTAAATCAGGGTCTAATAGAGGGGGTCTCAACAGGGTGAGAGGTAGATGGAGGAGGTAAGGGTACAAGTGACAGGACTAGTGAGGGAGAGGACAGAGCTCTAGGATAGGGTGTCTACAATAGAGACAGTGCTTGGGGATGTGAGGGTGAGGGCGGAGGTAGTAGAGGCCCAATTAGAGACTATGTAGAGAGAGAGGACATGGTGCATATAGAGGTGCAGGCCCTTCGGGGTGAGAGATAGATCACAGAGAGAGACACAAGTGATGCAGGAGGAGAGAGATAGGTACAAACCTTACAGGGGGAGAGAGATGCATCAGTGGCTTAGGCAGAGAGTGTAGAGAGAGATGTGGAATAGGGACAGTCATAGGCAATATAGCATGAGGGGGGTGAGACAGGGTTAGAGGTACAAATATTGCAGGTGTAGATGTAGGCTATGCAAGTACAAATGCAGAATGAGAGGGATAGGGCCATAGAGCATATATAATGGATGGAAGCAGAGAGAGATCAACTGAGGTTGGCATAGGATGCATGGACACAGGAGAGGGGAATCATTAGCAGGGATCGAGATAGAGACATGCATGAGCGAAATGCCACTAGATATTAGGCTGTAGAGAGTTCTGAGTACATGAGAGAGGTGACCTACTAGATGTTCGCTTATCATCATGTAGTTCCAGATACAGTGCATTGCACATTTCAGTATGTCCAACAAGCTCCTTCGATGCCAACACCATCCCAGATATTAGGGACACATGCTCGAGGATATAGTGAGTCACAGGGGACCCTCCCTCATAGGGGGATGATGCCCAACACTCCACAGAGGTCAGATGTGGGCATCTCATTTGGTAGATGAGGGGATACCAAATTTTGACAGGTGCAGGATGGACAGTATAGAGTTTTTGATATAGATTTTTGTACTAATACTTTATTTTGTGTATATGATGGATATATATTTTGGTTATATCGATGGACATTATTATGGATTATGAGATGGATATATGATTTTGATATTTATATGACATGTGACAGCCCTTATTGACACCATCTTATGTATATTATGGATGATTCTATTTATGCATATATGTATGTGTATGATTTTATGATGTGTGATCCTGATTATTTGTTCATGTTTATGATGTTATATGTTGATACCTTGTATAGATGCAACTAACATGTGTAATGCAGGATGTGATCTATGTTTTCATGATTTTATGGATGATGCATATCGACTTAACATTTTTTGATGTAGGTGGTGATGCATGTAATGTGTTAATGATATAATCTAGAAATGTATGTAAATGAATCTAAGATTCCATAGAAGAACTAATCATGATTAATTTAAACAACTTAAGATAATAATGCAATGAACAAATAATGCAACATAAATGTCAATAAGGACTTGTATGAGAATGTGGGTGGGTGTAGTGAAATTTTCACTTGTCGAAAACCATTGATATCTTGAGAAGAATGGGAGAAAGAGAAGGTGAATATTTGCACAACCAAAATCATAGGTTGATGGATAGGGATGAATGCAACAAAATTGATTTATGAAATGCAATCCTAATTCAAATTTTCCATCTTTGGAGAACTGATTTTTGCTATAGCATAAGACACCATGTGCCAAGGTATATAGAAAAACCAAGGCAAGTTAGTATCTAATGCATAGAAAAAACACAACAAACAAGGTTATCCCAATGCCCCAAAGTGACAGAGACTTTGGTCGGGTCAGGCATTAGGATAACCACAAGCACAAAGGGATGTCCTAGCATAACACAAAATCTTGGAGATCCTGGTGGGTACTACATGGGACAACCCAACAGACAACAACAATAAACAATCAAGATATTCCCCTATCTTAACTCATAAAAACACACCATAATATGATAGATCATGGTGACCTTGATTAGTTAGAATAGGGAGCTCAAACAATTAACAAAAGCCAAAATTATTAAAACATCACAATCAAGTTCAAACATCCTTTGCCATAGGATTAAGAGGATGGATGGGGTTGATGAGGCCTGTTAGGAAGGATGCATCCTGTTGAGACCAATGATGGATACTAAACTAAGATGACCCACACAACACAAGATTTTTTGACACTAATCAGATCTTCTGATACTAGAGGATCCTGTTTGTGACAAACTAGCTAGATAAGGGCATACTTGACAACATAGACAAAACACTGACACAGGACTGACACACCCTAATGACCTAGGGGCTCAGGGGTTGATCAAAGATCAGCCTTGCCTATGTGAGAGCGCAAAGCCCTTGTAGTGCAAGAAAATACCATCGATAAAAATGGAAAGAGAACCAATGGAGAATGATGATTAAAGACATGACTGAAAAATTCCCCAGGGAAGGATCAAATGATCAACCTTCCCTACGTGAAAGTGCATGGGAACGTAGTTCAGAAAAGACAAATGATGACCAACGATGGATAAGAGCGCAAAGGAGATGATGGAGAAGATGATGGATGACTAAAAAAAGACGGTCAAAATGCCCCAAGGGTGGATCAAATGATCAACCTTTCCTATGTGAAAGCACATGGGCAAGGTAGCTTGAATGAGACCAACACAACTGGATGAGATCTAAGTGGAGACCGACACAATGACGGACCCTAGATGATGAAAAACCGACAAGACAACTATACAAATGGAACAAGCTTAGATGAGGATAAAATCTCAGGATGATTGATAATGGATAATTTTCTAATACTCAATCAAAACATACCAAGTGAACAAGGTCAGGATGTGGATGAAGTGTGGTGCAGGAGCACCTAGGTAATCAGGAGCTTTTGGAAGTGAGTTTTTGTTTTGTTTTGCCTTTTTGGCATTTCGTTGATCTGGATGATTTTGATTTTGTTTTCTCATAAGGTCATGTAGACCATTAGTGGTGACCCAGGGATGGTTTTGATTAGTTGGAAGGAGGTTAACAAGAGTTAAGTAGTTTTAACTCTTCATTTTGGCTAAATTGTAAAAATTGCCTAAGTGCTTGAAAACACATTGGGTTTTACAAAAATGCATTTTTAGGTCATCTAAGCCTCGACCCAAGAAGAAAAAATATTTGGGAGGCATATTTAAAGGTGGCCTCGACCTTTGTACAGGGTTGGAAAATTTTTTGTATGGACTGTGTTTTCAGAAATTGAAGAAAACAACGTTGAAAAGGCAGTTTTCCTATATTTTTGTGTTGAAACTGATCTTTAATGGTGTGATTCTATCATTTTACTGTGTGTAGTATGTAGTGTGAGGCTTATACAATCTTTGGAAGCCTTTCTTTTGATTTTTTAGTGTGTTTTTAACTTGCATTTGTAAATACATTAATATTCTGTGTTTTCTAGCCTGAATCAAGCAGTGTTGGAAAGATGGAGACTTAGAGCACCTTCCCACCGTACAATTTATACAGCCTTTTTGGAAATGTTCCCTACCTCCATGATTGTAAATATGGTAGGAGTTAGTTTGTTTTTGGTTGCAGGAATCAAGAGAAAGGCCTTAGCGTAGGCGAGACAGTGAGAGCTCGGCTAGGAAAGGCTAGAGGACAACATGAATAATTTGTAGGGGAGTGAAGTTTTTTAAGAAATTATTTTTGGAAGATTTAGGGGAGTGTCTTGGCTCTGCATGGTGACAAGGAAGATCCTTTAACAATCGATTTGAATGAAGAACTTTCTAACATTCTTGAATCAGCCTGAGAAAGCTAAGGAAACCCTAGCTTCATGACAAATTGGGTGTCTAGATAGCATACAGCCTGAGTAGTCTTGAAACCATAAGAATCTTGGAGGTGAGGGCATGTGAAACACATTTCCTAAGCAAAGAACCAGGTTACTTGGTGGGTTTATAAATAACAAGGATTTTTCCCCTGTTCAGCGACCTAATTGGGGCTCAAGGCTACTAGCCTTTTAAACCCAAGAAAAGCATTTTCTTGCAAGCGATGGAGAACTAGTGAATGGAGGTTGATCAGGAGCCTTTGTTAGATGATTTTGAAGCCATGGAAGATTTTCACACCCCTGCAACAAGATTTGGGAGTATTTGGAGGTGAGCTAGTCTTTAAGAGTATTAAGGGATAGGAATTGCATGAGAGGAAGAGCACCAAGTTTGGCTCAGTTTATGGACTTGAATTGATAGCAGGGTTGGCAGAGGAACCAGGGGTGCCTAGGTAGCATAGGACCTATAGGTTGAGTGGTGGAGGAAGTGACACCAAGGGGTTATCAAAGGTGAGACCCATAGCATTGAGTCAGTGATTGATTCAATCCAACCCTGTCCCTATCAGATTGGTATCAGAGTGAGTGAAAGATTTGGGAAAGAAATGTTGCATGTCATAAATTGAGTCAAGTGATTCTTCTACCATGGTGACCAACGTAGAACTGGCTAAGACGGTTGAAGAGCAAGAACAATACAATAAGTAGATGAGGGAAAGAATAGCTCAACTTGAGGCAGCAGTGAGGAGTGCACAGTTTGAGGGAAGAATTCCAAAAGAAGAAGAGGTTGTAGAGGAGGACAAGACACCTGAACTTGACCCTGTTTTGAAGGAAGAGCCTTTCTTTAAGGCATTGAAAGCCTTGAGTGGAAAAGCACTTGAAGGTATACCACTTTTCAGTGGAAAGATGGAAGCAAACCTAGTCATGGATTGGATAGAAGGCATGGACAATCACTTTGAGTGTGATGGAGTCACTGAAGCACAAAAGGTGAAGGTAGAAAAATCAAGGTTAAGAGGATCAACCTTGACATGGTGGAAATTTGTTCAGACTGAAAGGGAGAAAGAAGGCAAACAACCCATATCAACTTGGAAAGGAATGGTTGCTAAGGTAAAGGAAGCCTATATGCCAAATGATTATGAGATCCAACTTCACAAGAAGAGGAAAATTCTAAGGCAGAAAGACCAAGATGTCAACACCTATACTGAAGAGTTTCAGAAGCTTTGCTTGAGATCTAATGTGATAGAGGATGAGAGCCTAAAAGTGGCTAGGTGTCTTAATGGCTTAAAATGGAATATCCTAGAAGAGATGACTCTTTTGAGTCCTAAAATAGTCCACCAATGTTATCAGCTGGTTATGAAGATTGAGGAAAGGAACAAAAGAAAGCATGATCAGTCCTCTAAGGGTAGAGGCAGAGGCAGAGATCAAAGAGGACAGCGTGGTGGTTACCAAGGAAGAGGTAGTCACCAAAGAAACCAAGGAGAATCTAAGCTCACTGAGCATGGAGGTGAAACATCTTCAAGAGGAGGATTTAATAGAGGAAGAGGACCTCAGGGAGGTTCAAACAGAGGAAGAGGAGCAGGCAGGAGCAACTCTTATTTTGCAAGCATGAAGTGTTACCATTGCAACCAACTAGGTCACCCTGCTTATAGATGCCCAGAGAAAGAATCATCATCAAGCAATGAAAAGAGAGTGGCTTATGCACAAGAGGACACCATGAGTCCTAAGGCAACTAAGATCAGTCATATAGAATCTGAAATTGGAGAGAGTCTGATGTTTAACAGAGTGCTGATCAGACAACCAGTCAAGGAGGAACCTAAGCAAAGAAGATCTCTTTTTAGAGTAAGGTGCAAAATACTTGGTAAAGTATGCAAGGTCATTGTAGATTCTAGTTCTACAGATAATATAATCTCAGAGGAGGTAGTAACCAAGCTGAAATTGCAGAAGGTACCTCATACTAACCCCTACAAGGTCACATGGCTGAATAAAGGGCAGAGTGTTTTGGTGAATGAGCAAGTAACAGTGGAATTTTCAATTGGAGGCTACAAAGACAAGTTGGTTTGTGATGTATTTCCCATGGATGCATGTCATCTACTACTAGGTAGACCATGGCAATATGATAGAAGTGCCATTTATGATGGGAAAGAGAACACAATCTCATTCAAGAAAGATGGAAGAACCTTCAAGCTACAGTCATTGACATAGGAAGATGAGGGACAGTCAAAGGTACCTAACATCTTGTTGAGCAGTGGCAAGGAGTTCATTAAGGATCTACACCAAGGGAATGAAGGGTATGTGATCATGATGTAGCCCAAAGAGGAGAAAAGGCTGAAAGGATAGTCTTACTAGAAGCAGTCCAAAGGTTACTTGATAAGAACAAGACCATAGTGAGTGATGGTACACCAGCAACTTTACCACCAAAGAGAGCAATAAGTCATCAAATTAACTTCATACTTGGAGCCTCATTGCCTAGCAAATCATCATACAAGCTCACTCCTGAGCAAAACCTAGAGGTGGCTAGGCAAGTGGAAGAATTGTTGAGTCAAGGTCTGATTCAAAAGAGCATCGGTCCTTGTGTAGTCCCAGTTGTTTTGGAAACTAAGAAAGGAGGTAAGTGGAGACTTTGTACTGATTCTAGAGCAATCAATAGGATTACAATCAGGTATAGATTCCCAATACCTAGAATAGAAGATTTAATGGATTTCCTTGGAGGAGCACAGTATTACACCAAGTTGGACCTCAAGAGTGGCTACCACCAGATTAGAATTAAGGAAGGTGATGAGTGGAAGACAACTTTTAAGACAAATGATGGCTTATATGAGTGGAAAGTAATGCCATTTGGCCTCTCAAATGCCCCTAGCACGTTCATGAGACTAATGAATGAGGTGCTCAAGGATTTCATAGGGATCTTTGTACTATTCTACCTTGATGACATACTAATTTTCAGTAAGACAGCAGAAGAACATTTGAAGCATGTGGAGATGGTACTTAGCAGGCTGCAAGAAGAACAATTGGCAATTAACCTTGAGAAGTGTGAGTTCTTCAAGCAAGAACTTGTGTATCTAGGATTTGTAGTATCCCAAGGAACATTGAAGATGGATCCAAGCAAGGTGGAAGCCATCCTAAAGTGGCCTACACCAACCACAACAACAGAGGTAAGGAGTTTTCATGGTTTAGCTCAATTTTATAGGAAATTTATAAGGAACTTTAGTGGCATCTATGCACCAGTATTAGATACAATCAAGGGTGGTCAGAAAACAAATTTTAAGTGGACTCAAGAGGCTGATAAAGGGTTTGAGAAACTGAAACAAGAGGTAGCAACCCAACCTATACTTTTGTTGCCTAGTTTTGATAAGTTATTCACAGTTGAGTGTGATGCAAGTGGAGTAGCAGTAGGAGGAGTACTTAGTCAAGAAGGTAGGCCTGTAGCCTTCTTTAGTGAAAAGCTCAATGAAGCCAAGAAAAAATACTCCACCTATGATCTAGAATTATATGCTTTAGTGCAGTCCCTTAGGAAGTGGAGGCATTATTTGTTGCCCAAAGAGTTTGTGGTCTTCACTGATAACCAGGCACTCAGTTACATTAACACCCAAGAGAAGCTGAGTAATAGACATTTGAAATGGATGGAATACATCCAAGCCTTCACATTCATTATCAAGCACAAGAAGGGACAAATGAATAAGGTGGTAGATGCATTAAGCAGGAGAATGTTGACAGTCCAAGAGATATAGCTGAAAATCATTGGATTAGAGAGTTTCAAAGACCTCTATGGTGAGGATGAAGACTTCTCAGAAGCCTACAAGGTGTGCTCTGATTTTGAAAATCACTTTCATAGTCAATATGTTGAGTATACACTACAAAATGGATTGTTATTTAAGGGTAATCTATTATGTGTTCCAAGAGGGTCAATGAGGGAAAATTTGATTCAAGAAAAACATAATGGCAGTCTTAGTGGGCATTTTGGTATCAATAAGACTTTAAAACCAGTGCAAAGGTTCTATTATTGGCCTAAATTGGCAAGAGATGTCAGAAGATATGTGGAGCAGTGTGTTGTTTGCATGAAATCCAAAGGGGGAGCTAGAAATGTTGGTTTGTATCAACCTTTACCCATTCCCAACCGACCATGGGAGTGTGTTAGTATGGATTTTGTGGTAGGACTCCCCAAGACTAAGGCAGGGTTTGACAGTGTTTATGTAGTTGTGGACAGATTTAGCAAGATGAGTCACTTTATCCCTTGCAAAACTACACATGATGCAAGTTACATAGCCTATCTCTTCTTCAGGGAAGTTGTAAGAATCCATGGATTTCCATTGAGCATTGTATCAGACAGGGATGTGAAATTCATGAGCCATTTTTGGAAGACTTTATGGAGAAGATTGGGAACAAATCTATCATTTGGATCAACTTACCATCCTTGGACCAATTACCAAAAAGAGGTGGTTAATAGAGTGTTAGGCAAACTTCTAAGATGTTTAACCAAGGAGTAGGGACAAACATGGGATATGGTGATTTCTCAAGCTGAATATGCCTACAATGACAGTGTCAATAGAACTACAAGAAAAAGTCCTTTTGAGGTTGTGTATGGGATGCACCCAAGAGGAATTTGTGAACTTAGAGACCTTGGATCTTAGGAGAATAGGAGTGGACATGCAGAAGACTTCACTCAGACAATGAAAGAGATTCATGAGCAGGTCAAGCAAACAGTTACAACAGCAACCCAAAAGTTGAAGGAAAAAGTTGATTTTTCTAAGAGAGATGTGCAATTTGCAATTGGGGACTATGTTATGGTCCACCTCAACAAATCCAGATTGCAGAAAGGAATGGAAACCAAGTTACAAATGAAAAGAGTGGGTCCATGCAAGGTGTTAGCCAAATATGGCAAGAATTCATATAAGGTGGAATTACCATCAGATTTCGGCATCTCTCCAATTTTCAAGGTTGCTGATTTAATCAAGTACAAGGGATCAGTCAATGATGTGGATCAGAACAGCAAGGAAATATTCAAGGACATTAGCAACCTGTCCATACCTACTCAGGACAAGCCTCAGGCAGAGAAGATATTAGAGTCAAGGGTGAAGAAGACCACAAAACACAAGGTGTACATAGAACACCTCATTAAGTGGAAGACCAAGCCTGAATCTGAGGCCACTTGGGTGGATGAAGCTGATTTTAAAAAGTAGGGCATTAACTTGTCCTTACTCTCTCCTTCCAATCTTTCATGTTTGAGCTAGGAGGGGGAGAATGCTGCAGGAGCACCTAGGTAATTAGGAGCTTTTGGAAGTGAGTTTTTGTTTTGTTGTGCCTTTTTGGCATTTCGTTGATCTAGATGATTTTGATTGTTTTTTCTCATAAGGTAATGTAGACCATTAGTGGTGACCCAGGGATGGTTTTGATTAGTTGGAAGGAGGTTAACAAGAGTTAAGTAGTTTTAACTCTTCATTTTGGCTAAATTGTAAAAATTGCCTAAGTGCTTGAAAACACATTGGGTTTTACAAAAATGCATTTTTAGGTCATCTAAGCCTCGACCCAAGAAGAAAAAATATTTGGGAGGCATATTTAAAGGTGGCCTCGACCTTTGTGCAGGGTTCGAAAAGTTTTTGTACGGACTGTGGTTTTTAGAAATTGAAGAAAACAACATTGAAAAGGCAGTTTTCCTATATTTTTGTGTTGAAATTGATCTTTAATGGCCTGATTCTGTCATTTTACTGTGTGTAGTATGTAGTGTGAGGCTTATACAATCTTTGGAAGCCTTTCTTTTGATTTTTTAGTGTGTTTTTAACTTGCATTTGTAAATACTTTAATATTTTGTGTTTTATGGCCTGAATCAAGCAGTGTTGGAAAGATGGAGGCTTAGAGCACCTTCCCACCATACAATTTGTAAAGCCTTTTTGGAAATGTGCCCTACCTCCATGCTTGTAAATATGGTAGGAGTTAGTTTGTTTTTGGTTGTAGGAGTCAAGAGAAAGGCCTTACCCTAGGTGAGACAGTGAGAGCTCGGCTAGGAAAGGCTAGAGGACAACATGAATAATTTGCAGGGGAGTGAATTTTTTTTAGAAATTATTTTTGGAAGATTTAGGGGAGTTTCTTGGCTCTGCATGGTGACAAGGAAGAGCCTTTAAAAATTGATTTGAATGAATAACTTTCTAACAGTCTTGAATCAGCCTGAGAAAGCTAAGGAAACCCTAGCTTCTTGACCAATTGGGTGTCTGGACAGCATACAGCCTGACCAGTCTTGAAACCATAAGAATCTTGGAGGTGAGGGCATGTGAAACACATTTCCTAAGCAAAGAACTAGGTTACTTGGTGGGTTTAGAAAGAACAAGCATTTTTCTCCTGTTCAGCGACCTAATTGGGGCTCAAGGCTACTAGCCTTTTAAACCCAAGAAAAGCATTTTCTTGAAAGCGATGGAGAAATAGTGAATGGAGGTTGTTCAGGAGCCTTTGTCAGATGATTTTGAAGCCATGGAAGCTTTTCACACCTTTGCAACAAGATTTGGGAGTATTATGAGGTGAGCTAGTCTTTAAGAGTATTAAGGGCTAGGAATTGCATGAGAGGAAGAGCACCAAGTTTGGCTCGGTTTATGGACTTGAATTGATAGCAGGGTTGACAGAGGAACCAGGGGTACCTAGGTAGCATAGGACCTATAGGTTGAGTGGTGGAGGAAGTGACACCAATGGGTTATCAAAGGTGAGACCCGGAGCATTGAGTCAGTGATTGATTCAATCCAACCCTATCCCTATCAAAGTGATAGGATAGGATAGAATATGGAGACATGTAGTAACTAGGACACAAGATAGGTAATTATTAATATATCTAAGGATGATGCATGTTACCACCAACTGTACTCACCAACCGTACTCATCTAAGGCACCACCAAGGGTGGTTTTCACCATAGGATAAACTTATTTCTCTTTACTATTTCTGGGATTTTTTGATTTTTTAATTTTTTTGTATTTTTTAGATTATGGAAGGATAGGAGGACCCAGTTGATATAAGTGTAAAACCTCTTTAGGTGCATTATGTTGATAAGCTCTTTTGAGGGGTTCCCCTTCAGGTGTGGAAAGTCGGTAAGCCCTTGATCCATATTTTCCTATGATAACATAAGTGTTGGTGTAATTAATTATTTAATTACACTTACATAAGTTTACTTAGGTATCATTTTCTAGGTTCACATGCTTAGGATAAAAGATTCTTTCTAGAAGTATTACTTGGCTTTTCTAGAACTTATCTAGCTAATGCATAATTTCCTAGATGATTAGTTTGTTAGTTGTCTCATGTCATAGGATTGTGACATTTGTCAACTTCATGATTTCAACCTTTCCTATATAAGGAAGGTCTTTGTATTCATTTGTAACATACTTCATACCTCATCATTTGATAGGTCTTAATATAAAGCAAGCTCTTTCTTACATATCCTCTTGTAGAAGGTTTACATTATTTTTGCAAGTGGTCTTGGGTGTTGAGTGGATATCTTCAGCTCTTACATGGTATTAGAGCCAAATCTTGCAAAACCCTTCTCAGATTTGAGGGTTGAGCTATTGCTAGTGAGAGATATTGATTTGAGGTTGTCTCTCCATCAGGGGGCTTTCATGGAAACTTATTTTTGGCTCGTGTTGGAAGAGATTTGAGTTCAAGGCAACTGATAAATTCAAAATTGACTTTTGTTTCGCCTAAATCTAACATTTCTAGTCAAAGTTGTGGAGGTTTGAAGATTTGCAAGATCTGAAAGTTGCAGAGCTTCAAGTGCATTTTCATTCAGATCCAGCCTCACCATCATTTCCAGGAGGTTCGAGAGACGAAAATTGACATATAATATTCGCTATTTCTCCTTCAACTATTCGTGAGGCAATTTTGTTTTACCTAGGGTGGTCATATGACCCCCGGGTATAGGGTACGATTATTTCATTTCACAGAAAAAATATTCTAAAAAATATCTTCTGCATTTTTGGTATTGGGCTATTGAAAAATTATTTCAGGCATTTTTTTATGTTTTGAGGCATACAAAAATTCATTGGTGGCATTTAAATTTGGGGTTTATTATTGTCTCTATGGATAAAGATTTGTTGCAATGCATTATAATTTTGCTAGGGCAATATTGGCCCTCCTGTACCACCAACCTACATGTTGGTCAACCTAATCATTTCCAACGACCACTTGCCTACTCCCGTGCATCCTCTGGTGGCAAGTTCATATCATTGCCAACCCAAGGATCTCCAACACTGGCTACATTCATTCTTTTTGGTCGAAATTTTTTATCACTGGCATGTGCCCTTTCTCATCACCAGCTGTCTATTTCATCGGCCATGGTTTCTCCATCTAGCCAATGATTGTACCTTCTTCTAACCACCAATGTTTATTTCTCTGCCAGCCGAGATCTCTAGTCACAAGGTCTGCTTGGGGTACTTGGTCACTGCCTTCATAATTCTCGTCGACATTCATTGTTGCCATAGTCCATTATCTATCAGATCATGGTCTCACAGGTGGGTACCAGCTTCTGCATAAGCGTACTAGTTATTAATCCGTTGGACTATACTTTTTGCCAGCCAACCACAAGCCATCACCACCAATGCCAAATTCTTCACTGTCGGCTTCCTACAAATATTTGTGGTTCTTTCACTCTCCTACCTATGCATTAGTCCCATCATCAGTCGTTGTTGGCCCACATACCATCATATGAATCGAAGTCATGTACTCAACGGTTTCCATCGAGTCTTCATTGCTTCAGCCACCAGCAGTCATTGCATACAACTTGGTTGTAGTCTCCTCAGTGGGTAATATGGTATGAGTCCATCACAGGACCTGTCACCTTAGGTCATATTCCAATTGGCAGTATGAAATGCTTTTAGCATAAAGTTGTTTAAATTAATATTTTTTTATAAAGTCGACAGTCCTTTATAGCCACTAGGGCTTATTTTTGCGGTGGTGTTTTATTTTTGAATTTTTTGTGGGTATGGTCATATGCACGACCCGATTGTAGCCCCTGGGTGCACAATTTTTGTGCCTAATTAGTCTGAAAGTGTACCTGATTTTCCCCCAAAGTGCCTAAATTAGGCCTTTTTTTCATTTTTGTCTAACTTTTCGTCACGATCTCCAAATTCTACAAACGAGATATTGACAAAAAGCTCTTTCTAAGTACTTCGCTGTGGTGCAGGTCTTTTTGACATATTTTTCTATAGGTACAATTTATTCACAACTGAAGTCATATCACCCCTTTGGACCCCCAAGCTCATAACTTTCAGCCAGTTTCTCTGATTTTGGTGATTCAAGTTGCATTTGGAAGGTATTGAGGAGCTCTTTGATTTGGTTCATGCACTTTTTTCAATTTCAGCTCCAAGTGTGAGATATTCAGATTTTTGCATATTTGCTTTCTGCTTCATAACTTGGACATCTTGATACTTGAAGAAGTTTTGTTTGTGGGGGGGGAGTTTATTTTCAGTTGTATTATCATATTTGGGAGGTTTCATATCAGTTTGATTCAGATATTTTCCATATTTACACTCTTGGTACTTGTTGATCTCATGGCTAAACTAGGATTTGAAGTGTTGACTCCTCATAACTATCACACCTGGAAGGTAAAAATGTAGAGATTGCTTTGGTCAAAAGGTTTGTGGTCCACCATGGGTGATCACCAACCTGATTTTACTAGAGAATATGAACGATTTGCTCATAGGAATAAATGTGATGAAGTTATGGGTTTAATTGCAATGCATGCTTCAAATAGTTTATTCTTTCATATTGATGAATGTACAAGCCCTAAGTAGGTGTGGGAAATGTACAAGATGCTCTTTGGTGCAGTTAGCGAGGTTCTTTCCATGCAATTGGAGGCTGAATTGGCTTCACTTTCTACAAATGCATTTTCCACCATTGAAGACTACTTGGTAAAATTTAAATATCTAAGATCTCAATTGGCTGGATGTGGCAAGGAGAAAACTGATAAAGAATGCATCTTTTGGATTTTTTCTAAGTTGAAAGGTTTATTTGCATACTTTTCTACTTCCTTCTATGCAATGATGGATGGATTAGGTGATTCTTTTGTAATGCCCTCTTTTGAGACATTTTGTGATAGGTTGACTAGAGAACAAGGTAAACTTAGTCAACTTGATACACATAGTAAGAATCATGCTTTAGTTGCATCATCATCATCATCTAAGGATAAAGGAAAGAAAAATTTCAAACCTAAGGCAGAATCTAAAGAACCTCCCACCTCTTCAAAAGAGGAAAAACCTAAGAAGGAGAAGAATAAATGTGGTTACTGTACAAAACCAGGGCATGGTGAACAAACTTGTTACAAGAAAGAGTTAGATGAAATAAGGCAACTCTTCAAGGAACACAACATTTGTTTTCCTTCTAAATCTAAAATTTCATCATCTTCTTCTTCTCAATCAACATCTACTACACACACTGGTCATGCAGGTATTGCAAATAGGAATGATATGATAGATGATTATAAACAGAAATGACATTCCCTTGTTGTCACACATGTTGACAGGTCTAAAAATTGGATTTTTGATTCTGGAGCCTCCTATCATATATCAAGCCAACCTAATAGGTTTTCATGTTTGAAGCATACTTCACTTATGAAGATCTTGATGGAAAATGATGTGTATCTTGATGTATTTGGTAAAGGGGTTATTGATGTGCCGCATGGTTGCTTTAATAATGTGCTTTGTATTCATGATATTAAGCACAATCTTCTTTTAGTATATCAGATAGCACAAACTAGTAAATGAATTGATTTTACTCCAGATTCATTCTACATTCGAGATGTGGATACTAAGCAGCTTGTTGCAGTGGGTAGGACAAATCATCAGGAAAAGATCTACTACTTTTCTCATTTTGTTTCTGATGGTGAATGTTCCAGAAATGACTCTCCTAGATCCAGTGTGGATAGTTGTTCAGATGGTGGATGTCATGGATGGTTAAACCTCACCATTCATAATCCATGTAATGAGGTTGCATCTCTTCCTGCTCCTTCAAATTTGTGTCAGACTTCAGATGAGCAGGATCCTTGTGGTTTTCTAGATTTGCACATAAAAGATGGTTTCTTAACAGGGTTATCAGATTTGGTATGTTAGACTTCTTTAGCATATTTGGAGGACTTGTTTGAGGGGTTTTCACTCCTTCTTGAACATTCATCTTTGGAGGTTTCTCTTGAGTCTCCACATTCTTTCTCTTCTTCCTTGATTTGGGTAACACCTAATTTTGTTGAGGCATCTTCAGAGGTTTCATGCTTCAGACTGCTTCCCTCCTGCTTCTTAATGGCGATGAGGTTTCTTCAGCATCGACCATTGGATATTTTTCTTCCCAAGGGAAGATACATTTTTTGCAGGCATTTGATTCTCTTTTTCTTTCATACATTCTTTAGTGGTTTTGGAGTTACTTCATTATGGGGGGCTATGTAGTTTCTTACTTTCCCTCCTATGGGGGTGATTTTGTAATATATATATGTGATGGATGGTTTACTTGGGGGGTATCATGGAGTCCTCCATCCTTCCTCACATGATTTCTTTCTTTTGTTTCTTTTTTCTCTTTTGGAGAGGAGTTTTGTCCCATTTGGTTTTCTCCTTTTCTCCGGTTGTGAGAGATTTCTTTTTGCATTTGTAAATGGGTACCTAACATGGCCTCATAGTCGGGAGCCATCATTGCATCTTTGCATCATTTGCATAATAATATTCTCCCTTAGTTGCACTTATGGTGGGGTGTTGGTGTAATTAATTATTTAATTACACTTACATAAGTTTACTTAGGTATCATTTTCTAGGTTCACATGCTTACGATAAAATATTATTTCTAGAAGTCCTAGTTGGATTTTCTAGAACTTATCTTATCTAGCTAATGCCTCATTTCCTAGGTGATTAGTTTGTTATTTGTCTCATGTCATAGGATTATGACATTTGTCAACATAATGATTTCAACCTTTCTTATATAAGGAAGGTCTTTGTACTCATTTGTAACATACTTCATACCTCATCATTTGATAGGTCTTAATATCAAGAAATCTCTTTCTTGCATATCTTCTTGTAGAATATTTTCATTGTTTTTGCAAGTGGTCTTGGGTGTTGAGCGGATATCTTTAGCTCTTACAATAAGGACCCAACCAATTAGGTTCAAACTTCCCCTTCTTGTCTCAGTCTTGTTGTGTACGCTGATTTTCTTTAAGAACTAGATCTCCAATATTAAATTCATGAGGTCATACTTTCTTGTTATAACTCCTCTTGAGACGATTTTGATATACCTGAAGGTGATTGTATGCTCTGGTCCTCTTTTCATCTAGGAGATTGAATTGGGAAAGGCAAACAACCCATGATTCTTCTTCAGTGATGAGGTTCTTTAAAGATATTCTCAGAGATGGGATTTCAACTTCAATCAGCAAGATGGCTTCAACACCATACACTAGGGAAAATGGAGTGATGCCAGTGGGAGTGCAGATGGATGTGCGTTAAGCCCAATGGGAGGGGTGGTGGTGGAGGTGCCAATCTCAGCCAATACTATTGGCAACCTTTTTCAAGATTTTTATCAGAGTCTTGTTAGTGGTTTCTGCATGTCCATTACCTTGGGGGTAGTAGGTAATTGACCATCGGTGTTGTATATGAAAGGTGCTATAGAGCTCTTTTATAGCCTATTTTTTGAATGGTTTACCATTGTCAGAGATGATGGTGGAGGGGATGTCATATCTATAGAAGATATGGTAGAGGATGAACTTGGAGATTTGAGTACCCGTTATCTCGAAGAGTGGTATGGCTTCCACCCACTTAGTGAAGTACTCAGTGGCAGTGATAATGAAGGTGTGGTCATCAAAAGATGGAGGATATATCTTGCCAACCAAATCATAACCCCCACTGAGAAAAGGGCCATGGTGCTACAATAGGTTGTAGATCTTGAGTAGGAGCATGTATTAGGTCCGCATGTTGTTGGAAAGGTAAACATTTATTCACAAAGTCACAAGAGCCATGCTCTAATGTAGGCCAATAATAACCAGCCCTCAAAATCTTCTTTGCTAAGGCCATGCCATTTGAGTGGGCTCCACAAACACCACTATGTAGCTCTGTTAATGCATTGTGAGATTCAACCTTGTTCAGACACCGAAGAAGAGTTCCATCATATCCGCGACAATATAGAGTATCACCTCTTATGGTGTAATGGGATGTACATTGGATGAATGATTTGCATTGATTTTGGGTAAGGTCATAGGGTAGGATGTTGTCATGAAGATAAGCATAGATATCATGATACCACATGGGGATGCAAGACCTAAAATTTTGCACACCATTTCACTCTCAGGGATATTGTATGCAGGGATTAAAAGTTGTTCAATCAGGAATTCACATTTTGTCTGATCTTTAAGCATGTCAATCAAGGAACCAATTGAAGTCATTGCATCAGCAGCTTTGTTTTGTATTATGGGGATTTGGTCAAACTAAATAGAGGTGAAAGATTTCTTAAAGTCATCAACCATGCACTTATAAGGCAACAAATTCTCATCCTTTGTTAATAACTCATCATTGACTTGTTTGATGACTAATTGTGAATCACTGAAGACTCTTAAGTGATATTCCATTTGATTACGATTCTAAGTCCAGTGAGAAGAGCTTCATACTTTGCTATATTGTTGGTGCATGGAAAGGAGAGTCTGAATGACTTTGGAATATAATCACCTTGAGAGGTGTCAAACAAGATACCTACCTTGATCCGTTATCTGTATATCACCCATAAAAATATAAAGTCCACATGGTGGCTTCTACTACTGTAAAGACTTCCTCATCAAGAAATTCCATCACCAAAGGATGTGCATCCAACAATGGAGCATCAACTAACTAATCTTATATCACTTGTCCTTTAATGGCCTTTCGATCCACATATTCAATATCAAATTCACTTAGAAGCATGACCCACTTAGCCATTGCGACTAGTTAAAATTGTTCTAGATAACAAGTATTTTAGTGGATCAACCTTGGAGATGAGTTTTACTAGATGGCTGAGCATGTAATGTCAAAGTTTCTGTCAGCTGAAAACCATGGTGAGGCGGGATTTTTCCATTGGAGAATAGTTTAGTTAATAACCAACCAAGGTCTGACTAATGTAATAGATGGCTCTTTCTTTTGATGACATCATGTTGGTCTAGCAATGCCCCCATTGCCACTAAAGTAGTAGAAATGTAAAACATGAGTGGTTTACCAAGGATTGGTAGCATAAGAATTGGTTGATGACCTAGATATTCTTTGATCTTATCAAATCCAAGTTGAAATTGTTGAGTCCATTTAAAAGTGTTATCTTTCTTCAAGAGGTGAGTGAATGATTGACACTTATCGACTAACTCAGCAATGAATCGCCAGATGGATTGAAGTTTACCCTAAAGGCTTCTCAACTATTTTAGGTTATGTCGTGGAGGAATATCCATGATTGCTTTAACCTTTGTTGGATCAAATTTGATGCCCCTGTGAGAGACAATGAAACCCAACATTTTTCCTGACGTAACCCCAAACACACATTTCTTTGGATTTAGATGCAACTTGTAGTGCTCTAACCATTCAAAGATCTTTCTTAGGACTACAGGGTGTTCTACTCTATTTTTTTATTTTCCTAAGAGATCATAAACATAGTCTTCCATGATGATGTGGATAAGATCATGAAAGATGATGGTCAGTGCACGCTAATAAGTTGCCCTTGCATTTTTAAGTCTAAAGGGAATAACATTATAGCAAAAGGTACCCCAAGGTGTGGTGAAGGTCGTTTTGTGTTGATTTTTGCATGCAATCTTGATTTGATTATATCCAGAAAAACTATCCATGAGGAACAACATCTCGTGTCCTACTGTTAAATCAACCAACATGTCTATGTTCAAGAAAGGAAAGTCATCTTTAGGACATGCCTTGTTAAGATCACAAAAGTTTGTACATATTATGACTTCCCCATTGGTTTTGGATACTGGCACAATTTTGGAGATCCATTCGGAATAATCAATGGGTCTTATAAATTTGGCTTCCAACAATTTTTCCAATTCTTTCTTAACCTATAGGGCAACTTGTGGGTGCATTTTGCAGAGCTTCTGTTTAACTGGTTTTGCATCAGGATACACATCTAGATGGTGTACAACTAAGGCAAGGTCTAATCTAGGAATATCTGAATATGCCCATGCGAAATTGATCTTGCTTTCCTTAAGGATCATGGAGATGGTGGAATACTCTTCTTCTGATAATGCTTTGGCTACATAAGTGATTTTGGCATCTTTTTCAGTTCCCAAATTGATTTCTTGTGTTTCTTATATCAAGACAGATGATTGTTCAGACCATTGTGTTCCTACAAGGGGAATATGAACGTCCCCATCTTCTGGTGCCTCACTAAGGTTTTCACCATTAGATACGTCCTTTGTTTTGACTTTTTCCATGTCAAGAAGTGCCTCAAGGAGGTTTTCACTAGGTGACCTTTTTGGATTTTTCTTTTTCTTATTTTTATGACAAGGGCATTCATCTTCCCCAATCCAATGAGGTGTACATAGGGATCCATTGAGGTAAGTGAGTTGGTAGGTTTGTTGTCACGTTGTTCTCAATCAACGAGTTTAGGATGGTGGAGGGAAAGTCTAATGGTGCAAACAAATAGGCATTCAAACATGGAAGAAAGGTCTACATGGTCTACATCATCGTACATGTGTATGATGCATTCTTCTTTTGGTATAGCTTCCAAAAGACCATTGTTTGCACTGATGTTGTTAGAGGTACTAGTCGATGTTGTGGGACCCATTTTCTTTTTGTCATAGCCTAAGCCTGAATTTTTTGGATGTACAGAAGTGTCGATTGGCTTCTTTCTTCCTAGCTCTTCCTAGAGGGCCAAGGGTACATCTCTTGAAAATATTCCTTTAGAGGAGAAGTAGGTTCAGGTTCTTGATATATCCATTGACTTATACCATCTTTAGGCATATACTCTAGTAACTCAGAAGATACATAAGTGCTAGTGCCCACATTTTTGGAGCTCAAGGTGACTACCTTTTGTTCCTTCTTTGGTGCAGATTCGGAGGGTTGACCATATGTGTGTGGTGAGGGTGGCATGGTTACCACGTTCAAAGAATTACGCATTTCATACTCACCACATCCCTTGTCAATGATTTGTACCTTGTTGATAGTTGAATCGGATGTAGAAGAAGGGGTGAATGTGGTGACAGGTGATAAATTAGATGACGGATTGGATGAAGATGTCAGTGGTGGTCCAATTTCAACTCCTAGATAGTAATGGGAGTGGGTGAACAAAGCTTCAAGTGAGCGGAAGTATTCAAAAGGCTAACGACCAGCTTGTATTGTAACTTTCATTCCATTAAATGGGAATTTCAAGCATTGATGATAGGTGGATGGGATGGCTTCCATGGCATGGATCCATGGTCAGCTGAGGAGAAGATTGTAGGGGAGGTCTAGATCAAGGACATGATAGGTGGTGTATTGTATAACATGACCAACTTGAATTGGAAGCTCAATAACCCCTTCAGAATCCCTTTTTGAATTATCATAAGCCTTGATGGTGATAATCTGATTACTTAAATTAGCATTGGTATATCCTACCTACTTTATGAATTTTAATGTACATAGATTGAGAGCGAAGCCATTATCTATCAAGACCATCTTTACTTTATGTCAAATGATGAGAACCTCTATATGAAGGGGTCGATTGTGGTTGGTGTTGATGGTAGGCATGCCATTTTGATTGAAACCTAGTTGGTAGGTTGATGATAGATTTCCAACTAGGGCTTGGAACTATGTGGGGTCGATGTTATTAGGAATGTGGGCATCCTGTAAAGCTTTTGTTAAGATTTCCTGGTATATAGGAGAAGACTTTAACAAATCTAAGATGGATATTTGTGCTCCAGTCTTTCCTAGATGGTCAGGGATGTTATACTAAGAGCTCACAAGAGGTGATGGGGCTTGTGTTGCAGCTCCAGGGATAGTCATGTGGGTGCGGTGAGTGGTAACAACACATTGGGGCTCTTTTCCTTTGACATGTATCATAGACACACGTGGTTCCGCTTGTTCAATGTGAATGATGAGACCCTCATAGTTAAGTGGCACATTTTTGTAACTAATGTTGTTGGTGTTGTTATTCTCATTATTGTTATTGTTAGGTCCTAGGTTGGTGTTAGATGTGCTAAGATCTTGGTTATTTTTAGGAAAATAATTTTGATATATTTGTAATTGAGCATTGGATGATGAAGCCTAATTGGCATCCACATGAATATCTCATCAATCTATAAAATCTTGGATGTAGTTTTTCAAACTTTGACACTTATTTAGGGTATGCCCTTTAATTTTGTGAAACTCATAGTATTCGTTTTCTTTAAACTAGGCTGGTTTAGGCTTAGATTCATCGGGTGGCTTGGTTATAGGATATGTGATCAGATAATTGGCTTGCAGGAGCTTGTTTAACAAGGAACTAAGGGGTTCTCCTAATTGAGTGTATTGGCATTTACCATTCCCTTGATTGGATTGTTGAGGGGGTCGAGGTGCCCCCTATGGCACGGATATGGTATTAGGCATGGATGGTTATTGCTTCTAGGAGGTATTGGCCACTTGAACATGTTTACTGTCAGTGACACCATCATCGATTGCATTCTTGTTTTTATTTTAGTAATGGGATTTGTCACTGGATGACTTGTCCTTATCCGAGTTATACAATTTAATTTCCCCTTTTGCAACAAGTGCTCTCTCAATGATGGGGCCTTTTCTGATAAACTATGAAAAGGTAGTAACACAATGAAGATTAAGAGCATGTGCTAGTTCGGGATGGGCATTAGCCACAAAAAGGGTGACCATTTCTTTCTCGCTGAGAGAAGACTTCATTTGGCTAGCGACAAATTGCTACCTTTGCAGGTATTTAGTGAAAGTTACGTTGTTTTTCCTTCAAGAGGTCTAGAGTGCCAATGTATTTTTCCAAATTAAAGGAGAATTGTTTGACAAACTATTCAGAAAGATAAATGAATGAAGAAACTGTCCCCTTCTTGAGACCCATGAACCAATCTAAGGATGGTCCTCCTAAGCTTCTAGGGAACATACGCAAGAGATAATTGTCATTAAGTTGAACATCCTGACATTGTGGATAGAACTCTTGCATATGGTCCTTTGGATATTTGGGTCTCATATATTTGTCGAACTTAGGTATCTCAAAATGCTTTGGAAAGGGAACAAGTGAAATTGAAGGATCAAACGAATATGGGAAAATTTCCTTAAATTTGAAGGATTTCTTGGATGTACCCATTTGGAGGTCTTTTAATACAACTCTGAGTTCTTCCAAATCTTTATTGATAGGTGGGGTTAGATTGGATGAATTATGTTGATATTGCTGATGTAATGCATATGGATCATATGAGGATGTAGGTTGATATTGATTAGCGTAAGCAGGTTGAGGATTAATGTAATGTTGATGGGACGATGACAGGTAAGAGGTGGAAGATGCCTGTTGGTGAGATGGCTGATACTAATAGTATGAAGTGGATGGAGCATTATATGGAGCTTGGTAGTATGTGTATTCCCCTTGTTGATAAGGCAGTTGTTGCTGATAATAAGAGGTAGCCTGAGCACCCTATTGATGAGGCAACAGTTGTTGCACATAGGATGTGGATGAGACAACTTGCTAACGTACAAGCTATTACTGAGCATAATAAGGATTGGCTTGGTAATTATATGTGACATTGGGTTGTTGTGTGACATGTGGAGGTCATCGTGGATTAGACTACTGCTGGTATGGATTGGTGTGTGATTGCAGGGGGTTTGTGTAAGGAGCTTGGAGCTTGGTAGTATGTGGAGGCCCCTTATTGATAAGGCAGATGTTGTTGATAATAAGAGGTAGCCTGAGCACCCTATTGATGAGGCAATGGTTGTTGCATGTAGGATTTGGTTGAGACGCATTATTGATGTACAACCTATTACTAAGCATAATAACGATTGGCTTGGTAATTATATGCAACATTGGGTTGTTTTGTGACATGTGGAGGCGGTTGTGGATTAGACGCTTACTGATATGAATTGGTGTGTGATTTGAGGGGGTTTGTGTAAGGAGGGGGTTGTGTCTGCAGTGGATTCTAGGTAATCACATGGATGTTTGGATTAGTATAAGCAGTGTATGTACTAGATGAATGGTAGAGATACTACACAAGAAGATTATCTTGTGCTTGTGTGGGAATGTCGGTATGTGATTGTTGATGAGGCGGATGGGATGGGATGTGTTGTTGTTGTGGAACTGTTGTAGAGGCACCATGGGGTGGTTGTTGAGGGTATGGTGCAGTTTGCGTTGTATGATGAGGAGGTTGTATATTGGCGACAATATGTTGTTGTAGGTTTGGAACATTTTGTTATAGGGGTTGTTGATGATGTTGTTGTATGGTAATTGAAACAGTAGCGGTATGTTGTGGTGGTGCTTGTGAGGAGATAGTTGCATGCTACGACAGTGCTTGTGATGCAATGGATTGAAGAGGATTATTACCCAAAGGGGTTGGTAGGGGATTTTCTATGGGCACAAGCCCTGGTGGTGGCATCAATGTGAGAAAGGGGTTGCCCCCAGTGTTAACATGTGGTTGACTAGGATGTTGAGGTGGGAATGGTGGACCAGATGGGATGTTTTATGGCATGCCATAGGCATAGGGATCATAAGGATCAGATGGTGCAATAGGGGCAATAGATGGAATGGAGGGATAATTGGTAACTTGATGTATTACAACATTCCAAAACTTAGGATGATACTAGTTTTCTATAGGTGGACCCTCAGGAACATAGGAATTTCCAGGAACATTTTGGGGGTCTTGATGTACTGGTGGAGGTTGGGTGTGGGTATACTATGACATGTCAAAGCTAAATGGTGGTTTCACTCCTTTCATGAGTAAAGTAGTGAGGATCTTATCCCCGCGTTCTTCAAGGAGGTGATCTGTCATCTGAACGTTAGTATGATTTCTTAGGTATTCATTGATGGTAACTTTAGGCTGATTGATCATGTTTTCGTCACCAAGTAGTGAAGTGTTTTGACAGTTGGTGTTAGATTGTGATGAAGTACTATTATGAGGGTATTGGGGGATGTTCACACCGTTGTAGGATCCTGAGAGGTGTTGACACCATTAGTGGTATTTTGGGAAGTGTTTTCCCCATTGTTTGGGTCTTTAGGAATGTCCAACTAGGAACTTTCACCTTGTTGTTGTGCCATTTGCATCTTGATTTGTGATCTAGTTTTAACGAGCATGCAAAAACTATGGGTGGACTAGGATGAGACTAGATTTGATGCAAGGATGACCTAAATGATAGTTGGAAGATTGATTTGGATTTGATAAGGATTGGTTGGTTGGATGATGGGTTCAAATGATTGGATTGATTAGATAGTTGATTGATGTGGTGATTCAATAGGATTGATATTAAAGGATTGGATAGGATTAAGATTGAATGATCAGAGTGGGATTGGATGACTAGATAGGATTGATTGATAAACAATTGACAAGATTGGGTGATGGATGATGTAACCGATTATAAACCCCGTTCAAAAATCTCCCTAGGTAATTTAAGGCGTTGGTCAATCAGATTGAATGATCTATAAAGGATTACGGCACTGAATCCACCTCAAGATATAAATGGATTGATTGGGCCAAACAAGATGAATTATAGTGCCAAATCCACCTCACTATGGAAGCAGATTGATTGGGCTAAAGACAATGATCAATATGTAGGATAATGATCAGATTCAAACACCTTGGTGAATTGGGATGATAACCTCTAAAACAAGGTTTAGGGGATTTGGATTGAAAGAACGATGATGAATGATGTAACCTAAAGATGCTCTAAAGGTGCCTCTATGATGCAGGTGATGATTAAGTGATCTTTTGGAAAATGCAAATGGACTAAAGGATGAATTATGAGTGGAAAAAAGAGAATGAAAGTGCTTAGATCATAGCGAACGACAAGGTTTTAGGTTCCCAACTAGTTTTTTTTCAAATGAGCCTAACAAATGGTGAAACAGGTTCACTAGAAAATGTAATAAGCCTTTCAAATGGTGAAATGAGATACCTAAGGAATGAAAAAGGTTCCCCTAATGGTGAAATGAGATCTCTAAATAATAAACGAGTTCCTTGAATGGTGAAACAAGCAATTGAAACGGGAAATGCATGTTTGGAATGAATGAACGAAATTTTGGAAGGGATAAATGAATGTTCAGAATAAGTGTATGGATTAACAGAATGGGGGATAAAATGCCTAAGATGGATGAACGGAGCATCGGAATGAATGAACAAAGTGAAATTGACTATTTTGTGGATAGGTTTGTCCTTCTACAAGGTTCTGCAACACATGTTATCCCTTCTATAGGGCAGGTTCACCCTTTTGTAGGGTTTTACAAGGTAGGTTTTCCCTTCTATAGGGTTTTGTAGGGCAGGTTCACCCTTCTATACGGTTCTGCAGGGCAGGTTCGTAGATACATTTCTCCTAGTCCACAGACAAACAACTCTGCTAGACCAGTTCACAAACCGGTGAAATCAACTTTCACTCCTCATTAGCCCAGAAGCTATAATCCAGGATATATCACCCAAGGATTCTCTTAAACAACAATTCAGATCAACACAAGCAGAGGATCAACATAGAAGAAATGTGGAGCACATACCGAAGCACATTCTGAACACACATAATTTTTTCTTTACTATCTATTAATTTTCTCAAAAGCACTTGGTAACTCATCATATCAGCACACCTACAACATCATAAGGATAGATCCATGTACTCACAACAACTCAATAGTATCTCAACTATACATGCACCACCTATAATTACTTGATTCTTTTCTCTGCAATAACCTATACTATGTTGACATCAATGACAACATTAATGACAACACCACCATACTTATTCATACTTGAAATAATCTCCCCCTTTGTCATTGATGGAAACACACGACTCTCTCTCTCCCCCTCTGACATCAATGGAAAAGAAAAAAAAGTTTTTACATAATTTTGATCACTCCTCCTTAGGAGTACACCTATAACAACACACATCTTATATTGCAACAATGATACTTCCTACTCACCCTGAGGAGTAGACCCCAGTCATCAGTCTAGACAAATGATGAATTTGTAGATCCACTAGACTGATGCACCTCCATGAGCACCTAGTTCAAAGAAGGAGGGGTAGTAACCCCCAACATCTCCCTAAGATACACAAAAATATCCTTTGGAAGAGCCTTAGTAAATATATCAGCAATCTGATCCTTTGTAGGCACATATTCCTACCTGACTTCATTCTCCAATACCTTCTCTCTCAAAAAATGATATCTGATAGATATATGCTTTGTCCTTGAATGCATTACCAGATTCTTTGAAATATTTATTACACTTCTATTATCACATAAGATAGGCATAGGCTCATCACACATCACTCCTATGTCCTTCAATGTTTGCTTCATCCATAATACATGTGTGCAACTAGATGTTGCTACTATGTACTCGAATTCTACAATGGAGAAAGAAACTGAATCATCTTTCTTGCTTAGCCATGAAACCAACCTGCATCCAAGAAAGAATGCACTTCCACTTGTACTTTTTTGGTCATCCAAACAACCATCCCAATCTACATAAATGTAAGCACTCAAAGTAAAATAGTATCCCTAGGATACCAAAAACCATAATCTAGAGTCCCTTTTAGATATTTTAATATCCTCTTGTGAACCTAATGTTTTTATCCTAATCTAAGTATGCAAACTAACTAAAATAGAATGCAAAAATTAAAACATAATATCACCTCAAATGATTAGCCTAAGGAAGAAAACACAAAAGAAAGATAAAAAAGGACAATGATTATACCTTTTGTGTTGACTCCTTGGTTGGCCCTTCATGTTGTTGAAGATATGTGCTCCTTGGATGGCTCTGTAATGAAGATGAGTGCAAAACAAACAATGTGGATGCAATGAGGATGATAATATGAGCTAATACATGTGCTACAATGCAAGAGGATGGCTTGGAAATGGCTTACAAATTTGAGAGCATAAGGGTGAAGAATGACTAAGTTATGCAAATGCATTAGAAGAGGGGGTATTTATAGAAAAATTTGAATTCTCTAGAGAATTCAATGGTCAAGATTGTGCCCCTATGGCCAAGATGAAGGGCTATGGTGAGTTGACGACTCACAAGCCCTCACATCTTAACATGTGGAGGGTGAAGTGGTGAAGGATGTGATGAGGTGTAAGTGAGGTGGAATAAGGACAAATGATGTGGAAGAAGTACATGTACCTTGAAAGTACATTGGGAGATGAGAATATTTTCTCAAAAAGGAACTTCTTGTCTCCAAGTGAGAGTGAAAGTGACACTTGAGGAATTTTAGAATTCCTCAAAAATCTCCATGGGGAATAGGAAAGTAGTTGGAGAAATAAATTTGAATTAAAAATTCACATGATTGGAAGAATCTAATGGATAAGACAAGGTTCCCAAAAAGGTAGGATTTTGACACATGTGGGTGATGTGATAGGTCCAAGGTTCTAAGAGACTTTAGCACATGTGAGTGATGTGACAAGTCAAATTTTCTAGAACTTGCATGGGAATAAAGAGCCTTGGAAGGATAAATGTGAATTAAAAGTTCACATGGGGAAGAGAGGAGTGTTGGGTGAATAAATGTGACTTAAAAATTCACATGGAAAAGAGGTTCAATGTTAAATATGGAACATGTAAAGGTTGACCAAAAAAGTATGCTAAATGAGGTAACCTGATTTGATTAAGGTTGTGCAAATACATGGTTAAGGAAATTAATAAAGGATTAGAAGCATGTGGAAAAAGTTGGAGGATGTGACATTAATCCCTAATTAAGGTTGCGCACATCGTAATCAGGTATTAATTAAATTAATCCATATTAGAAGAGGATTATGGAAGATGTGAAAAGGAGAGACAAACTGGAAGAATTAAAAAATTGATTTTGTAGAGACGTAAAATATACTGATTAACATTGTGCATATGATCTTGACTTACTAGCATCGTTTCTTCCTGAATCATCCCTCGGTCTAACCATTTAATCAAATCCCCCTATCTGATTAAATTCATCAATATTCCACTCTTAATTAAATAAATCATTTTGTCTAATTAAGTCAGTCTCTTTTGTTAATTAAATCAATCCATCTGATCTAATTATCCCTATTTAATTAAATAATGAATTTATTTGATAAAATCTCTAAATTCTATCCATTAAATTAAATAAATTAAAACCTTATTTGATTTCATCTAACACCATATCTTTTAATTAAATAAATCAAAATCATTTTTTAATTAATCTCTTGTCATATTCCTCTCTTATTTAATTTAAAAATCCATAAATTTGAGTCAAGTAGGTCACATCATCTAACCTCTCTCATTAAATTAATTAACCCTTGATTAATTTAATCTCATCTCATGTCCCATCCTCTAGATAATGCAAGTTGCACATGAAAATAGATTTAATTCATTTATTAAATCTCTATTTTCCTCACAAGGCATCTCTTGGAATATTCTCTCAATTTGAATTCAAAAATTCCAAGTCAACATGTACATCCAACAAGGCAATAAATTCATCTTACATGTCCTTTGCCTTGAGCCAAGTGGCATTTATTGCATTTTCCCTTCCCTCTTACATGTCATTTCAACAAATTTGAAATTCAAAATTATGCATTTATTGGCACAAACCCCAAATCTTGCACATCCATCATCCATTCATAGCTTGACAAGTGGCATCATATCATTGGATGAATGTTAGTCCCACATTGCTCAAATTTGGACATTCATCCATCTTGGAATTCTATAAATAAAGAGCTCATATCCTCATTTCATCATCCACAATCTAGGAAAAGTTACCATGCTCAAATATCTCTTGAATTTCATCCATTATCATTGAGTCATAACTAGGTTTTGCAGATTTTAGGTTGGAGCACTCTTCAACATCAAAATAGTGGATCAAATCTTCATCAACATATCAAGCTTGCATCATAGGAATTGGGAAAGGGAAAATTTTCACATCAAATTGGCACCAATTCCCCCATGGGATCATGAGTTTGCACATCTAATTATGATTCAATCTTTTTTTTATCATTTTCATTGTGTTCTTTGATTACTTTCTTTCCTAAGTTTGAAGTTGTAAATGGATTTCATGGGGAATCCTTGTTTTGGCTTACAATCTCTTTTCTAACTTGTTTACTCTTTTTTTTTTGTAGGTACGAAGGTTTGGGTTCGCACATTTGGCGCTAGAAGGAGGGCATGAAATCATTCTTTCTCATCTTTTCTTAAAAACTCCATGTTTTCATTCACACAAGAAATTCCAATGCTGGGAGCTCAGCGTCACTGCTTTGGCACCACTGACTTCTCAGCATCACTATATGGCACCGCTTAAAACACAAGCTGCGACACTGAACTTGTCCCGCCAAAATATTTGAATTTCAAACTCCATTGCTAGACTTGTTGAATTGTGGGGATTTTCAAAAAAGTATTAAACTGCAACGCTGGAGGGAAATTGTGATGCGGGTCAAAAATTGCGACGCAGTTGAGCTCTTTGTCCCGACACAGAGCGACGCTGACTGGTAAGCGGAGTTGTGAGGGCACCGCTCAGAAACCAAATTGCGATGCCATTACGAGTTGCGACGCTGGGAGACAGTAAAAAGGGAAATTTTGATTTTAGCACGGGCTTTTGATTTATGATTAATTTATATTCTATTTTCTATTTTTTAACTTCTATATTTTCTAGAATCTGACTGGTTTTTCTCACTTGTAGGTTGGAAATCGAAAACAAAGGAAGGGGGAGCATGATGATGATATTTCATGCAATCGAAGTGTTTTTAAACATTTTAGTGTTTGTTTAACACTTCTTCAAGGAATTATTAGCACTTCTTTCTTAGGATACTAACTTCCTTTGGGTTTAAAAAGAATATTTTTGTTTATTTCTTGCAAAGGGCTAAAATGAACTTTAGGATCACAACTTACTAGATTTTGTTTCATGGATTAACAATTAAACAAAGTGTCTATCATTTGTCTTTTGGTGCTCTAAAACGAAATCACATTTTGCTTTGTGGATTTAAAAAGAACAAGTGTAGCTTTTTTTTCCATGAGGACTTACTTAAACTAAAACCAATGAAAAAGGACGTATGCACTTCTCTCGTGCTTTATAGTGATCTTGAGAATCAAAAGGCCTTTTTCATGACTTTAGGGTGAGACAAAGCAATCACCTCCACACTTCGATTTTGGTTGAAAATTGAACATCTTGTGTGAGTGTGAGTGGGGGCATTGTTGAGTATATTCTCTCTCCTTGTGGCCAACAAGGATTGATCAAATTACGAATATTTTTCTTCATTCACTTTTGTTTATCCTAGAGGGCTTGCCTTGGGGAAAAAGTACTCACCCAAGGGAACGACTCAACCGGTAAAACTCTAAAGCCAAGAGTATTTCCAACTGGGATATAAATGTCGATATTGGAAGAAACACCAATATCACGTGGTTGATTTCGAAAAGATGGATCCAAAAGGGGACTCTTGCCATATGGGTCAATCTCCATGAACAGAAAGTCCTTACTAGAACCCATGTGCTAGAATTTTCTAAAATCCTTTAAACTATTTGTTGATGCAAGAACGGTCATTCTCAAGCCACCCCACACTTTTACGGTCTTCTAGTAGAAATGGAAAACATGCCATGGGAGTTTCATGGGTGTTGATGGTTGGCTTACCCGTATAAGTGTGTTGTGGAGGGGAGCCAGTGGGGTCAAGCATCTAACCATTCGCTAGAGATAAGCATAGCTGGACTTTTCCAAGTGGGAATCCAACAAATATTGTCTTACACATCCATAGGATTGTACTTATTCTTGGGTTACAAAATGCATTGCTTGATCGAAAACACCATGGAAACAAACACTTGAACCTCATCCAAAATTCAAACCCTTTTGAAGACAAATACAATTGAATCAATCCATATTTTATTGCTTTCCCTTGGGATTCACATCTTTAGAGGTTTCTAAACATTGGATTATATCTCAATTTGTCTCCTTAAGTAAACAATAGGAAAACCCTTGCCTTAAGTTAATTGAATTTCCACATAACATGTCCTGTGGGGTTTTGAAGAAATTAAGACATTGGACATCTTAGTTTGAAAGCCTAATCGAAGAAAGTGTTTTTGGTAAAATAAATGCATTAAGCAAACCTAAGCAAAATGAACTTTCATATGTGTTGAAGACTCACAACCCCAAAAGAAAAAAGAATCATTGGTTGGAAATCCGAAGATGAATGTTCAAATGAAATCATTTCTTGGTTACAAAGGTCTTTAGGAAGCATTTGCATGCTCTTCAATACCTAGGTCTAGGCAAACAAAGTGTACCTTTTTAGGTTCATCTTAGGATCAAAACATATCAAAATATTTTTCATCCATCCTCCAAAATATCAAAACAAACATCATCTCATCATCACCTTTTGGAAAATATTGAAATCATCCTTAATACTAGGCTTTGTGGAAAAATCAAAATCATCAAAATCATTGAGACTAAATCCTTGAAAACATTATCAAAATCACTTTTGGCTAGGTATGTGTAGATGCATCCTTTTGCATATTCTTAGTCAAAGTTATCAAATTCATCTTGTCTAGCTTAGTATATGTAGATGAATCCTTCTTCATATACTAAGCAAAACGATCATCTTGTTTGGGATAGGTGTGGGTAGATGCATCCTTCTCCTCACACATATTCAAATCATCATCCATTGAACAAAGCTATCCCTTAGATAATCATCCAAAATCTTAGGGTCTTTTTGTTCAAAATCCAAATCAAAATAAAAAATAAGGAAAAAATCCCAAATCCAAAAACAAAATCAAAATCAAAATCTGCAAGTCCTAAAAGCCTAGTATCTCATTCAAGATTTATCAAAAGCCAAAACATCTGTATCATCCATCCCTAACATCATCATCATATCATCACCTTTGATCCTCAAGGCATCCTAAGACTTTCTACTTTGGGGCATAAAATAATGATCGATCCAAAGAATCAAGAGATTCATCTCCCATATTCTCGAAGATTGATCCTTGTTTTATGGTTCTAACTAGATCTCAATACAAGAAGAGTATGGAAGCCAACAAAGAAACACCCGCTTCAAGCAATCTTTTCCAAACAAACGTAGAAATGAATCCCGCCGAATCAAGTATTCCGTTGACTCTCTCGTCATCACAGAATCCACAAGAGGAAAACAAAGGAGAGGATCTTACTCTTGGAATGTCTCATGAAGAAATAACTAAAATGCTCCAAAATCTAGACAACCATAGAATCATGAACACCATGATGAGACTTAACCCTTCGTTATACATGCTGGAGCTAGCAAAACAAGGGGCTAGGTTACCTTCAAATTTTGATGTGAGTACTATAGTGGAGGCATCTTTTCCACCAATTTCATCCACCATTCCCATCTCATCCACACCCCATCTTGAAACATCACGCAAAAAATTCCACAAATCACAACATCGTTTGCTCCAACCCAACCCAATGTTAATAAGGGAAGTGCATTTCTCAATGCAATCCAAACACACCCCCTTGTTAATAATCAAAATTTGGATGAAAACACCACCTTGGAACAAAGCATACCCCAAAACCCATTACACAAAAATATTCCTCACCTTCTATCACAATCCATCATCATCATTTTTTCACGCAATGCCTCAAACCCCTCTCCTCACAAATTCACAAGAAGAGGGAGATATGTTCAGACTAGGGGGCATATTTGACACCACAACATTCTCACAACAACTCACACCCCTTACATTTCCACCTCTCCCACCATTGCCATTATCATCTGCACCACTCCTTGGTTTAGGGCTTCCTCCCCTACCAAGTATCAATCAAACCTATATCCCAACCATCAATCAAGGCATTACACCAAACACCCAAAATTTTTCGTTGATATCGCAACAACAAACAACAAATTCCCAAGCAATGGCAATACCATCAAACACCCTTCTAACATCACAAAGCATGGTCTCTCAAGGACCAATCACATCAACAACACCATCCATCATGCAAAACACCAACACTACCTTCACTAACACCATCCCATATCCACCACCACCCCCACCACCACCAACTTCCACCACATCAAGCCAATACAACACAGCATTGCAAGCTGCTTTCCAAAGAGGATACCAACAAGTTCAGAAACAAAAAACTAAACAATTAGCTTCTCAGCAAGTTGCTCAAGCTGCACAGGCTGCCCAAGCTGCAGAAGTTGCATTACAAGCGCAACAAGCCCAAGTATTATTGCAACAACAACAACAACAAGCCACCCAAGCCATGCAGGCATTGCAAGCATTGCAAGCACAAAGGGATGCTCAAGCACAACTTTTATTACAACAACAAGCAGCACAAGTGCAAGCACAAGTGTAAGCTCAAGCAAAAGCTCAATATCAGGCACAACAAGCCCAATATCAAGCACAACTCAATGCACAAAGACAAGAAGCGCAATTGCAGGCATATCAGTAAGCATTAATGTAATAGCAAGAACAACAAGAAGTAGCAGAATTGGTAGCCCAACAACAAGCGTTGTTGGAACAACATCAAGCACAACAACAAGTGTTGTTGGAACAACAAGTGCAACAAGAAGCACAAATCTTAGCGCAACAACAGCAAGATCAACAACAAGCGTTGTTCATACAAATGCAGGTGGAAGCCTACCTCACTCGCCAAAACATACAGATACCATCAAACAACACACCGACTGACCCACCCATCCAACCCATGATTGAAACACCCCAAAACACTTTCATCCCACCCCTTGATCCAAAAAATGATGTGACAACACAACTCAGGTTGCTCTCACAACAAGTGCTCGACCTTCAATCAGGGAAAACAACCAAAACACCAAGCAACTTTTGTCCCTATCCATTTCATAGGAGCTTGATAATGAAACCATTCCCCAAGGGATTTGAAATCCCCAAATTTGACAAATATCGAGGGATGGGAAACCTTGAAGATCACATCAGGGAATTCCAAGTTCATTGCATGGAAGTCTCATATGATGATACTTATCTAATGCGACTATTTCATAGGAGCTTGGGAGGCCACGCTATAGAATGGTTTTCTCACTTACATTCAGGAATTAGAACATTCCAAGAAATTAGGGACGCATTCATTAAAAATTATGCATGCAACATTGCAATGGATGTTATTCTCAAAGAACTCTCAGCTCTAAAACAAGGAAAGCGTGAATCATTCGCCTCATTCCTACAACAATGGCTATCCAAGGCCAATCAGAGCAAGTGGACCATGCCAGAAGAACAACAAGTTTGCACCATCATATCCAACCTTGAAGGTCGCTTGGCATTTCATCTCAATGTTCAGGGCATCACCACATATGATCGATTGATCTCCAAGGTGCTTAGTATCGAAAGAGCCCTTGTGACTCAACCTGCGGAATCAACATCATACCACGAACAAACAAACAACCGCCCATCATCCAATTAAAATGATAAACCTCGTACATGGGCAAGAAACAAAAACGTTACTAATGATGGTATCGTTGATGCCAAGGTGGTCATTAGTGCTCCTCGCCAACATACACCTGCACCACAAATCCAAATTCAACACCAAAACCACCATCACACAATACACCAACCCAACAATAATCCAACCATCAATAATATCAATGACCAAAGAGGACCACCCCAATGCAAAAGTTATCCCAAATGAAAATACGCTATTTTGGGGGAACCACTTGAGGACATAATGAAAAAGTTGATCGATGAAAAACTCATCAAGCCTCCTACATTCGAGAATTACCAAGAACCTGATGTGAAACCTCCTTGGTATAATGAGAATCAACTTTGCGAATTTCATAAAATCAAAGGTCACATCACCAATAGTTGCATGAGACTCAAAAACACCATCCAAGATCTCATCGATAAGAAAATCATAAACATGGAACAACCTACGAGAAATCATGATCTTAAAATCTACATGAATCTGATGCCCAATCATGGCAACAAAGGGAATAAAAATGATAAAGGGAAGGGTAATGTAAATCATGTGTATGAAACAGTCGTTTCCTCCCTAAATGAAGACTGCATGGTCATCACCATCAAGGGCGCCCATGTCAAAGATTGTGGAGTCACCACAAGAGGTGGCAAAGTCACCATCGTAGGATCATCCCAACCAAATAATGTCCCTTCATCTAGATCTGTTCCGCATGGCTACAATGTTCCAGATCAACTTAAGAGAACACCAACACACATATCCATCATGGAGTTGTTAAAAATATCATCAACCCATAAAAAGATCCTTGAGGAAGCATTAGCCTCATCCACTGTCCCCGTAGATCTTGATGTGGAGCAATTCCAAGCTATGGTCAGAAATATCATTACACCTAATCTCCTTACATTCTCTAACCAAGATTTCCCTTCCTAATCATCTCACACTCGTGCACTTCACTTGGAAGCAATTGTACACACAAGCAAAATCAAAAGGGTCTTGGTGGATGGAGGTGCAGGCTTGAACATATGTTCCCTAAGCCTCATCAAGTAGTTGAAAATATCAGAAGATTTCATTGACAAAGGAAATGGCATCACGATAAGAGCATATGATGACCAAGAAAGAGTGTCTCAAGGCATGATTAAACTCCCTATTCAAGTAGGGCCGACTCTCATGCAAACCACTTGTTAGGTCTTGGACCTTGACTTACTGTATAATATCCTCTTGGGACGCCCATGGATCCATGTGATGAAAGCCATAGCATCAACCTTCCACCAATGTGTGAAATTTACACATAATGGACAAGAGGTTACCATCCATGGAGATCCCGAACCGTTTTCATATTGCCAAAATATTGAAGCAAAGTATTAAAAAATCTCCCAAGTGCCAAAAAATGATGAGGGCCCATCCACACCATACATCGACCCCGCCACTCTCGTGTCCACTTCTGCGATAGAGACACCAGCCACTCCCACCATTCCCACCATCTCCGAAATCAAACTCATCATCCAGGAGGATGGTTGTGGAAGCTACATACTCCCTAACAATGCTTTTGTGATAGGAGAGTTGCCACAATCTCCTTGATCACAGGGACGTCCACAAGTAAATAAACCTTCCACATCACAAATGTCTCCTAAAGACTATCCCAAATTCACAAGCTAGGGAGACCTTGGCCAGGAAGTTATTGAGGTAGATCCATCACACATGTTGTATCAAGATGAAATAACAATACCTGAATTACCAATGGATGAGACAAGTAAGGGCCTACAAATGATGCTCACAATGGGCTATGAAAAAAATCAAAGATTGGGACAAAATGACAATGGGCTAATAATACCTATCATGCCAAAGACGCGACCCATAATAAATCTTGGCCTTGGATGTACCCCTCTGAGTATAACCATACGTGGCCGAGGTCCTCCGGTTAGAACGGTTAATATTTCTCCTCGGCCAATACTAGCACAAGTATGCTCACCAATATCCATAGGTAGAGACATACATAACTTTATAACTAAGCCCTATATTAGTAGCAATGACAAAGATACCATGACCAATCTACCTAGGCTATTCGAAGATACCACCCTGTGTATGATTAGTACCCTATCCTTCGAAACAGACCATCAAAATCATGAGATCCATTTAGTGTACCCCCAACTGATCGACTATGACCAACGAGGACCATCGGTTCTTGATACATTCAAAAATGACGAGGAACTCTCAGAATTCATGGGATTGTGGGACAACATTCTAGATGGGGATCACAAGGTAGGGTTTACAATGGAGTTGGACACACATGCCTATTATGGGGAAATGATTGAATCCTTCAGTCGTAAAAGTGAGAAACTAAGAATCATATCCAAGTCCTTGAGTGAAAACCACATTGTGGTACTCTCTGACAAGAAAAAGGTAAAAAGAAAGGACGTATCCAACTGTGAAAACCTCTCTAAGGTGCCCGAGGATGAAGGATTCAATCTTCCTTTAAGAGCTATTCATCAGGAAAAGTCAGCAGTCTTGGCCGAAAAATGCAATCCGGTCAACCTAGGAACAGAGGAGACCCCGCATATCATATTCTATGCAGAATCACTATTATCAGAAGAGCAAGAACTCCCAGCAGCATTCCTAAAGGAAAGACAAATAAAATTCGCATGGAGTAATGCTAACATGCCAGGGCTTGATCCAGAGACTCTGGTCCATCACTTAGCAGTGTATCTATAAGCAAAGCCGATCAAACAAAAGCTTCAAAAAATGCATCCTCAAATTGCCTTATTGGTTAAAATGGAGCTCAAAAAGTTGTTAGATGCAGGATTTATCTGACCAATTGATTATCTAGAATGGGTGTCAAATTTGGTACCTATTTCAAAACCCGACGGACCCATCAGAATCTGTACGGACTTCAGAGATTTGAACAAAGCATGTCTGAAAGATGATTTCCCACTTCCCAACATCTACATGATAGTAGACATGACAACAGGACATGAGATGCTATCACTAATGGACAGATTTTCAGGATACAACCAGATCATGATAGCAAAAGAAGATCAACATAAGATGACTTTCACTTGTCCATGGCGGACCTACTGCTGGAACATGATGCCATTCAGCCTAAAGAACGCAGGAGCAACCTATCAAAGGGCCATGACATTGATATTCCACGACATAATTCATAAAATAGTCAAAAAATATGTCGACAACATTCTAGCTAAGTCAAGAAAAAGACAAGATCATATAGCAACCCTAAGTGCTATCTTTGATAGACTAGATGAATACAAAGTTAGACTAAATCCCAAGAAGAGCGTCTTTGGCATACAATCAGGTAAATTTCTAGGATACATAGTCTCCATGAGGGGTATCAAGGTGGATCTGGCGAAGGTGAAAGAAATCCTCGAAATGGAAGCACCAAAGACATCAAAACAATTGAGAAGTCTCCAAGGCAGACTTCAATCCATCCGACGATTCATAGCACAACTGGCAGACAAGAATAACCCATATTCTCACTTACTCCACAACGGGGTAGCATATAAATGGGATACCAAATGCAAAGAAGCATTCAAAAAAATCAAGGAATATCTACTGATGCCACCAGTTTTAATGCCACCCATCCCAAGAAAGTCATGTATCAGCAACAACAGTAGCCCTTGGAGCTCTCCTAGCTCAACATGATGAAAATAGAACAGAGAGGGCTATCTACTATATTAGTAAAACAATGGTCGGTCATGAGCTAAACTACTCATTCATTGAGAAAGCATGCCTCACAGGAGTGTTTGCATCACAAAAATTTAGACATTACATGTTGGCACACAAGATAAAGCTCATCGCTAAAATTGATCCCCTCAAATATTTACTATCAAAGGCAATGCTCACGGGAAGAATGGAAAAATGGGTAATGATATTATCAAAATATGACATCGAGTATGTGGAGAGAAAAGCAATCAAGGGTTAGGTTATCACAGACCAATTAGCAAAAGCACATATTTATTCTGAGAATCCTCTTGTCTCAGAGTTTCTGGATGAATCCATTTTTAACCTCAACGTAGCTGACCACTGGAAACCATACATCGATGGCTCATACACATAGCATGGATCAGGAGCTGGTGTCTTCTTCATCACCCCACAATGGGATTGCATACCAAGGTCATACAAACTGGCATTTCCTCTCACCAACAAAATTGCGGAATACGAGGCTTTGACTATAGGTCTCAGGATAGCAGTGCAATGGAACATCATGGCTCTCAAAGTGTATGGAGACTCTCAGTTGATCATAAACCAAGTCAATAATGAATATCAGACTAAGGATGACAAGCTCACTCCATACAAGAAATTGGTGGAGACTCTCAAAGAATCTTTCATTGAAATAACATTTGAGCAAATTCCTAGAACCAACAACAGAGCAGCAGACGCCATGGCAACAATTGGATCCTTGCTGGATATCCCCAACAATGTTCCAAAATATGAATTCTTGATTGAGCAGCTTCTCGTTCCCACATTCGAGGTACCAGAATCAGAATTCATGTGTGAAATCATTGGTCCTAGTGATCCTTGGTACCATGACATCTACACATATCTTCGAATAGGAGTCATACCCATTGACCTACGTTAAACCTAAAATGAACCTTTGTTAAAAATGCATCTAGATTTGTCATCCTAGGTGATACCTTATACCATAGAAGCATAGAAGGTACCTTGCTACACTGCCTAAATGTTGAGGAGGCATTAACTGCTCTAACCAAAGTACACAACGGTATCGGTGGTTCACACTCGAGTGGAATGACCATAGCCAAGAAACTACTGAGGATGGGGTATTATTGGCCCACAATGGAAAGAGAAGCACATGCTCATGCTAAAAGGTGTCTACAATATTAGTAGCATGGGGACCTCATCCATGCACCAGCTCAACAGCTTCATCCTATTATCACACCATGGCCCTTTTCGTAGTGGGGACTCAATCTCATTGGGAAAATCACACCCACCTCATCCAATGGCCACAAATTTATCATAACTGCAACTGAGTACTTCACAAAGTGGGTGGAAGCCATATCCATGACGTATATAACTGGGAAGCAGATCTCAAAATTCATCTTGAACTATCTCATATGTTGTTATGGGGTCCCATAATCCATTATCTCGGATAATGGGACACCATTCAATAACTAGGAGGTTGGCATCTTGTGCGAGAAATTCAAAATCCAACATCGCTTCTCCACCCTGTACTATCCCCAGGGAAATGGCCAAGTAGAAGCTACAAACAAAACCATCCTCAAAATCCTCAAGAAAATAGTCAATGATGTAGGTTGTGACTAGCATCTACAACTTAATCCCACCCTCTGGGCCTATCAAACCAGCATCTGCACACCCACTAGCGCCACCCACTTTTCCTTGGTTTACGAATCAGGAGCTGTACTCCCCATTGAGATCGAGCTCCCATCCCTTGGGATATTACTGCAAAACCTCATCACAGATGAAGAGTACCAGGTATCAAGACTAAATGAGCTAGAGTTACTGGATGAGAGACGAATAGATGCTTTATATCATTTGCAAGTCTATCAGAATAGACTCAAACGGAGCTACAATAAGAAAATTAGAAGCACGACATTCCAAGTCGAAGAACTGGTCTTAAAAGACAATCAGAAGAATGTCCCAAACCCAAGCAACAAAGGCAAGTTTCAACCCAATTGGTTGAGACCGTTTGTCATAATAGCAAGTTACAAATTAGGGGCATATCAACTATCAACACCCAAAGGGGAACCTCTAGAGGAGCCCATGAATAGTGCTCATCTCAAAAAGTTTTATGCCTAAATATTTCAAGGTATAGAACCAAAAGTATCCAAAAAATTGGAAAAAGTCCTAAAAAAATGGTCACTTTGGCAAAAACATGGCAAACAGGCATCTTGGTGACAACAAAAAAATAAAAAAAGTAAAAAAATCCAAAAAAATTAGAAAAATGATCAAAAAGATCATCCTCTAGTGGAAACCACTTCGGTGGCACTTTGGGCAAAGTACCTTGGTGAAAAATTGACAAACAGGCGCCTTAAATAAGCAATTTCCATCCACTAGGATCTGTACGACTTGTATTGCATCATCCATCCATTTTTCTTCCATCATCCATCACATTCAGGTCTCCATCCATCACTCATGCACTCACATCTGCACCATAGCTTGGTCCTGCGTTCGTATCATAATCCCTCTTAGTACTACTCGGCCCATCCTTAAGGTCAGTTTGTCCTGCCTTCATTGGAGTAGTCTATGGCATCACACTGGGGGCATGTTCTCATCGGATCAGATTCGTGTATGATCTTAAAATCCTCAAATCAGAAAATCCAAAAACATCAAAACATATCAAAATCCAAAAATAGGTCAAAAAGTCAATCAAAAAGTCAAAAAATAGAGTCGTCAGTCGAACTACGTCGTCTCTGAGCTTGAACATAGGCAAGGTTGATCTTTGATCATCCCCCAAGACACTTAGGTTAGTCCTTTAGGAGTCTGTAATAATAAGCTGACATCTCATCATGTATATCATCATCTGTAAATCGGTCAAGTCATCAGTCGAACTACGTGGTCTCTGTGTATATAATGTAGGAAAGGATCATTTGTTGATCAGCCCTTGAGGCCCCTAGAATAGGTCTTTAGGTTAGTCTCTTGGTCAAAATCGCAGAAAATCCCAAAAACATTTGAAAATTTGAAAATCAAAACATTTGTAAAACCTTGAAACATACCAAAAACAGCCTCAAAACATTGCAAAACATCAAAAAACATCCAAGTATTTGAAAAAATCCATCCACCTCATCTCGCTTGCACCAGCAATAAACATCACTCATAATAAACTGATCGTCATCATCAACCTTTGGTGAAACAGTTAGAAACAAGTCTAGCAGATTTAAAAGTAAAACTCCAAACGTCAAGTCTTAAGTCTAAGCTAGTGCGTAAGCAAGTTCGTTATCTCTTCGTATTGGTAACTTATCATATAGTTGGTCCCATATCAGTCATCCCTTAGAACACTGCGGATAAATGAAATGACGTGCCGCCATCCACTAACATGTCCTAGGATGAATCCTTCCTACAATGGGCATTATCTTTTGGCAATAAGTTTCGGTTATGATCCTTAGAAAACACATCCTCTTTCCGTTAGCGGTATTGAAGAGCATTAGTTTGTTTGTTTACTTGGTCTTTATCTTTTGACTGATCTTATTTGCACTCATTCCAAGGAAGTCTCGATGATATCCTAAAAATAGAGGACTTAGAGAAATAGGAATGGGGCAACGATCATTATCTTTTGTCTGCTATGCTTGTTGGAAGTTCTTGTAATATAACCTCGGCGAATACTTGCCTTGTTAGGTATGTATGGAAAAGGTCTAGGGCAACTTGTTGACTATTGCATGGATAGGTTTACCTTTTTGTGTTTTGGTCCAAGATGTCTGAAACTTCTGAAGTGCATCTTAGCAAGGTGTCTGTTGAAATGACTTCTTCTTTTCTTACTAATTGCGCTAACAAGGTACTATGACAGTTGATCATCATCACCATCATCGTCACCGATCCTACATCTACAAATCATTAGTGCATTGCATAAACATATCATATAGGAAACATACACATTGCATTTTTATCATCATATAAACAAGTTATCATAAACATTCTTCATAAATAGGTGCATCCATGTCATTGCATTTCACCAATTACATTGCATCTCATGGCATTATATCAATCATTGCATAAACATTCATTCGCATTTCTTAACCTTTTCATATAAATCATCACATAAGCATCTACGTAAGCATTTTATAATCATTTTTTGCATAATCAATAGGTATATAAGCATTTAATCCATTAGGCATACATACTTGCATAACATAAATGAAATCATCTCACCACTTTACATTCACATTACATTACACATAAGCATATCACTTTGCATTAAAATATTATTGCATCACATACATCATCATGTATTACGTTTAGGATAATAACATTTTTTAATTCTAAGCATATCATAAAACCATCTCATTATGCATTAACATCATTTCATTTGCATCATACTATGACCATCGCAGTTTAATATTTCATTGACCATATCATCTCATAAATAACTTCATTGCATAAATCATTCCACATAGGCATAAACAAACAAAATCCATATATGCATTCACTCATTAACATTTCATAAATTTACATATCATTTCGCATGTGCACAATAGATCATATCATTTTACATAATAGATCATCACATTTGCATATCATCGGTTAACATAATTTAGATCTATTAGTCATAATCATAACGCATGCAAAAATGCATCCATAAAGACATCCTTGCAAAGCATAAAGAAATAAACCATCCATGCATAAAGGAGAACATAGTACATCGCATCAAAATTGGCTCATATATATCATCAATAATGTCACTATCATAGTACAAAGAATAAATTAGATCACTGTACATATATGTCAATTGGTACAAAACGCCCATCGGGCTATCAAAAATGAGCCCATAAGGTGCAAAAAAGTATCATAATATCTCGATCAAGCTCGATCTCTGTGAATGCTACCCTCACCCCTGTCACCGTGACCCTCTGGTGGTCTCTGGCTGGCCCACTCAGAATACTTTGGGACCCACTCTGCTCTGGGTACGGTCTCATGATAAGCCCTCTAGTAGTACTCTTCCTCTCAGATGGCATCCCTGTAAGATCACACTAGAATTGTACCCTGGGAGGAGGAGGCTGTCATACTCTCTATCTGTTGTTTGTGGCCTAGCTTTGTAGCTGCCTGTAGCTCTGCATTTTGTCTCTGCTGCATAGCATGATCTCTCTCCACTCTGAGCTGCTCTCTCTCAGCCCTTGCCTGATCTCTCTCAGCTGCCATGGCCTGAACCTGGGCCTATAACCGCGCAATCAATGCATCTCAACCGTTTGCATGTCCCTGTGGCCGCACATGTGGCTGCACCCGAGGCTGGTCCTCACCTTGTGGTGGCTCCTGCTGTTGATCCTGCATGTGTACATCTTCGTGACTTGGTGAGACTAGGGACACACTTGGTGGATCCTATTAAATCTCAACCCTCGGTCCTCGCCCACATCCTCTCCCTATTCCTCTAACTCTACGCACATCTGGATCCTCACCTGGAATGGTCAACCGAAGTGGAGGTCAGAACTAGTCTTTGTAGGCCTGAGTGGTGCCTGGATCTGCAAAGCCCTGATCATAAGCCCACGGTCAGGCTACCAAGTGCCTAAAGCTGTCAACTACCTCTGAAGTAGGAATAGTATGTCCCCATGACACCTGTGTCATGCTGCGAGCAAAGACAGCTACATAGTCATCACCAGGCTGATCCTGTGGCTCTCCAAACTGACGCTACATGTGCCCGGGCAGGTACCTCTTGATCATGGTATGCTCTTGCCCCTACATATACCAGTCTTGGCGGCAGTAAAATAGCTGGTCAGCATCGTTAGCCCATCCAGGCCAACCAAGGTATGGACGCTAGGTAAAAACTAGTATCTCATCTAGGACCCGCCTCCAGTAGAGGATCCTGTGCTCACCAGTGTGTGTAAAGGACACACCGAATCTGTATCATGCCACAAGGGCATCGTCTATCCTCATCAGAACTAGAACAACATGTGGACGTAGCACAAAAATGTGCTCCCATGCCCAGACATGAAGTAAAGTCACCCCAGCCCCCAACGCTCTGTCGTCCATATATATGTACTCATGTAGGTCCCTATAAAGCAAAGCCAGAAGAACAGGTCCACATGCGAAGTGAACTGGCCTATCTTGGACCACCTACTCCCAGCAATACCCTCAGTTAGGACTGAAGTATCACCCTCTTCTATCTGGGGCAATGAGACCCAAAATGATGGATGTAACTGCCCAGTGGTAGGGAGGTGCTATGACCCGGTATCACTCTAACTCTATCTATCCCTCATAGTAGATGATGTCCCATGTGGTGAGGAATCTGATGTAGGACTCACATCCCTCATCCATATCAAATATCGCCCATCAGCCATGAATAGGCAATCGTAGAATGCGCCAAATGTCCTCCAGAGTGATGGTGGCCTCACTAGTGGGGAGATGAAATGACGATGTCTCGCTATGCCACCTATTTGCCAGTGCTAACAACATCTCTAGGTGAGTGTGCATAGGCACCACATACGCAATGTGCCATAATCCTGCAACTCCTAGTTGATCCTGGTCTCTGTCGCTCAGGTCCCGTAAGACGCTAGCCAAATCTCACAACTGGTGCTCCCAAGAGTAGAGCTCCCTCACTGCATCCTGCATCAAGGAAGCTCAGCATGTTAAAAAATTTATGAAATTCCTAGTTGAACGCTCCAAGAACGTCCCCAACGATGCAATTTGTGATGGCATCGTAGTTTGATTTTACTCAAACTCTGACGCTCGAGCCCTAAAAAATGCAAACTGGCATCGCCACGGCACACTTTCTCCTCCAGCATCACAATTTTCATGAAATGGGCGACGTCGCGATGCACTTTACCAAACTGGCCCACCAAGCCCGAGCCCAGCTTCAGAGTTTCTAAACTCTGAACTGCACCACTACGGTGCATAAAAGCACCGCGCGGTGCAGTTTGAATGCCGAGTGGCGCTATATAGCGCTGATGGAGGCAAGCCGCTCCTTTAAGGCATTAATTGAAACATTAAATTAAAAAAACTAAGCTTGGGTAAGGGTCACATACCGGTGCCCCGATGCCAGGTGGTCGCTGGTATGTCCGAACTCGATTAGTGATGTGCAGGGGAAGTTGTCATTGCACCATATCACCGAAGAGTTAGAGCTCAAATCTCAAGGTTGCTAGCAGACGTGTGTGAAAATGACTTGAAAGTGACCCATGGGGCCCCTTTTAAGCCTAAAAATTAGGGTTTTTTAACCCTAAATAGCTGTCCTGCTAGGGTTTTGGACCCCCAAACCTATTTTTGTCTGATTGAGGCTTGTTTTTCATCATTTTATTGTGTTTAGACACATTTTTAGCCTCTCGAACCCCTTTCAGACCTATCTGGTTGTTTATCACCTTTTTTCGTGAGATCACCTGTCTGATCTCTCAAGGGGGCATTATAATGGCATAATTTATCTCACCATGCAGTAGTGGGGCAAGATTTTAAATATCAAATTTGGCTTTGATCGAGATCGTTTATTCTTTGAACCAACGCAATGAGTGCATTGCTTCAAAGAGGGGAAAAATGTACATGTAAAATATACTAATTGACATTGTGCATTTGATCTTGATTTACTAACATCGTTTCTTCCTGAATCATCCCTCGGTCTAACCATTTAATCAAATCCCCCTATCTGATTAAATTCATCAATATTCCACTCTTAATTAAATAAATCATTTTTTCTAATTAAGTCAGTCTCTTTTGTTAATTAAAGCAATCCATTTGATCTAATTATCCCTATTCAATTAAATAATCAATTTATTTGATAAAATCTCTAAAGCCTATCCATTAAATTAAATAAATTAAAACCTTATTTGATTTAATCTAACACCATCTCTTTTAATTAAATAAATCAAAATCATTTTTTAATTAATCTCTTGTCATATTCCTCTATTATTTGATTTAAAAATCCATAAATTTGAATCAATTAGGTCACATCATCTAACCTCTCTCATTAAATTAATTAACCCTTGATTAATTTAATCTCATCTCATGTCCCATCCTCTAGATAATGCAAGTTTCACATGAAATTATATTTAATTCATTTATTAAATCTCTATTTTCCTCACAAGGCATCTTTTGGAATATTCTCTCAATTTGAATTCAAAAATTCCAAGTCAACATGTACATCCAACAAGGCAATAAATTCATCTTACATTTTCTTTGCCTTGAGCCAAGTGGCATTTGTTGCATTTTCCCTTCCCTCTTACATGTCATTTCAACAAATTTGAAATTCAAAATTATGCATTTATTGGCACAAACCCCAAATCTTGCACATCCATCATCCATTCATAGCTTGACAAGTGGCATCATATCATTGGATGAATGTTAGTCCCACATTGCTCAAATTTGGGCATTCATTCATCTTGGAATTCTATAAATAAAGAGCTCATATCCTCATTTCATCATCCACAATCTAGGAAAAGTTGCCATGCTCAAATATCTCTTGAATTTCATCCATTATCATTGAGTCATAACTAGGTTTTGCAGATTTTAGGTTGGAGCACTCTTCAACATCAACAAAGTGGATCAAATCTTCATCAACATATCAAGCTTGCATCATAGGAATTGGGAAAGGGCCAATTTTCACATCAAATTGGCACCAATTCCCCCATGGGATCATGAGTTTGCACATCTAATTATGATTCAATCTTTGTTTTATCATTTTCATTGTGTTCTTTGATTATTTTATTTCCTAAGTTTGAAGTTGTAAATGGATTTCATGGGGAATCCTTGTTTTGTTTTGCAATCACTTGTCTAACTTGTTTACTCTTGTTGTGTTGTAGGTACCAAGGTTGGGGTTCGCACAGATCTAAAAAGATCAAATGACTAAATTAAATAAATTGACATGTTTGTTTAATTTAGAGAAGAAAACGTGTAAGGTAAAGTATTTAATTGTAAAATTAAATACTTTAGGTAGAAAGATGAAATATTAATTAAATAAATCACTTAATTAATATTGATGAAATAGATGAATAGAGTAGACAATTTTGACCATATGGAAGTGGTAAAGTTTGGATGTCTACACCTTTTCATAGTTGTAACATGTGTTTTTTTAGGTTCTTGAAATATAGCAACAAAACATACTTCCCGCAAGTTATCTAGTCTAGTAGTAGTAAGATATAACAGTCCAAAAATCATTGATCTATACATGCTCTGATCAACTTTAGGAGATTCATCATCCTTACTCAGTTTGCATTCGGTCACCATAGGGGTACTGACCGGTTTGGATTCATCCATTCCAAACTTCTTCAACAATTCTTTAACATACTTTGATTGTGAAATGAATATGCCCTTATTAGTTTGATTCACTTGAAGTGTAAGAAAGAAATTCAACTCACCAATCATAAAATTTTCAAACTCTTTTTGCATCTCCTCTACAAATTTCTTGCACATACCCTCATTTCCTCCAAATATAATATCATCAACTTTTACATTTGCACTTTCAATAATCTTTCTCAATCTTTTATTGAAGCATCTATAAGCTTTGCTATTGGTTGAATATCCAAGGAAAATACCTTCATCACATCTAGCATCAAAATTTACTAGGTTCTCATCATCTCTTTTAATATAGCATTTTCTTCCAAACACCTTAAAGTACTTAATAGTAGGAATTTTTCCATGCCATAGTTCATAAGGAGTCTTTATGTTGTTACCTTTGATCTAAAATCTATTAATAATATAAACAATAGTGTGAATTGCTTCTCTCCAGTATACTTCAGTTACATTTTCCTCTTTCATCATAATCCTTGTAGCTTCTTGAACTGTCTCGTTCTTCCTCTCAACAACTCCATTCTGCTGAGGATTTCTAGGAGTAGAAAAATGCCTTAGTATACCATGCTCTTCAAAAAACATATAAAAATCATTGGAGGTGAATTTTCCACCTCTGTTAGACCTTAAACATTTTATTTTAAGGTTCACTTCATTATCTACCTTATCCTTGAACACCTTGAATCTATCTAGAGCTTGAGCTTTCTCCCTAGGAAAAGTAACCCATGTCATTCTAGAATAATCATCAATTAGAAGCATAAAATACCTATCACCATTAATACTTCATGTTCTTGTGGGACCACAAAGGTCTATATGAATAAATTTCAGCATTCTGATAGTTGATTGTTCTTTTTCTTTAAAGCTACATTTTGTTTGTTTTCCCAATTAACAACTTCTGCAAATAGTATTGGTAGGCTTTGTGATTTTTGGAAAATTGCTGACAACTTCTCTTGAACTAATCCTGATCAGATTGTCAAACTTTACAGGTCCCATCCACTGGTGCCATAGAAAAAATTCATTAACTTGAGACACAAAACACTAACCATCAACACCCTTAAGATAATAAATGTTTCCATCTGTTCTTCTTCCTACAGCTACCATAGTTTTTGACACTTTTCTGATCTCACAAATATTATCCTGAAACACAAGCTTAAATCATTTGCTACACATTTTTCCAAAACTCAATAGATTATTCCTTAAGCCCTTAACATAATAGACATCATCAGTATTGTGTTTTCCATCAAAACTAATTGTTCCTTTTCCAACAATCTTTGCACCAGAATCATCTCCAAACATGAATAATCCTCCATCATACTTTTCAAGCTTAGTAAACTTACTTTTCTCTCCAGTGATATGATTTAAGTAGCCACTGTCAATTACCTGTGGTGGAGGAGAATGAGATTAGACAAAACCAACACTTAATAAAAACCCAAAACAACATCTTGGCTCAATCACACACTTCCTTAATTGATACTTATCCTTCGCATGATGTGTAAACACTAGTTTGGCCAAACCTAATGAAAAAACCAATGAACTTTGAAGTAAACACTTTCAAAACAACAAGATAACATGAAAACCACATAAAAAGCTTCACCATGCACAAGAACACATCTTAGATGCCTTCAAATTCATCTGCAACTACTGCAAAAACCTTCATACACAAAACACTTTCGATCAGTCCATTTGGACTATACAGGCACACATAGTAACTTTGAAACTAGTCTTCCAGAGAACCAAACCATGAACAACTTTGATAGAACATCGATAACACCATTAAAAGCCTTCCTCCAGATCTACAAGACAAGAAACAAACCAGCAAAGGACTACGGAGAAAATACATTTCTCCAAGTCCACAGACAAACAACTTTGCTAGACTAGTTCACAAATAGGTGAACTCAACTTTCACTCTTCATCAACCAAGAAGCTATAATCTAGGATATATCACCCAAGGATGCTCTTAAATAACACTTCAGATCTGCACAAGCATAGGATCAAAACAAAAGAAATGTGGAGCACATACCAAAGCACATTCTGAACACACACACAATTTTGTCTTCACTATCTATTAATTTTCTCAAAAGCACTTGATAACTCATCATATCAGCACACCTACAACACCATAAAGATATCTCCATGTACTCACAACATCTCAATAGTATCTCAACTATACATGCACCACCTACAATCACTTGATTCTTTTGTCTCCAACAACCTATATTGCGTTGACATCAATGACAACATCACCATACTCATTCATACTTGCAACATTATGTTCTACTCATGTGTTTATTCTACAAGCGTTCACATCCCATGTGGATTGGATATGGGTTCTCTTCTCTTCCTCCTTTCCACCAATCATCCTTGTTGCATATTGGAAAGCATCAACGATTACACAACCCTTTCCTCTTCGATGTGTGGGTTAGTCTCTCTTTGTATTTTCTTCAAGTTTCCTCGCACTCTATACTTTTGAATATGCTTTGTTTTAACCATTTCTACATTCCTTTCTAGCTCTCCTTCTATACCATGGATGAAAGCATCTCATGGGTTGCACATAGTCTTCTTTCTCTTTACCATACCCCTCTTACTCACCTTCTTCAACCCAATGTGGCCTCCATATTCCCCTCTACCGCCACATCTCACACTTATCATACAATATGTTTAAATAATGATCCTGTGTGAAATTTCAAAAGTGAAACATCCACATTAAAAATACATGAATTGATCCAATGTAATAAACATACTCATTTGGTGTTCTTAATAAAACTCAAGAAAGAAACTTATATTAATTTTCCAACTATGAAGGCCCAACCTCATAAACCATTATGCTAACTCTATGTCTACCAATGATACAAATTGGTTTGAAATATTATCTAAACCTTAGGAACATTACCAACATCCTCCAATCGCCAAAAAAGATATATGGAACAAAACTAAGTTTCATTGCATTTTCTTACTAGGAGCTCAAATTCCTCCAAAAATTTGTATAGATGACCGCATCAGCATTGTCCAACTCCCCACCAAATCATTTTTCCTTAGACTTCATAGATTTTAAAATTTTAAAACTTCACAAGTTTCCATTTGAAGTTACCAAATGATTAAATCTCCCAAACTATTAATGCTTTGACTTCAAAATATTCACCATAAAATTTAAAATATAGTTTAAATTTTTCCTACAAAAAGGAATTTCATGAAATCTTACCAAATCCTAGAAACAATCATTTTTTTCATGATGTCGATCACACATGGACCTAGATGCTCCTACATGAGACACACTGGGTAAGAAATTTTTGAGCATGGGATCAGAAAGCTAGAGTTAGCTGATAAAATCACCCTTCCAGACTGCAAAAATCTCTAGTGAACTCCATCACTGAAAGGCCAAACTCCTCCACTAATTAGCCCAACCTCCTCTACCAGATACTCTTCATCTTCTTCCCTCCATGCTCTCCTCTAGCATGTCCTCAATGTAACTAACCTTGCAACCTCTACCTTGCAATCATACCTCAATCCCACAAAGATTCAAATTTGTTTTTTGTAATATGTCACAACACTTTCCTCTACACTTTCTACTCTCAATTGTTCAAGACTTCACACACCCACAACAATGCTTTTGAGCTTGTAAATCACACTTAGAAATTTGTGCTTTCTAGCCCTCAATTATTAGGACTCTACACATCTATAATTGTACTTTTTACCTCCTCAATCACAATTCCATAATCCATAGGTTCCATCACAAGCTGCATCACATTCGACAATCTACTTGTGCCCCCAAAACCCGTACTCACTTCTCTCTCCACCCACAAGTCTTGTTGCGATTCTCCTCTCAATCGGTGCTCTATCCACAAGCTCAAAACCTCTAGATTAGATACCAATTGATGAAGAGAGACCTCACTCAACCCAAAAAAAATTAGATTACATAAACTCCATGAAAAAATGACTAAAAAAAAATCAAAAATAACTTGTGTCGATTTTAAAATTGATTACAATTTCTTACCTATAAATTCCCATATGCAAGTAAACAAATAACTTTATTTAAAATAAATTAAATTACAAAAATCAATCAACACCATTGCCTCTCTGACTCTTCAACTTCCATGCATAGATTTGGTTTCCATTCTTCACAAGTTTTGATTACTTATAGCTACTAAGCCATTTCATATGGCTCAGCTCAACCCAAACAAAATATGGGTACACACTCTTCCATCAATCTTGTTTCCCTCAACTGGTAGCCTTCTTACTTTTTCTATGCCCTACTCTACTCCCACTTATCTACCACATCACATGTTCCTCTCACTATCTCCACACTATTTTCTTGGTTTACACCGCTTCAAAGCAATGTAGATCCTTCATATTTTTCCTTCCCCATTTATATGTTTTACTCATGTCTTCATTGTACAAGTGTTCACATCCAACGCGGCCAGGTTATTGGTTCTCTTCTCTTCCTCACTTCCACTAGTAGACCTCGTTGCACATTGGAAAGCATTGACCACTACACAACCCCTTCCTCTTGGATGTGTGGGTTAGTCTCTCTTTGTATTTTCTTCAAGTTTCCTCGCACTCTATACTTTTGAATCTACTTTATTTTAACCACGTTTGCATTCCTTTCTAGATTTCCTTTTATAGCATGGATGAAATCATCTTATGGGCTACACATAGTCTTCTTTCTCTCAGTCACACCCCTCCTACTCACCTCCCTCCACCCACTATGGCCTCCCTATTCCCCTCTATTGCCACATCTCACACTTATTATACATTATGTTTAAACAATGCTCCTACATGGAAGTTTGAAAGTAAAACTTCTATATTGCAAATACGTGAATTGACCCAATATAATAAACATACTCATTTGATGTTCATGAAAATAGTCAAGAATGAAATTTATATTAATTTTCAACTATGAAGGCCTAACCTCATAAACCATTGTGTTAACTATGTGTCTACCAATGATACATATTGGTTTGAAATATTATCCAAACCTTTAGAACATTACCAGCATCCTCCTATCGCCAAAACGAATATATGGAACAAAACTAAGTTTCATAGTAGTTTCTCACCAAGAGCTCGGATTCCTCCAAAATTTTGAAGAGATGATCACATCAACATTATCCAACTTCCCACCAAATCATTCTACCTTAGATTTTATAGATTTTAAAATTTTAAAACTTCAAAAATTGCCAGTCGAAGTCACAAAATGGTTAAATCTCCCAAAATATTAATGGTTTGACTTAAAAACCATCACCATCAAATTTAAAATACAGTCTACATTTTTCCCATAAAAAGGAATTTCATGAAATCTTACCAAAACCCAAAAACAATCATTTTTTTGGTGATGTCAATCAAAAATGGACCCAGATGTTCCTACATCAATAACATGCAAATGGATTTGGATCAATAAATTTATTTATTTATTTATTTATTAGAGAATGGATTATGTTGACAATTTATGGATAATTAAATAATTAAAGTTTTTTTTTTTTTAAATTTAGAAAGGGATAATGGATGATTAATTCAATAATAGTAATTTATTTAATTAGTTTAGAAGAATAAATGTAACTAGGTACGTAATTAAATAAATGTAATATATTTAATTAATCAAGGAAGATTGATAGTAAAGTAAATAAATAAATAATTAATAATCATTTATTCATATGGATTAGTTGGAAATTAGTCTTAAAACGTTTCTTGCAAGCTATGACAATTTCAAGTATCGACAAAATTATTGTAATAAAACTTAACTCGTGATAGGTGCATCTTCAATAAATCCTTGAGTACTTGATTTAGTCTTTCCATTTGACCATCTATCTATGGATGATAGGCTAAACATATGTTGAAAAGTTTTTGAGATAACTTAGCATTGTTATCATTTATGTCAAAACTTGGGATCTGGAATGTTGTGCTCCAAATGATATACAAAAATGATCTATCTTGTCATGTGCTATGATGTTGTGTAGTATGGATGTTATCTTTCATCCATATATGGCAGTACTTCTTTTTTGGATATTCATGGAAGACAATTAATGTAGAATAATCAAGTATAAATTTTTGATGTTGGTCGATGTGCTTAAAGCTTACTTCGGGTATCCTTGCTATCTGGACATTCATGTAGCATGTTACAATTTTTGGTATGTCTAATTTTGTTTCTCTGGTTGGTACTGAAATTGATGGATATCAAGATTTGGTCTTAGTTGTGGCATTCCCATCGGCTATGGAATATATATCATGTAATTCAAAATTTGTTATCTTTTGATAATTATCTTATGTGATGATCCTATCTCATGTATGACCTATTTATGGGTCCCTTGGTAATGTGGTAAGAAGATATTTATGTATAACCTATCTTTTGGGTTTGGTGCTAGCATGCCAAGCCTTATTGAATATTTAAAGGTTGTTCTTCAAGCTGACATGTTTTCCATAAGATACTTAAAGGTTGCTCTTCAAGCTGACATATTTTTGGTAGGCCGACTTATTTTTTCTACGGGTACATTTATAGAACATCTCTTTGATTCCTAAGAATACAAAGTAATGGTGTGTGTGACCAGATAAAAGGGTGTGAAGAATTATGTGATAAGAAAGCTGAAGGAAAGTGTTAGCAAGAAGTTTTTTTTTTTGCAGAGGTTGTGTGAGGAAGGTGTGCAGAAGATTCTTGACTAGATCTACTGTAGACAGATATTGTTCTCTTAACCAGAACTGACTTCATGTATATGTAGATGCAACTTCATCAGTTCATTTTTTTGTCAGTGAGACTATTTTGTAATTAGATGTTTTAATTGGGTGGTGAGCTCACCGACAACGACCCTTATCTGCAGTGATCATTTTGGCAATGAGACCTTGTAAAAATCACCTTAATCGGTGTCACCTTAACTGGTGCTTTATAATTGAGAATTAGCATTCTCTATGGTTTTTCCCTTCTTGGGTTTCCACATAAATTTTGGTGTTCATTGTGCAGGGTTTTTTTGTGTTCTTTCATGTTCATTTCTACCTTATTATTATCTGATTGATATAAGCCTACTCTAGATTAATTAAAGTAAATAAATTGTTTTCTGATAACTAATTCACCCTCCTCTCAATTATTCAAATTGTTCAACAATTGGTATCAAAGTCTAGTCCCTTGCAAATAGAGCTTAACCGCTTGAGGGTGATCTTGGTAGCTCGAAGAAGATGGCAGGAGATTATTACTTTGAGGAAGAATTGAAGATATTGTTAGATGGTATGGAAAGCATGGAATCTGAAAATGGAGAATTGAAAGAAAACCTCAAGGAGGAAAATTCTTGTATCTCAAAACTAAGGGAGAAAATCTAGAAATTCAAAGCAAGAAACAGAGAGGTCAACCAAGAACTAAAGGACTCAAATGAAAGTATTGTGGATTTAAAGTAGCAATTGGATGAATGCAAGAAGACTAAAGAAATTCTCAAACAAAAATTAGAAGAAAATGAGAAGTTAGATCAAGAGTTAAGTTCAGGCTAAAATTAGAAGTAAGAGTATGTGAAAGTAGCATAATTCTAGATCAACTCTTGTCCCTACAAAAATGTCATAAGGATAAGGGAGGACTTGGCTTCTCTAATGAAAGATAAAATCAAAACACTAAGGGTGAAGACAAAGTAGTTGAAGCTGGAGTGAGATCTGTTGTAACAAGCATGGCCCAGAGCTCTGGAACATCTACAAAAAGACCTTCGGTTAGGAAACCAAATTCTCAGAGGTACTTATCATTTGATGGCTATTTTTTACTATGCAAAAATTTTGGACATAAGGTTGTAGAGTCTAGAAGCAAGAAGGAACCGAATAATCAATGCTTTAAATGTCACAAGTTTGGTTACAAAGCAAGTCATTGCAGAAATTAATTATCTGATCCAGCTAGAAGGAATGGAATGAGTAATCTCTTTCATGGTAATTGATATCTATGCCATGGTTATTGTCACAAAACTAATCAGTGTAGATCTAGGATACTCAGTTAAGTTAAGACAAAGATGTTACAAGTGCACTCAACCAAGACATTATGCTAACACATGTAGATTTGTCGCTCCGGAAAAGCCTGAAAACAAAAAGGTTGTAGAATTAGATGAATCTAAGAAGAAGACCATCATAGTTTGGAAGACAAAGGGAAAAAGTGTGGGGGGCTCTTCTGTGCTACCAGATCTTGGTATAAGCTCTTCCAGAATCTAAGCCAACTTCCTTGGCTTAGGGGGAGTTTTGCAATGCATATCGTCTAGGTTCCCCCTCTCCAAAGTAATATTGAAGTGTTTTCAACATGACTAAGTTCAAATCAGATAGTGATGTACAATGAAGCTTAATCCATCTAATTGAAAAGAAAAGTAGATTTGATGGCATCATCAATGTAAGCTTTTGGTAGAAAAATCATCATGATAAATTAAGGATAAAAGGTGGAGTTTTCAAATCATTTCTCATAGTTTTCAAAGAAGGAGAAGAGGTTTCACTGAGTGATAAAAGGTTTAAGAAGCTAAGTGCGATGATGAAATCTATGTTGGTTGATAATGAATTCTATGGAAGCATTCCGCTAAGGCTAAAGGGAGTAGATTTAGATGAATTTGATCATTGAAAGATGAAGGAAATGGAACTAGGGTTGAAGACTGATGAATTGTAGAATGTAGGTGACCTGGGCTTGGATTTATGGGGAGAATTCCCTTGGTTTTCTGAAAGAGAGTCTATCTTGTTCTTGTTGAATCGATTCAAGGATGGCAGCATCATTTTGGACAAACCCTATCCAATCACTAAGGAATCCATTGAAGCTATTACAGTTGGATTGTGCAATGTTCATTACCTCCTTGGGAAGAAAACAGTGAAATACAATGATGTGGAAGAACTTACTGGTATCAACAAAGACCCCCAAGCCCTACTGATAAATACCATTGTCGATCCTGTAGTAAGGTATGTTGCTTATGGTATCACTTACAAAATATATTTCAGAAATCATGAAGGTTCTACTTTGGCTATTGTTGTGTATCTTGCAAATATAATGGTGAACGAAAATAAACAGTTTGACTTGTGTAGCCTCATAAAGGAAAACCTAATTGAGAATGTCAAAATGTCTTTGGTTGAGAGTTATCCTTTCCAGTTTGGGTCTCTACTCATATGCTTCATATTTTAATTTATGAGTTTTCTACCATCAAAGGATAATGTTAAGTGGAAGTCCTACATCCCTCTCGGAAAGAAAGTTTACAGATATTTCAAATGTATGGAGGATAAATCATGTGCATGCAAAGTTTATTTCTAATCCTTGTAGATGAATTTGTGCTATGGTGTGATAGTGTCTAGGGCTATGCCTATTAGTCAGTTTGAGGAGGGTTCCTCCTCCAGTAAGGAGTTAGAGGTTTTCATTGGTGGTTCCCCTCCAGAACCTAAAAGGAGAAAAATTAAGACAAAGGATGTCAACACTATCTCAACAGAGAAGGAGATGAAAGAAAATTCTCTACCTATATTTGACTCTTTCAATCTAGATGAAGTTCGTTCAGTGTTGGATGAAGGCGATCTGAAAAATATTGGTGAAATGTGGTATGCCTTCTCTCCAATCAGAAGGGCTAGAATTGAAGATTATTTTGTTGACTATCTACTCAAAAAGGGTATTACTATTTCAGTTGTTTCTGACTCACTACCAGATGATCTGGTAGAATTTGTTGATTAAAGGTTGTTGTGGGAAGGACCTAAAGGACATAATATCTAAGATATGATTGACAGGTGTGTCAAAGCTAAACAAAATTTATCCAAACACATTGGTGAGACAAGAGAATTCATTAAGCAGATGTCTGACATCTATAGGTATTGTCTCCAGTGGCCTACTGATGTTGATAATTTTATAAGTAGAATTGAAGCTATTAAATATGAATTGAATGATATTGGGAAGTGTTTTGACTTCTTCAAAGATATAGATGGAAAACAAAGAATAAGATTTGGTGAGTTGCAAGCTGAGTTATTGTCTGTTCGAAGATAGAGGGAAGATTTGGTTAAAACTTTCTGGTTAGTCAAAGAAATTTTTGAGGTCTAGTTGGATCATCTCTCCAGGATAATTTCTAATGCAGAGGATTGTGAATGACAGTGCCTATCTCTAGATTGGTCATCTTCATTTATGTTGTTAACTCTACTAGATAATATGTGTGCCAAAATGGTTTCTGCAATTCAATCTTGGAAAAGGATTCTTCCAACTGTAAGAGAAAGGTACAAGAAGCTTTTTCATGTGAAAAGTGTTATTTTTACTTGATCTCCTGAATGTTCTTATTTCGCCCTTTTCCTTTGATGGAAAAAAGGGGGAGAAAATGAAGAGAAAAAAAAAAAAAAAAAGAGGAATTGATTTGCTTGACATAGGGGAGCACTTGGAGTTTTGGAATTTTGTGTTTTTTTTGAGTTTTTTCTACTTTTCCATCAATTCAAAAGGGGGAGATTGTAGAGAAGTTGTTGAGATAACTTAGAATTGTTGTCATTGATGTCAAAACCTGGGATCCAAAAGGTTGTGCTCTGGATGATATAGAGAATTGATCTATCTTGTTCTGTGCTATGATGTTGTGTAGTATGGATGTTATCCTTGATCCAGATATAGCAATACTTCTTTTTGTGACATTCATGGAAGACAGCTAATGCAGAATAATGAAGTCTAAAATTTTTCTTTTGGATGTTGTGCTTATAGATTACTCCAGGTATCCTTGCTATCTGGACATTCATGTAGCATGTTACAATTTTTGGTATGTCTAATTGTGTTTCTTCGATTGGTATTGAAATTGATGGATATCAAGATTCAATCTTGGTTGTGGCATTCCCATTAGCTCTAGAATATATTTCATGTAATTCAAAGTTTTATATCTTTTGATAATTATGTTATGTGATGAACCTATCTCATGTATGACCTATTTATGGGTCCCTTGGTAATGTGGTAAGAATATCTTTATGTGTGACCTATCTTTTTGGTATGGTACTAGTGTTCCAGGCCTTATTGAATATTTCAAGGTTGTTCTTCAAGTCGGCATGTTTTGCATAAGGTACTTCAAGGTTGTTCTTCAAGCTGACATGTTTTGCATAAGGTACTTCAAGGTTGTTCTTCAAGCCAACATGTTTTTGCTAGGTCAACTTATTTTGTTCTACGGGTACATATATAGAACATTTCTTTGATTTTGAAGAAGAACAAGTAATGGTGTGTGCGAGCAAATAAAAGGGTGCGAAGAATTATGTGATAAGAAAGTTGAAGGCAAGTGTCAGGAAGAAGTTGTTTGTTTTGCAGAGGTTGTGTGAGGAAGGCATGCAAAATATTCTTGACCGAATCTGCTACAGACAAATATTATGCTCTTAACCAGAACTAACTTCATGCATATGTAGATACAACTTCATCAGTTCATTTTTTTCTCAGTGAAACTATTTTGTAATCAAATATTTTAATTGGGTAGTGAGCCCACTGGTAGTGAGCGTTACTTGCAGTAAGCATTTTGATAGTGAACCCTTGTAAAAATCACCTTAACCGATGCTTTATAATTGAGAGTTAGCATTCTTCGTGGTTTTTCCCTTCTTGGTTTTCCACATAAATTTTAATGTTCATTGTGCATGGTGTTGTTGTGTGCTTTCATGTTCATTTTTGCTTGATTATTATATGATTGATATAAGCCAACTCTGGATTACTTAAAGTAAAGAAATTTTTTTATGACAACTGATTCAGCCCCCCTCTCAGTTATCCAGACTGTTCAAGAACATATTTTTAATTGAATTCCTATCAGTGAAAACAAGGTCAGCCAAAACCTAGAGGTAATCTACACATCTATCTAGAATACTTTTTTATGGAACTCCATGAAATATTAATATTTCTTGCACAAATTTTCTAGCTTTTTGTTAAGGCTCCATCAATAATATTTAAATGTAGAAAGTGAGCTACCTTTATAAGTTTTTCAAACACCATAATAACTGCATCATGCCAATTTCTCAATATTTGTAAGCCTTGAACAAAATCCATTCTAATCACTTGCCATTTCTAGTTTTTGATTTCACAAGTGTAAAAACATCTCACTAGGTGTTGATGTTTAAATTTGACTCATTGACATTCCAAACATCCTACTACAAATAAACCAACATTTTCTTTCATTCTATTCAAAAAATAAAGTGGTTTCACCTCTACTAACATTTTTATTAATATTGCATGACTCGAATACCGAGAAAAATGCATCTTCCATAAAAGAAATTTATTCAAGTGATTTTAATCTAGTACATACATTCTACCTTTGTATCTCTCTAGTCCATTAGACTCAAAATGATACCCCTTGTACTTGGTATCCTAGGTATTTTCTGATAGATCTTTCTTGAATTTCTCACATAATTTATCTCACAATTTTTCTTATTACTTGATCCTGAAATATTGATTGAATTGAAACTATTGCTGCAATATTCCTTTTGTGATAGTGCATTGACTTATCAATTTTTATTCACCTTGATTGTCCAATTTAAGCTATAATTTCTTCTTTGATGAGAAGTGTCTCCATGTACTTCAAGAGAATGCATGATATCTATTAATTCTAAATAATGTGAAGCATAATTTTTTTATCATGTAGTCACTATTTTTGGGACTCATATGCTACTACTTGCCCATCTTACATAAGTATGACACCCAAACCTTTCTTTAAAGAACCTATGATGACTAAATAAAGACCTTCGAGGTTTGGTACTCTATGGATGGGTGCAAAAGTCAATTTTTCATTAAGAATATGGAAGGCCCCTTCACACTATTTTGACCATTCATGTCATGCCCCTTTCCTTTGGATAGAATTGATAGGGTTGGAAATCCTTGAAAATGTTGCAAGTATGAAGCTATTATGAAGGTGTTGTCATTGTTCTCAACTGGTTGTTGTTGTCATGGATGAAGGTTATTGGCTGTATATGTTGAGGATATTGAGAAAATTGTAAAAGAAAAAGATTGTAGGTGTTCAATGTTTGCTCCGGGTTTTTCTTTGGGATTTCCTCCAATGTTTGTGTGATTTAGATATGTTGTTCATCATTTTCGGAAGTTGCTATATCCAGACTTTGGGCTTTTGGATCATTGTACAGTGTGTGTTATGTGGACCATTTGTGAGTTGTGTTTTTCAGTGTATCTGGCTAATAAGGTTCAAGAGAAATGTAATTTCTTCAGATTTCTTCTTGTTTGAGTCTTATGACTTGTGGTTTTAGAGTTAAGATGATATGATCCTGTTCAAGTTAATTTTGTTGTTTGAAAATATTGGATCATGTTAAGGTTGTGTGTGCTTAATTGATTTATGTGTTTTCCACTAGTTTGTTTGATCATGTGTTTAGCACTATTTTCAACGTTTATGGAAGTGTGTTGAAACATATGTTTGGGTCTCCCTCATTCTAATTCCACCCTATAATTTTTTGGCACCGACCTAATTTTAATTTGTAAATGTAAACGATGTGTGGATGAATTTGGATATGTTTCAAATTTGAAGATGGTATAAATATAGGATGAGATATTGGTGAAATTCATGCAAATAAATAGAGAAAGATAGATGTGAATCAGTGTGATGCAAGTTGGTACAGATCAATTCAAAATCTAATTGCGATTTTTTTGGACGCAGTGAGCTGAAGGTGTACTCTATCATTCATGCATGTCTACAAGTGTTTGAGCAAGTTGTGGTGGAAATCCCTGTTGCATTGAGATTTTTTCTTTCTGCAAAAAATCTGTTCTATCTTCTTTGTATTTGTGTGGCAGTGAGCCCTCTGGGTGGTTAACCCTTGTTGGACAATGAGTCCTGATCTAGATAGTGAGTCCTATTTTGGTAGTGATTCTTCTCTGGCAGTGAGCCTTTGTAATAATTTTTTATATTCTCTATATTGTGAGCTATTCCTCAATGTGGTTTTTTCCTTATTGGGTTTTCCACATAAATCTGGTGTTATTGTGTATGTGTGATGCTTTTCAATTTCTATCATTTTTACTTAATGATTAATCATACTAGCAGACCAAAGGATTTGTGATTTGTTTAATTTTTGGTGAAAGTATTAAAGATTAAAGTTTGTTACAACTGATTCACCCCCCTCTAAGTTCTCTTCTTCAAAAATTTGTATTAGATATTGATTCTTTAGAAGGAAGCTTAACCACATTAGGAAGGTCTAGGATGGTGAGAAAGATCACTTTTCAATGTACCAAGTGTGATGGAACAAATTATGCTATTTGGAAAATACAGATGGAAGGTTACCTGGAGTACTGTGGAGATGATGTTGAAAAATATTACAAGAATACTTACACTCCTTTTAATAATGGCTAGAGTACAGCTAATGAAATCAAGGCACATGAAGCAAACAATAAGCCGAAGTTTATTCTGAAGCATAGTCTTTCACATTTTAAGTTTATTAAAGTTTAGAATTTGAAGACTACTAAAGATTTTTGGGATGCTCTAGAAAAGATGTACAAAGGAGATGAAAAGTTCAAAGAAGAAAAATTGCAAAATTTGGAGGAACAATTTGAGGTTTTGCATATTTCTGAAGATGAGAACATTAAATCCTATGTATAGAGAGTGGATGAGTTGGTAGGTGGAATGTGAGGACTTGGTGCTATAGTAGATGAACCTAGGATTGTGAAGAATTCTTAGAACTCTTCCTGATTCATATAGTGAAAAGTTATCTTCTATTGAGGAATTCATATATTACAAGACTTATACTAAAGTCAGTTACAACGACTCTAACATCTTATGAGAAGAGAAAGCCAAATTTGAGAAATGTATTGAAATCTGAATCTACTTTCAAGGCTACAAGTACTGAAGATCCCGATGAAGAGAATCTTGATGAAGTAGAAGCTAACTTAGTTAGAAGAATGAGGAAAGGCTTTGAAAAGTATGAAGGTAAGTTTCCCTTTAAATTATTTAGTTGTGTAGGAATAGGTCATTATGCTTCAAGATGTCCAAAAGGAGCTAAGAAGAACAAACAAATATATAACAAATAAAACAAAGGAAAGAAGATCAATAGAGCATATTAAGTGAATGAGGATGCTAGTATTTCTAATGAAGAATCTGATTATGGAGAGTTTGATGAAAATGAATGCTTGTTTTTTGCTATAAAAAAATGAACCTAATTCTACTAAATTTGAAAGACAGGTGAAATAATGTCCTCTAGAGAAAGAGAAAGATGAAGATACTATAATTTTTTCCCTACATGCTAAAGAATATTTAAGAACTATTGGGTTGCTGATAGTGGTTTTTCATATCACATGACCAGTGATAAGAGTAATTTTTTTAAACTTGAAAAATATGATGGAGGCTCAGTTATGTTTGGAGATGATATATTGGTACTAAAATTTGTGGGATAGGTTTAGTAAGTTTTGAAGGAAAGCATAATATTGATGATGTCTATTATGTTAAGGGTTGAAGACATAATCTCTTAAGTGTTGGATAGATGTGTTGTAAAGGATGTAATCTTGTATTTGAGGATGAGAGATGTCAAATCAGGAAAGGATCCAAAATAGTGATTATTGTAGGAAAGAAGTCTGATGGAAATATATATCAACCTAAGGGTGTTGATGGACATTGCTTTATGACTTAGATTAATGACAGCTGGTTATGGAAGAAAATAATATTTCATATGAATTTTGATAACATGGTGAGGATCAATGTAGTGCAAGTCATAAGATATTTACAAAGGATTACAAATTTTGTTAATGCTATTTGCAAGAATTTTCAAATTGGAAAGCAAGAAAGGAACAACTTCATATCAAAGGAACAATCTACTATCAGACTATTGGATTTGATTCATACAGATCTCTATGGTCCTACAAGAGTGATAATTCTACAAGGTGAAAGTTACTTTATGCTTTTGATTGATGATTACTCTTGATATACATGGGTTACTTTCCTTAGAGATAAATCTGATGCATTAGATAGATTCAAGACATTCAAATATATGGTTGAGAATACAGTGAATTTCAGAACAAAATTTTTGAGGTCTGAAAGATGTGGTGAATTCACCTCCCATGATGTTAATATACTTTGTGAAGTTAATGAAATAAAAAAGAAAGTTATCTACTCCTTGAACTCCTTAGCAAAACAGGGTTGTTGAAAGAAAGAATAGAATAATTCAAGAAGCAACTAGATCAATTATTATTGAAGTTGGTTTACCAAAAGTTTACTGGAAAAAAGCTATTCACATTGTTGTTTATGTGTAAAATTGAGTTTAGGAAAGAGCTAATAGTACTAAGACCCACTATGGGCTATGATGTGGAAGAATTCCTACTATCAAGTATTTCAGGGTGTTTGGAAAAAAATGTTATATTAGACAGGATGAAGAAAATTTAGGGAAGTTTGATGCTAGAAGTGATGAAGGAATTTTCCTTGGACATTCTACTAATAGCAAAGCTTACAAATGTTTCAATAAAATACTGAGAAAGATTGTGGAAAGCACAAATGTCAAGGTTGATGAAGCAATGAAGAATTCAATTGAAGTTGATGGATATGTATCTAATGAACTTGATTGTGTAAGAATTGAAGAAGTTATAGAAGAACAGGAGAAGTAGAATGAAGAAGAAGAAGCTCTAGTGTTGTCCCCTAAGATGCATAAATATGTGTAGAAAAATCATTCAAAAAATCAAATCATTGGAGATAAAAGGAAAGGAATATTTACAAGAAGCAAAGTTTTTGTTGTTGGTGAGATAAATCTATGTTTACTTTATGAGATTGAACTGAAGACCATAAGTGAAACATGTAAAGATGAGCATTGGATGGAAGCCATGAAAGAACTTATGCAAATTAAGAAGAATCAAACTTGGGAATTGGTCCCTAGACTGGCAGATAAAAACATAATTGGATCAAAGTGGGTATTTAGAAACAAGTTGAATGAGAATGGAGAAGTATTTAGAAACAAATCAAGGCTTGTTTGTAAGGGTTACTCACAAGTAGAAGATATATTTTTTTAGGAGAATTTTGCTCCACTGGAAAGAATTGAAGCTATCTAAATATTCTTAGCATTTGCTGCTCATAAAGATTTCAAAGTTTATTAGATGGATGTTAAGTTTGCATTCTTGAATGGTGAGTTAGAGGAATAAGTCTACATGGAAAAACCAAAAGGGCTTCATTTTTTAGATCAACTGGATATAGTTTGTAGATTAAAGAAGGATTTATATGGATTGAAGCAAGCTCCTAGAGCTTGGTATGCAAGGTTAGAAAGGTACTTGATTCAACAAGGTTTCAACAAAGCTATGATATATAGTAATCTGTACTTTAAAATTGAAAATGAAAAAATATTAATAGTGGTTGTATATGTTATTGAAATTATCTTTGGAGGAAATGAAACTATGTGCAAGATGTTTGCTAAAGAGATGCAAAAATAATTTGAAATATCTATGTTTGGTGAGATGAATTTCTTTCTTGGGTTGAAAATTAATCAAATAGAGAAAGGGATTTTCATTTCATAGTAAAAGTATTTAAGAGAAATGTTGAAGAAGTTTGGGATGGATGGTTCCAAACCATTATGCACTCCTATGGTGACTGGTTGCAAATTGAGTAAAGACGATAATTCACCTAAGGCTGATCAGAGAAAATATAAATCTATGATTGGAGGTTTGTTGTATTTAACTGCTACTAGACTGGATATCATGCATCCAATTTGTCTTGTGGCTAGATTTCAAGAAGACCCTAAAGAAACACATGTTGCTTCTATTAAGAGGATATTTATATATTTGAATGGATGTTCGGATTATGGCTTGTGGTATCCTAGGGATAATAATTTTACACTAAGTGCTTATACATATGTAGATTGGGCTAGTTGTGTAGATGATAAGAAAAGAACAAGTTGTAGTACCCCTCCATTTATGCTTATGTTTTTTGCTGATATGTTTTCACACTGTTAGACTATGATACTTTGTTTGGATATTTTGATCGCTGGTTTTGAGCGACAGTGGATTTACTCTATGACATGATGATACATTGTATGGTGATTACTATTTTCTGATATGCTTTGAGGTAGCGTAGATGTTTACTTTCAGATGATTATAGCTATGTAAATGTTTATGATGAATTAACTACTTTTAATTTGTCAGTCTAATGTGACGTGTATTGGTGTGGAGAACGGAATCGCATCACTCACTTGTGAGTGCCCTGTGATGTCTGTAATTTTCTCTGCACAGTGTGCCTATTCAATGGTTTATATATATATATATGCATGTTATTGCTTAGTTGCAAGATTACAGGTACATGACACCAACTCCACCTAGTTACTCAGGTATGAGCGTGTCAAGACTCAACAGAAATGTTGATTGGGAGGTAGTAGTTTGGTTCACCCTAGTCTAGTCTATAATCCCGGTCTTAGTACATCGTCTGTTTTAGTTCTGAGTCGTGGTTGTCTTGTATTTTTTTGTTTGGTTTAATTGTTTGAAAGGAAAAATGTTAATTTTAATAATAGTTTATTATGTTTTATTTACTATTATTTAAATTAGTTTTGCAAGTTATTTAATTAATTAATTAGTTTGTTTGGTTAAATGGTTTGATCTTAAAAGATTAAATTTATCTAATTAAATTAATTAATTAATTAAATTAAATTGTTTTAATTATGTGTGAATAGATTCAATATTTAAATTAAATAAATTGTGGAAATGGTATTTTGGTTATTAAATAAATTTTTGTATTTGGAAATTGTAAATTTAAATTAAATTAATTAATTTGCATGCAATTGAAATTGGCAAGATTGCCGAGAAGTGGTTGAGAAGATATTTTGCACTTCTTGACATGTGTGCTAGTGCATTTATTGATTATTGTTGAAGAATTGTTCATGGAGGTTAATTGGGATCTGGAAATATCAAAGAGGCTATTGAATTTTCTTCATGGGAAAATATTTTGTGCTCTGTAAAACTCTTGTATATGCTTTTTGGTATTTTGTTGCAATTTAAGGAAAATCTTTGGTTGTTGTTTGGGCTTTGTATTTCGGGAAAGAATTGTGGAAGCTACAGGCAAAGATCTTCACCAGTCAGTTTTCTGAAGCAAAGGAAAATAGGTAATCTTCTAGTGAATTTATTTTGTTTGTTTTGGAAAGGAAAGTATGTGAAAAGAAATTAAGTGTAATTTTAAATCCCTGTATTTCTCGCAAAGAAATTTGATCTCTGTATCTTGATTTGTGAAAATTTGATAGTTCAGAAAACCTCTGTATTATACTATCTGTAGAAATTATTAAATTTTTAAGAAGGAAATTACTTGTTGAAAAGGAAATTGAATCTACAGTGTTTGATTTGGGATTTAATTGGAAATTTTTGTGAGTATTCTTTTTGAAAACCCTGTAGAAATTTTATTGTTTCTTCAATTTCCCCGTATAATTGTTGTTGAAAAACCCTTTTGAAATTCCTGATAACCCTGTGAAATTATATATATATATACATATATTTTTATATATATGTCATTATATATATATATAATTATAAATTGAATTGTGAAAGGATCATGTTATTTATATATAAATTTGATTGTGAATATGTTAATAAAATATATATTTCTAGAAATCGCCGTACAGGAGAATTTTATTAAAAAAAAAACCGGATCGAAATCCAAGAGGCGGAGGTATTTTTCCGTGGATTTTATTTATGCCAAATATTAAAAATAATAATAATAAAATAGTGTTTTGGGAGAGGGCCGAAACCCTCCCCATTTTCCACGGAGGTGGGTGCAGCCTCCATGGCTGCGCACAACAGACGTCGGCTGCTGGGCGCAGCCCTGGAATGGGCCGCGCCCTCTCCCCAACCCTGGGCGCGCGCGAATGTGCTACGGAAATTTTATTATTAAGTTTCATTTCATTTAAAAGATTTAAACGCCTTTTTAATGCGCTGTTTGAAATACGATTTTATATTTTGTTGTTTCATTTTATATATATATATATATATATATATATGTGAATATGAATATATTTATGTGGAAATTAGTATATAATTATATAATAGTTTATATATTTATATTTTTATATAAATATATATAAATATTGGTAAGATTTGTGATCTATTAAGTTATTAGAAAAACAATTTTGGTATTTTTAAATTGTATTGCATGTGAAATGTAAGGTTTGAGAAAATATAGAATTTATTTTAATGCGAATTTGAGAAAATCAGGAAATAATTAAATAAAACAATTTCTTAATTGTTTTAGGAAAGATTTGTTTTAACTAAGTTGATTTAATTATTGCTATCTTTGACTGAAATGAATGGATTTAGTAAATCCAAATGATAGTTTATTATTGAGCTTTAATTCGTTTAAAATAGTATTTTCTCTTTCAATGGTCAATTTGGGGATGTTTTAAATGTACAAGTCTTCCAGACAAGTTGGTAGAGTGGGGGAATATGATTGTTTAATTAAATGCATGTGTTGATTAAGGTTGAGTACGTGGTTTTGTATGGTGTTAAGCACCAGAGTTTGTGAACATAGACTTGATGTTCGTTATAAAAAGTGTAGTGGTTTTATGTTGTATTTTTGTACACCTTATAAACCTTAGACAAGAAAACTTAGAAATCCTTGTTATGTTTAGGGGAGTGGCTTTTTGTAAGGGCCGACACACAAAGTGGTGTCAGGGTAACTTGCAAAGAGTTAGTAAGTCAGTGATAACTAAATGACACAGTAATTAGATTAAAACTCTTAACAAGATAATTATGCCTTGCTTATGACTCTTGAGCTAGTATAGTCATGAGTATAAGATGAGAAGGCCTGGAATGGCAAATCGGTGTCTTGTTCCTTCAAAAGACATTTGATTCCAGAATAATTTGCAATGGGGTCAGGTTTCGTAAGAGGTTACCAGGGTAACCCAAGATTGGGGGGCCGGAACCTAGGAAGAAACACCAGGGTAACCTTTGCAATATTGTGATGACACTCCACCTAAAATAACAGTTAACCTTGTGTATTTAGTACATTCAATTATCTTAATTCTGGAAGCAATGTAACCATCAGTTAGTTGTGTACTTGTGTCTAGGGTTAGTAGACTATGTCTAGGTAACCATATTACTATCTCCTAGCATGGGGGGTGGACCTACGGGTACCACATGGTTGGGTGGAACATGCACCTTACTTCGTTGGGTCCCCAGTTTGTGATCATGGCATCGAGATCTTTATGGATGGAGAGCTCGCACTTGAAAACTTATGTGTATTTCTTCATTGTATATTGTAAATCTTCTATTTGAAAACATCCCTCAATTGTATATGAGGTGAACAGTGTAAATGTAATTGTAATTATTATTGAACTACCTCATTAGATGGATGAGTATTGTATATTTTATCAAATGCAATGTAAGAATCAAATTTGTACTTTATATTATCTTGAATTGAGTTTCAAATGAAATGCAATGTTTATCTTTAATGTTTATGTTATTAATTAATATGTGCAATGTGAAATACTAAAGTTGTCTATGGAAACTCGAAGTAGTGTAACGTCGCATAGCTTAATGAATGTATGCAACTAATTAACTTAATAATTACTTTAAAAAAAAAAATTTATTTCACCTTTATACATAAATGCAACATTCCTTAGGTTATTATGATGGGGCATTACACAAGTGGTGGTGCATTCTTTCTTGGTTGTAGATTGGTGGCTTGGTTGAGTAAAAAGCAAGATTTGGTTTCCTTATCAATTGTTGAAGTTGATTATATTGTTGTTGCATTTTTTTTTACACAAGTTTTGTGGATGAGATAGACATTGAAAGATATCAGAGTAATGTATGATGATCCTATTTTTATCTTCTATGATAATACAAGTGCAATTAACATTTCAAATAATCCAGTAATGCACTCAAGAACAAAGCATATGTCTATTAGGTATCACTTTTTGAGAGAGAAGGCTGTGGAGAATGAAGTAAGTTTGATTATGTACCTACAAAGGATCAGATTGCTAACATATTTACAAAGGCTCTTCCTAAAGATAATTTTCAGTATCTTTGTTAGAAGTTAGGGGTTATTTCCCCTCCTTTCTTGAACTAGATGCATATGGAGATGCATCAGTCTGGTGGGTCTATGGTTGAGGTCCGAGAGAAATGTAATTGCTTTGGATTTCTTCTTGTTTGAGTCTTATGACTTGCGGTTCTTGAGTTAAGCTAATATGATCATGTTCAAGTTATTTTTTTTCCTTGAAAGATTGGATTGTGTTAAGGTTGTGTGTGCTTAATTTATTTATGTGTTTTACACTGGTTTGGCCAACCTTGTGTTTAGCACTACTTTTGAAGATTATGGAAGTGTGTTGAAGCATATGTTTGGATTGCCCTCATTCTAATTCCATCTAATAATTTTTGACCCTGACCTAATTAGAATTTGTAAATGTAAATGGTGTGTGGCCAACTTTGGATATGTTTCAAAGTTGAAGATGGCACAAATACAAGATGAGATATTGGTGAAAGGTATTCAAATAAATAGAGATAGATGTGAATCAATTTGATGTGAGCTGGTGTTGATCAGTGCGACATCTAATTGTTAGTTTTTTAATGCAGTGAGTTGAAGGTCTACTATATCATCCATGCATGTCTGCAAGTGTTTGAGTGAGTTGTGGTGGAAAAACCTATTGCATTGAGATTTTTTTTCTCTGTGTAACAAATCCCTTCTATCTTCTTTATATCTTTGTGGCAGTGAGCCCTCCAAGTGACTAACCCTTGTTGGAAAGTGATTATTGGTTTGGTAGTGAGCCTTCTCTGGCAGTGAGCCTTTATAATTAATTTTGATACTCTCTATATTGTGAGCTAATCCTCACCATGTTTTTTTCCTTATTGGGTTTTCCACATAAATTTGGTGTTATTGTGTATGTGTGATGCTTTTCAATTTTTGTGTTTACACTTAATGATTAATCATACTAGTAGAGTAAAGGATTTATGATCTATTTAATTTCTAGTGAAAGTCTTAAAGATTAAAGTTTGTTATTACTAATTCACCCCCCTCTTAGTTGTCTTGTTCAATAGAAAAGTTCAAATTGAACTTACTATGGTACTTATCCAATCACATATAACTATACACTTCATGCACATTGTTAGGTACACGCTATTATTTGATAGCCTTAACCTTTGAAGGGTCCATTGCAATTTATTCTTTAAAAATAATCTGACTTAGATACTATACCTCTTTCTAGAAGAATATCCATTTTTATAGCTTCCCATACAACTTATGTTCCCTTAGTCATTATAGGATAATTTTTAAATGATACATAATCTCTTCTTCATTCTTAGAATATATTAGAATATCGTCCAAGAGCATTAGAAAAATTTATCTAGATAGTCTCTAAGTGTGAATACGTCTCTTGACAATTTTTTGGCCATTTAAATCATTTCTCTTTCCTTTGGAGAGAAATGATCAAGTTGGAAATATGTGAGAAGTTTAAATTGAACTTACTATAGTACTTATCCAATCCCATAGAAGTACACACATCATGCACATTGTTAGGTACATTATATTCTTGAATATATATTACTCATATGCAACTACTTTCCCACCTTACATAATTATGCCACCCAAACCTTCACTTAAAACATCTATGATGATTAAAAAATGGACTTCATGGTCTGGTACTCTAAGGATGGGTACAAAATTGAATTTATCCTTAATAAAATGGAAGGCCTCTTCATAATTTTTTACCATTCTAATTATTTCCATTTCCTTTGGAGATAAGTAATACGGTTTAAAATATTTGAAAAGTTCAAATTGAACTTACTATAGTACTTAGCCAATCCCATAAAAAGTACACATTTCATGCATATTTTTAGGTACACACTATTCATGGATAGCCTTAATTTTTTAACGATCCATTGCAATTTCTTCTTTAGAAATAATATGACCTACATACTATACTTCTTGTTGAAATAATGAAGAAGAAACCCCTTAATGTGTTGTCATACATACCAACATTAATTGTTGACAACTTTTCTTAAATATGGTAAAACAGAAATGAAACACTTTAATCCAACATTTTTTTTCTGAAATTGCTCATACAAAAAGATCAAAACAAGAGGTTATAATATGTTATCCCTCTCTATTAGATGCATCTATGATCAGACTTTCAGCTAGTTTGGTTAAGCAGGTTCAAAGTTACAAATGACAAAAGTTTGACATTCAATTTTCGCTTATACAATGTGATTGGATAGATATAATCTAGTCCAAATTTCTCTGATGTTGAGAATAATTCTTAGAAATTTTGGGAGATTTGTCATAGTTGTCATTAATATATATATTTTGGAAAGTGTGTACTTATATGATCATTTGAATAGTTAGTGTGTGATCAGTTGGCTTATTTTGTGATTGTGTCTAATTCTTGGTCGACCTAATACATGTTATGTGTTGCAAAGGATAAGTAAGTAGTATAGATGTTAGTAGGACCTATTTTAGGTCTATGTGAACTTAAATCAAGTATTACATAGTAGGGTTGAGCGCAAAGATGTTTTTGAATTATGTATGTAACTAACCAAGATATTTTGAATTAAAATAGGGTTACATCTAATTAGGTTGGCCTAATTGATGTATGTGAATATAATTGGGTATATATGTGAGATGTTTTTGAGTGGAAGAACATAGATGATATATGATATGATATGATATGATGTGCAAGAGATCTGAAAGTGTTCAAACATGTGAATTTGATGTGTGATATCAGAATAAGTGCATAATTGTTGTGAATATTGAGTGACTGCTAAGCTAAGTAGTGTTTTGTGTTTAGAACCTCAAAGGAACTAAATTTACCACAAGGAACATGCACTTTGTATTAGTTCAAACTCTAGTTGTGAAGTCATTTTTGTTTTTGTATATATCCCTAGTTGTGAGCCTTATAAGGATAGTGTGTCTTTGCAGTGAGCCCCTGCAATATCTTATAACTAGTTATAATATATTGTGAGCTAATCCTCGTCGTGATTTTTCCCGCTTTGGGTTTTCCACGTAAAAATCCTAGTGTTCATGTGTCATGTGATCTTATGATTCCTTCTATGCTTTCATTTATTTTTGTAGTTAGATACACTTTGTTAATTGGATTTTTTGTGAGTAATTGGTCATATAGAATATGAATTCATCCCCCCTCTTGGTATTCTAGGTGTTCAAAAATTGGTATTAGAGCTTGGTTCCTTCCAAGAAGCCTAAAAACTTGAGGAAGATCTTGGAATTTGAATACATGGCCAATAAAAGGTGTCCTATTCCTCTGAAAGAAATTCCTACAATTGAATATGTAGAAGATGACTGTATGTTTGACAAAGAACTTAAATTTTCTCTTGAAGATCTTGAAAAAGTTGAAGGTGAAAAAAATTCCTCAAGGAAAGACTAGAAGAAGCAAATGAATGTATCAAAAAGTTGAGAGAACAAATCAAGAAGTTTAGAGAAAGGAATAGAGAAGTCAACAAACAATTAAAAAGGGAAAATCAAGATATCACTGGACTAAGAGTTCACATGGAAGAAAAGAAAAAAATTAAGGACTGTTTGAATGCATCTATACAAAGCAATACTGATGAATTCACAAGACTTGAACAAGAAGTAGTAACCCTAAGATTAGATCTAAAGATAGTAAGATCTCATGAGGGAAAATTCAAAACAAGTACTACAATGCGTGATGAACTAATTACTAGATAGAAATATTCTAAGGACAAAGATGGTTTGGGAATCAAAGAAGGAGAAAGATCAAAGCTAAATCAAACACCTAACAAGGTTGAAAATCAAAGGAAGACTCAAGGTAATGACAATCAATTCAAAAATCAAAGAGGCAATACTGGAAGACCTCCTATCAGACAACCTAATGCACAAAGGAATGCATCTTTTAATGATATTCACTATTCATGTAATAAATTTGGACATAAGGCATTAGAATGTAGAAGTAGAATTAAATAGAATGTTAGATCCTTTTTTGGACAATGTTTTGCATGCAAGAAATTTGGACATAGAGTTATTGAGAGTAGAAGTAGAATAATGAATATATTTAATACTAGTAGAATGCTTCAATATTTCCATGGTTACTATTATAAATGTAATTTATTTGGACATAAGGCTAACCAATGCAGATCAATATTGAATAAAAGTCATTTTGGTCAAAAAAATATTGTATGCTATAATTGCAAAAACCTGGACACATTTCAAGATTATGCAAAAGTAATAATGGAAGGTAGACTAATCCAAGAGAGAGGAATGAGACTATAAAGAAAACTCATTCTACTGAGGTAAATAAGGAAATGAAGAAAATTTAAAGAAAGAATGAGGAATTTGAGAAAAAAGATGAATCAAATACATCTGTACTTCCCTCCGGTATAGATAATTCCCTTAGAAAATAAACCTAGGTATGGGCTTAGGGGGAGCAATAATAGAAAAATATAACAACACCCTAGAAATATGAAGTTTCAAAGAATGACATGAAGGTATATGGTGTAAAATAGTAATCTTAAGCTTCTATAAAATAAACTGGTAGAAAATATGCAAATCTAAAGAAATGCAGAGCATTTTAAGGTCTTTTGATATATCAGTAAGGTATCTAGCAGATTTTTGAATTTGAAGCAATAAATGTAAAATTACAGTAGTTTAGAGAAGTATAAATTGAAATTTTAAGTTGATTCTAATCATTTTTATGAATTTGGAAGAAAGTAGAGTGAATTCAAGAAGGGTTGAATGAGATTTGAGGTAAAGTGGTGCAAACCCCAGATTTCATCATGTGCATAAAAGGTATTTATAGCTCTCTATGCTTTGTGAATTTGGAATACAAGTGATTTTATAATTATTTGAGAATCAATTGATGATATAATGGCTACACCAACCATATTCAACATTATGGAAAGACCTAGACCTAAGTTTAGAAGATATTCATGGAAAGTCTTTGAAAATGACCAAGAAGGTGTTTTTTTGAAAATTCCTTCTAGGGTTTTACCCATTGAGGACACAAGGTTTTACATTCATGGAAAATTAGATGAATAAAATCACCGGAATATCAAGTATCTATGGTCTAAGGAGTTGACTAGAGATGATTTCTTGGTAAAACTAGAATATGCTAACCTAGTATAGAAGAAATTGGATATTTGGAACTAGTTTTCCAACTACAATAGTACTCTAGATGCAAATTATGTGAGGATTGCATTGAGCATAATACATGGAATTTTTTTGTGGATGGACATGTCGTACTCATCTCAAAGGAGACAATCAAAGTTGTAACTAGATTGTGTGATACCAGACCTATACCGATACTAAATTCTATAACTAGATTGTAAGAAACATTGTTTGGGATAGAAGTAGAGCAGTAGTCGATCCAAATTTTTATTATATGCACAATATTGATTATTACAAGGATCAAGATAATGTGTTGGATGCATTATTTGTATTATTTCAAAACAATATGCATGACATTGAAAGGATTCACCAGAATATTGTAGACAAGTATGCAAATGAGTTCACTTTTCTTGTTTCTATAGATGAATGCATAATAGAGGCCATTGAACCCAAGACAATATGGATTAAGCCTCTCAGATATGAAGTTACTGAGAAATATGTTGAAGGATTCATTGAATTATTACTAATAATTCCTAAGGACCTCTCCTTGCCAAAAATGGTACATTTGAAGAAAAATTAACTGAAGTACACTTGGAGACATTAGCTCCTACAAGGACCAAAAGAGAAAAAAAGAAGGTAGAACAATACTTTGAGTTGCATGGTCTTTCAAAACAAGAAGTAGATAGGTTAAGGGAAATTGCTACAAAAAGGGATGCTAAAGTAGTTGATATAGCTAGTGAGTCCTCCAGGCCATGAAGATAAGGAAGAACAACTTCCACCCTTGCCTCTACACTGCCAAAACCATCTTGTACAACTACCATCAAAGGAAAGAAAATGGAAGCTAGTACCCCATTAATAGAAGTTGTAACTACACCCTCCAGACCAAGCACCTATACCACAAAAAGGAAGAATATGGATCTGGTAGCACCCCCTACTATCTCTGGAAGGAGAAAGAAATAAAAAGCTTACAGGGAAAGAAACTTGAGTTTCATTGTAGAGGAAGAGATTGAATTGGGACTTGAACAAGAACAACAGTTGACAAGAGAGAGGATAAGTAGTACCACTACAAGTCATGAAGGTTCTTCACATGATGCAAGAATCAAAGCAAAGAAGTATAAGATTGACATCATGGCTACTTCTGTAGAAGAAGAGATAGAAAAGGAGAAAGAATCATTCACTATTCATATCCAAAAGAAATATGAGAAGAAGGAGAAGAAATCAGAAGTAGGAACTTCAAATCCTAAAAAGAAGAAGTCAAAATATCCTTTGATAAGAGCTCACTCCCTAATAAAGTTGGATGCTTTCATTAATAATATGATAGAACTTGAAGGTCTACTAGAAGCAATTGCAAAATTGTATGATAAATTAGATGAAGAAGAAAATAAAACAATATTTGAAGCCATCATAAATTACATCATTATGTTAGAAGCAGACATGAATAACATTAGGAAGAAGGTACTGAGTGTGGTATGGGAAGCCTTAATGGAAAGAAGGTGAGAATTAATTGAAGCAGATGACAAGATGAAAGTTGATGATCTAGAGGAAATTGGATCCTCTTTATCTTAAAATGACAAAGCCACAATAGTTGAAGTGTATACAAAGGAATTTAGAGTGAAGAAAAGGGTCACCATTCTAATGGGAAGAGAAATGGATAATAAAGAATAGATAAAGCAAGAAACAAGGAACAATGTAAGAGACATAGCAGAGAAATTTAAGATTATTGCAACATCATCATCTGGAACAGCTCAAGACAAGGAGCCTGACAAAGAAAAGGTTACTAATGTAGAGGAAAATATTCCTCTGACTACTAATTTTCATGTTTTTAAAGATGTTGTAGAAGAATTGAATGATCATATCATAGAATAAATTTCATCTTTTGATGTTTTAGGGAATATGGTTTATGATACAAATGCTCCTTAAGAAGACATTGGCACTACCACCGGCAGTACAATCGAAGTCATAATACATAGCAAGAAAAGGAAAAGAATGATGATAATGTTGGAAAACAAAATGAAGATAATAATGAAAAGAATCAAAATGAAGAAGGAAAAGGTGAAAGAGAAGAGAACAATAAGAAATATGGTAAGGATAAGGAGAATGAGGGCAAGGACAAGCAGAAGGAAAACTCCTCTGGAAAAGAAAAAGAAGAGAAAGAAGAAAATAAAGAGGAAAATGAAGTTGAAAGAAATGAAGAAGAATCCTCTGATAGAACTCTCAAGGGTCTTCTAACAAGAAAAATAAGTATTCAACAAGCTATACCACAATAGTTGTTAAAGCTCTCAATGTACCAAGGCAGTGTGGATCTGGAAAAGATCTCACTAGTTCAAAGATTGGAGCTTGGATATGTCTTCCATGCCTCCAAAAGAAAAATAATCTTAGAGACTCGTAAAAAGGGAACATATTTGATTAATGAAGCCATCAACTCTACATAAGATGTTACCCCCAGTGCCACTGTTGATAACTCTTTGAAAATTGTTGAGAAGTTAAAATTTCTAGTTGATTATGTGCCGTAGAAAAATGGACCCATTGCTTGATATATTTCATGATTAAATAGACTAAACAAGGTCTTAATATAGTGTTGTGAAGTATTTTATACATCCACACTAGGTCATGGACCCTTTCAAATTAAAAAAAATGATTTTAATGATGTCTTGTGAAGGTGTTGTGTTGTAATACACGTTTACACTCTTCTAGACTCTTTTTATTATAATTCATTTAAATATTCATTTTTATTCATTATTAAGTCCTATTTTAAAGTGTTGTAAAGTCTTGTAACAAGCCTTCATGCTTTTATAGGCACATCTTCACTATTTACACCCTTATAATGCTTTATTTTGTCTTTTTCTGCCCTCATATGCTTAATTAAGTGTATTTTTGAATGTTATCCTGACAAACAACATTAATACAACATTATTCCCGACACTTTTTTTTATGTCCTAGGTGGGACCCATTCACCATGGGTGGAAAATGAGTCCCCCTTGGCCCCAAATTCAAAATATTTTAAATTTCCTCTCAGAATTTTATTTTAAAAAAACACTTGATGTCGTCCCGTGATGAGGTATGAATGGATAGTAAGGCACAAGATTGTATAAATAAGTGATTTTCCCCTCATTTTGACAATATTCTTCCATATTTTATCATCTTCTTCTAATCTCTATTTTTTTCTAATCACGCACATTCCTTCTTCATTATTCATCAATCTTCTATCAAGCAACTTAGGTTTCAAGGCATTAAGAGATCAATTTTCAGACTTTCAAGGGAAGGTTCTACATGTTATGTTGCATAATTTAAAGATCAAACATCATGGAAAGGTAGTAAACTCCATTTTCACATGTTTCATTCATTTCTTTCATCATTTTGGTTTAATTACCTAAATGGGGTTTGACCAAGGCAAACCCCCATGCCCTAAAAATCAACATTTCTTCTCTTCTTCTTGTGTGTTTGCAGATTTAGGTCCTTTGAAAGATTGGAAATCATTGAAGGTCAAGTTTAAAATTCATTAAAATCTTCTTCTCTTCATTCAAGTCAAATCATCAACAAAAAGTCACTCTTAGACCCGGATCTAACAATTTTAGAATCGGACATTTGTAGAGAGCAGAATTGCAGACTTATCTCCACAAAATCTTCCTATGAATTTCTAGATTTTTGTAGGTGGAATGATTCACCATCCATGGTGAATGAGTCCCACTTATAGGCTTGAAAATTAATTTTCTCAAATTTTAGCTCCCGACAGTCAGAAATAGGTTTCCAGTAGTTTTCACTAGAACGGGGACTGATTCACCCTAGATGGTGAATGAGTCATGGAAGGCTTGAGAAACACCATTAATAAAAATACTAGAATCTTCTAGTGACATCAATCTTCCTCCAGGTGCACTCTGTTCAATTTCATCAGCTTTTGTTTTCATTTGCTTAAGTTTCTAGTTCATGTTTGCATTCTACATTGTGTCTTCCAACATTTTGCATTAGTATAGTTTGCATTCATTTATTTTCATTTGTAAGAATTTAAATACATCCTCACACACTTCACATCTAGTTTTCATCCATCCATACATAAATATTGAGTGAAACAGTAGTGCATTTTGGCCCACATTCTCTCTCCTTCTAGGTGAAAAACCCTAGGAGGAGCAACAAAGGATTTGGGAGCCAAAATCCTTCATTTCATTTTGGTGAACCTACCTTTTAGAATACTTTCTTGTCTAATTTTGGAGTCTTTTATCATAGATATAGGCTTGCATTGAGCTTGCATTAGGATTTGGATGATTCATTTGCATTCTAGGTTTTAAAACTTGCATTCATAAAAAGTGCATTTAGGTTGCATTTGTTGCATCTAAATTCATTTAGATTTACTGAAATTCTGCATTTTTCATTTAGGTCTGTGTATTGGCTCTCAGAATTCCTAGAATCAGTCTAAAATTTTTGAAATTTTTGAAAAAAGATCCATACTTGGACTCATTCGCCACCTTGGGCAAATCAGTCCCTTCTAACCCCTGAAACAACACTTTCCAGATTTCATAAAAAAAATTTTAGGCTTCTATTTGTTGCCTTAACCTATATATATTAGTTACTTTCATTTCTCTAGCATGAATTTTATTAGATTTCACTTCAAATAGCTCATTTCATGCATTGACTCATTTCACTTTTTTGCACTCACCACATTTCCTTTTCAGATTGTTGCATTGTAAACTAGAAATTTCACTTCAAAATTGAACATTTCATTGGATTGTACTTTCATTCATTCCAACATGTTTTCTTTCAAAAGATGTGCTCTTGATTTGATTAAACATGGATTTAACATGCATAGTACTCCCTTTTATGAGTTTGTTTTTACGTACCATAATAGGAATTTAAAAAAATAATCCATTAATTCAATCCTTACTCTTACATTTCCCTTTGGTGAGAATGGTAATGTTGAAAATCCTAACACACATACTTGTAGTGATTTTCCATCTCCTTATTCCCCTTTGGATGACCTTACATAACAAGATCATGAAATCATAAACACATTCATAAATGTCACCTTACCAAATCTTCATGGTCATGATAATCAATCTTGTTCATCTCCTAATATCCCTCCACAATGTAAAGAGGATGGGTTGGTGTTAGAAGATATCTCTATTACAAATCATGACACTCTTGATCGTCCCTTCCCTAATGTCCCTATCCTATGGGTGGATCTATTTGAAAACTACAGTGGTTCTTCTCTTGATACCTCCTCCACTTGTGATGAAGCTCCTTTCCAAACCTCAAACTTAGATGAACATATTACACTCTCCTTGTAGGGTAGATAATATGGAACAAGAGAATAAGACCTTGATAGTAATGGACACTCACTTAGCACTCTCTCCTCCTCAATCCCCTCTTCATACTTCCATCATTGATCATTCCCCTATTAGCAGTGCATTTATTGTAGAAGAACTAAGCCTTACTTTTCAAGCACATGTGGCTTATTGTTCTCCTCCAAACTCTCCTCCTAGGGAGAATATTCTGGCATTGGACTATTGAAAACAAGTGGTTCTTGATTTCCCTTGCTTTGAAATACATCAAAAAATGCCTAATGAGGATATGGATGCACAAGTGTCCATTGGATACCCTTTAATCAATGAACCTCATACATATCCTAGAGGACATCTTCATAACCCTCTCATCTTTTACCCTCCTTCATCCACCCTCAATAATTTCACATTATCCTTCCAAACTAATGGTCTTGAATATCATCCTTTCCAAATTGTTCAAACTGTCATCTCGCAAAACACTTATGATTTGAATTCGTTAGATTTTGTGTCCTCTAATGAAGAAGACAATATATCACAATCTATAGGGTCTTGTGTAGACATGACATCTAGATAAGATATATCTTTCACCCCAATCACACAACCTTCTTCTCCTCTTGATAACAAAGGTATCTTGTCAAGAATTCTCCACAATAAGTTGATCTCTCTCCCTCCTAGAACTCCTAAGAAATGTTATGACAACACTTCCTTTTGTGCATACCATAGAGTTCATGGTCACTCCACTAATGAATGTTATGCCTTGAGTCATAAAATACAACATTTTCAGTAGTTTGGTATGCTTCCCTATTTGTTGGCATCTAATTCCTCTAATTGCTATTTATTTTCACTCTTGCATTCCTTTCATCAATCACTTTCAGCTCACATTTGTCCTACACTCAGTGGGGGCAAGTGATATCGTAGCCTTGTCCTCATATGTCACTTGTCATTTCCTTCTTTGGATAGTCATTAACCTTTCATGAATACATAAGAGAATGCTTGGGATATAGACGACATGCCTTAAGTTGGCTTGCATATGACATACTTTCCTTTTTCATAACGTAGCTTATCGAAAACATATGACTTAGCATAGGGCTTTTCGTGTAAGCTCTCATGTTTTTCCTATTCTCTTTCTCCTCTACTTTAAATCAATTGCTCACATAAATGGTGTTAGCAACCGCTTTAAAGTGGGGGAATACATCACCACTCACATTTCATTGTGTGATTTTCTTTGTCTTGTGATTCCCTCTCTCGGAAGCGTTAGGTACAATGTTGCCCAGGATGAGATTGTTTATCCTCTCTTGGAGACATTGTGCATAATGTTTCCAAAGATGAGACAATTGCACCAATCAAACAAAATCCCTTTGAATATATTTTACATGTTCTTTACATTTTTTTTTGCATTTTACATTTTCTTTGCATTTTTCCACCTTGCATAACGTAGCTTGCATGATTGTGGTACTTTTTTATTTTTGTTCATAGCATTTGTTTTCGCTTGTGGCACCTTGTTAAATTTATCAATGGGCATAGCTTTAACATGTTTGATCGGGAAGCCCAACTAGCAACATGACTTTTCCCCATAACCACTTTTGTGTTTTTGAGTGCATACCAACTAGCGTATGTTACTCACCTTTTTCTTGTTGGGCCTTCTCACCCCGTGAACAACTAGTTTTGTGGCCTCGGAGTGAGTACATCTTTTTCATCTTGTATTTCTTTCCATCTTTCCTTTGCATTATTTTGTATCTTGGGGACTTGGCATACATGTGAATCTTTGTTTATTTTCTACTTTAGTGTGAGTTTAAAGTGGGTTCATCCTCTCACTAAAGTGGGGGATAAATGTGTCGTACAAAAATGGACCCTTTGCTTGATATATTTCATGATGAAATAGCCTAAACAAGGTCTTAATCTACTATTGTGAAGTATTTTATGCATCCACACTAGGTCTTGGACCCTTGCAAATTAAATAAAATGCTTTTAATGACATCTTGTGAAGGTGTTGTGTTGTAATACATTTTTACACTCTTCTAGACTCTTTTTATTATAATACATTTAAATATTCATTTTTATTCATTATTAAGTCCTATTTTAAAGTGTTGTAAAGTCTTGTAACAAGACTTCATGCTTTTCTAGGCATATATTCACTATTTACACCCTTCTCATGCTTTATTTTGTCATTTTATGCCCTCATATACTTAATTAAGTGTATTCTTTAACGTTATCCCAAAAAACAACATTAAATACAACATTATTCCTGACACTTTTTTTTAGGTCCTAAGTGAGACCCATTCACCATGGTTGGCGAATGAGTTCCCCCTTGGCCCCAAATTCAAAATATTTTAAATTTCCTTTTAGGATTTTATTCAAAAAAAAAACACTTGATGTCGACCTGTGATGAGGTATGAATGGGTAGTAAGGCACAAGATTGTATAAATAAGTGTTTTTTCCCTCATTTTGACAATCTTCCTCCATATTCTATCATCTTCTTCTAGTCTCTAATTTTTTTTAATCACACGCATTCCTTCTTCATTATTCATCAATCTTTTATCAAGCAACTTAGGTTTCAAGGCATTAAGAGATCAATTTTTAGACTTTCAAGGGCGGATTCTACATGTTATGTTGCATAATTTCAAGATCAATCATCATGGAAAGGTAATCAACTCCATTATCGCATGTTTCATTCATTTATTTCATCATTTTGGTTTAATTAGCTAAACGGGGTTTGACCAAGGCAAACCCCCATACCCTAAAAATCAACATTTCTTTTCCTCTTCTTGTGTGTTTGCATATTTAGGTCCTTTGAAAGCTTGGAAATCATTGAAGATCAAGTTAAAAATTCATTCAATTCTTCTTCTCTTCATTCAATTCAAATCATCAACAAAAGGTCACTCTTAGACCCAGATCTGACAATTCTAGAAGCAGACATCTGTAGAGAGCAGAATTGTAGATTTAGCTCCATAGAATCTTCCTATGATTTTCTAGAATTGTTTAGGTGGACTAATTCGCCTTCCATAGTGAATGAGTCCCGCCTGTAGGCCTAAAAATTGATTTTCTCATATTTTAGCTCCCAACAGTCAAAAATAGGTTTCCAAAAGTTTTCACCAAAACCAGGACTGATTCACCCTACATGGTGAAGGAGCCCTGTCAGGCTTGAGAAACATCATCAATCAAAATTCTAGAATCTTCTAGTGACATCAATCTACTTCTAGGTGCACTCTTTTCAATTTCATCAACTTTTGTTTTCATTTGCTTAAGTTTCTAGTTCATGTTTGCATTCTACATTGTGTTTCCCAACATTTTGCATTAGTATAGTTTACATTCATTTATTTGTATTTGTAAGCATTCAAATACATCCTCACACACTTCACATTCAATTTTCATCCATGCATACATAAATATTGAGTGAAACACTAGTGCATTTTGGCCCACATTTTATCTCCTTCTAGGTGAAAAACCCTAGGAGGAGCAACAAAGGATTTGGGAGCCAAAATACTTCATTTTAGATTCACTTAGGGAATATACCTCCAATTTAAAGGACCAGACTAAAAAAGAAGTTGAATCAAGGTTTGTTGAAAGGAAATTACTTGTGTTACAAGAAAAATGTACAACTACACATAGTAAGGTGATGGAATGTCTTAAATATTTACAGGAATGTGAAGATGAGGCCAAGATATTGTTCTAATATTTCTTAAGGTGGTCGGATGCCACTCGTAGCATTAAGGAATTGTTGGACTCTATAGAGACTCAAATATCTAATGCCTCTGAAGCTTATGACCTTGCTCAAGACAAAGAATATGCCTCTTGGACTTCCATTACAAATCTACAAAATACGTTTCTCACCTTACAAAGGAAAGAAGAAGATGCTATAAGGTAATTTGGATAGATGGGAGACTTGGTGATGTGCAATCATATACAAATATCAAGTGCTCTTGCTAAATCTGAAAAACTGGCAGAGATAAACCCAAACCCAAGTACTCTAGAAGAGGGCGAGGAGAACATAGTAAAGTTGGAATCATTGTACAACTCACTTGATGTAGCCAAAAAGATTTGGATTGAAGGAAAACCTTCTTGGAAAGAAATAATTAAAGAGCTAAAAGGTGCCTCCTCTTGTTTAACATTTCCTATAAAAATTTCTCTCATTGTTTCAGGTACTTTCAGTTTTTCATTGTACATATGGGTAGATCAAATTTTTGGGATAACTCCCTAAGGGGGAGTCAGTGCATTTTTTTGTTTACACATATGCATCAAATTTTGAAGACTAAAAGTATGTTACTAGTACACCCTTTGTCCTTGATGTCAAAAGGGGAGAAGATTTGAGAATTTTAGAGAAGTTTTTGAGAAATAGTGTGGAGAAGTTAGTTTTGAAAAGTTGGGAGAATTATTGAAAAGAATGGAGAATAATTATGGAGAATCATTTTTTGAACATGTTTCCATCAATGAAAAATGGGGAGATTGTGGAAAGAATGAAGAAGAAACCCCTTAATGTGTTGTCATTGATGCCAACATTAATTGTTGACAGTTTTGTCTAAATACAATAAATAGAATTAACACACATTAATCTAGAATTTTGGTCCAAAATTGCTCATGCAACAAGATCAGCTCAAGAGGTTATAATATGTAATCCCTCTCTATTAGATACGTCTATTATCAAGGTTTCAACTATTTTGGTTAAGCAAGTTGAAAGTTACAAATGATAGAAGTTTGACTTTTAGCTTTGGCTTATACAATGTGATTGGACAAATATAATCTTGTCTGCATTTCTTTGGTGTTGAGAATTAGTCTTATCAATTTTGGTAGATTTCTCATAGGTTTCATTACTATATATATTCTAGATGATGTGTACTTATATCATCATTTTAATCATTAGTGTGTGATCAGTTGGCTTATTTTGTGATTGGGAATAATTCCTAGTCGACCTATTACATGTTATGTGTTGCAAAGGATAAGTATGTATTGTAGATGTTAGTAGGAACTATTTTAGGTCCATGTCGACTTAAATCAAGTATTTCACACTTGGGTTGAGTGAAAAGATGTTTTTAAATCATGTAGAGAACTGACAAAGCTATTTTGAATTAAAATAGGGTTGCATCTAATTAGACCAACCTAATTGATGTATGTATATGTAATTGGGTATATATGTGATATTTTTTTGAGTGGTAAAACAAAGATGATTTATGATATGATATCATATGATGTGCAAGAGATCTAACAATGTGTGATGTTAGAATAAGTGCAAAATTGTTGTGAATATTAAGCGACTACTAAGCTAAGCAGTGTTTTGTGTTCAAAACATCAAAGGAACTAAATTCAACACAAGGAAGGTGCACTTTGTATCAGTTCAAAATTTGGTTGTGAAGTCATTTATTTTTGTATATATCCTTGGTTATGAGCCTTATAAGGATAATGTGTCTTGGTAGTGAGCCCCTATAATATCTTATAACCAATTATAATATATTGTGAGCTAATCCTCACTGTGGTTTTTCCCTCTTTGGGTTTTCCATGTAAAAATCCTAGTGTTCATGTGTCATGTGATCTTATGATTCCTTTCATTCTTTCATTTATTACTGTAATTAGATACACTTTGTTAATTGGATGGTTTGTGGGTAATTGGTCATATACAATACTAATTAACCCCCCCTCTTAGTATTTTGGGTGTTCAACACCTCTTGAACTAGAAGAATATGTATTTTTTAGCTTACCATATAACTTATTTTCCCTTAGTCATTATAGGATTATTCTCAAGTGTTACATATGCTCTTATCCATTCTTAGAAAATATTATAATATCATCCAAGAGAACTAGGAAACTTATCTAGACAGTCTCTAAAGATATTATTCATAAAATTGATGAATGTTTCTATTGCATCCCTTAATCTATAATAGTTCCTCCATAAATTGAAATTAACAAATTACACATATTCCACATAATCAAATAAGAGACATGACAAGTGTCCAATATACAAGAAAATATAATTTTTTTTCTTTATCCCATAAAGTTTAGAGTACATATGTGGTTAACATGGTAAAACATATAGGAACATATTCCTTACAATAGGCAACATGGTCAAGATCAAGATCATAAAATTTAACACAACAAGGACCTTCTTGATAGGATTCTTGTGAGATTTAACTCCTTTTCCCACATCAAGGGTGAGAACATTGCTAGAGTGTGTTTCTACCCTACCATGAAGTGATTCACTTGCCTGAAATTCTTCCTAAAAGAAGAATACCTGACCCAACTCAACAAAGAATAGTAATGAAAATCTTATTGGAGTAGTGGAATAGTAAAGCATGACACAACTAATCCTAATGATATCTTGAATTCCAAACACAAACATGAAAACTGTCTAGAATACACATATTGGCCACATAAGGCATTATAATAGTCCATCTTCAATGCTCTTTGGTCAACATTTACTTTCAATAAACAAGTCACAATCTTAGAAAATGAAAAGAATGTATTTCCAGCATAGTCATTGTAGTGTAGAAAAATGTCATCCTTGACATTTTAGATGAACACTTGTTAGGCCCTCCCTGCTAAAATTGGGCTTCTTTATTCCTTATTTGGTCCTATTTTGCATTTGCAAGCCTTAATTAATGCATCTTTATGAGGATAATCCTAACATATATCAAGTGACCAATTATAAATTAATGATTTTGGATTGTATGGCCCAGATTTAGTGATATGGAACACATACACCACCTTGGGTGTATGGGTCCCACTTAGGTTTCAGGGCCTAGATCTAGATTTCACATTAAACTAATCCTTTCTTAAAAAATGTGTCCCAAGCTTAGCCTAATGGGACTCATACGCCCCAACTGGCGTATGAGTCCTACTTAGCTTAGACCTATTTTTAATTCCAATTCTTGGCATGATTTTATTCTCCTAGAACTCATGTTAGCTTGTAGTATTGTAATTTCAGGAAATTTGGCATAAACAAGTATAAATACAAGGTTATTTCACATATTTTCTCCTAGAAATTTTAATAAGCACATGTGCTCTAAGCATTTGAGAATTCTAGCTACCCAAGAGCATTCAAGAGCATTCAAGAGTTGATTATCAAGCATTGTGAAGCATTATTTGATTATTAAGCATCATGTCAAAGTCATCATGCATCATGTTTATTTTTGAGCTAACATTTGTGATGTAGGTATCTTATGATTCAAGCAAGCATTCAAATCAATATCCATATCATACAAGAAAGATTCAAGATCCACATTCATTCTAGCCATTACTTACAAGATTTTAGCCTCTTGTTCAAAGGTTTGGTGAGTGGCAACATTGCATATTTGTTCAATCATCATTGCTCCATTCTAGTTCTATTGATTTCAAGGTTTGATTACCAAAATGGGGTTTGACCAAGAAAAACCTATTCTGTGGTCTCACATCACACCCCATTTTTCTCCTTGGAAAAATGTGGACCCCTTCTTTATTGTTTCCTTTCTTTTCTTTCCTTTTCCTTTGCTTGCTTCAGTGTGCTACTCTTGGAGAAAATGGTAAAATGCAAGTTTTGTTTTAGCTTGCCTGGTCATTGCCTGAAACCCTACCTTTCTCAGATTTGGAGTGTTGTTTTTTCCTAAGATTTATTAATTTTCTAGAACCTTAGAGTCTTTGAGTTGATACGATTGTGTCAAGAATATTGTATCTTTTGTTGGTCCTAGTTTCCCACCTGGTCGGTAATCCAAACCCGATGACTAGTCACTATGGTAAATCATCTTGGTGCATGTGAGTCTTTTTTCTTCATCAGCTAGCATGATGGTTTCTTTTCATTTATTTAACTGGAGGTCAAAAATGAGAGGTTTTGTTGTCAATATGTTAAATCATTTTAGTCATGTTTGAACCTGGTTCCCGGTTTCTCTCTTTGCACCTAATTCTCATGAACCAGGTGGGTAAATGTCCTAGTTCCTGGTAATCTTTCCAAGGTCTAGTACCAAAGGATTCAAACCCCATGATCATCAACTATCACGTATCCAAAGTGGATTTTCCTTATAAAGCCTTTTTCTTGTAAGAATCAAAGTGACACACAAGTGTGCCACAAGCTTTCCACATCATCTTCTTCTCTAGTGGTGGGCCTGTGCAGAAACCAAGGTGTTCATGATTTGAACCCAAATTTGCCATGATTGCCCCTTTATTCAAGAAAGTCAATGCATTGTAATAGGTAATTAATGAAGGTGGTGAACTACACACTTACTTGGCACCACCTCGAGCATGCAGTTACTCTTACAACACTCTACCTGACACCATACTGCTAATTTGCAAGGACATTGAAAGATCGAGATCGATATTACAATGCAAAAAGAAAGGTAAACATTGAGAAACTAGGAACACAACTACCAAGGGTTTTGAAGTTGCATTTTGAAAACAATTGTTATCATCAAGGAAATCAGGTATGTTTCAGATAACCAAAATGCTGCTAATCATTTTGTGCATGCATGTCTCGAGATAATGGTATTTCCTCTGGAAATCAAAATGTTGATTATTTTGAAATAAATTTAACCAAATGGTAGACTAAACGTTTTATGAATTGTTGAAGATAACTAGTTCAATTTAACCCTAACAAGCACACAAGGCACATATCTGTAAAAAATGCAGGACACACAGGTGAATATGAGTACTTCCAAAGCAAGGCCAAAAATTGAGTTTCAATATTTTTCTTTGCAAGTTGTACTGGTTGGTGGGATAATTATTGCTACCCATCTAGGATAGTTTTCTGATGTCAAATTCATTACACGGGTCCAACAAGAAAATGCTTCTTAGTGTACAAAGAATGATATAGCAAGTGGGTTACATTTAGTAGGAGGGTTTCCGCCAGCGATGGAAGCCCTTGAACTAGTTAGTAAATGTTTAAATGGTTACAACCGAAATAAGGTAGTTGTTGAAAAATAAAGAAGAGTCTATGCACACTTCTCCATGAAAGGAGTTGTATATACATTTGTGCTCCTCACATTTCCTTAGATCAATCTAGTAGATGTAAGAACAATGGCTAAAACCTACCTGAGCACAGAAGAGCATAATAGGAAAATTATGAGTACATGCTGGTGCCAAAAGGAAATTACAAAGCAAATGAAACCAATTCTAAGATCTGTGTTCAACCCAGATGTTCAATATGTTATAACTATGTTAAGCAGTATAACTAGACTTAGAGATGCTAGTAAATTCAAACCATGGATGTTCGTACTCAACCAAATTAATGGAAGGCCATGTGCAAATGCATTGGGGGATTTTTTTTAGTGACATGCTACATGATCAAATAAAAGAGTTTCCACAATCTTTATTGTTTTCTATGTCCTCATATGTGATTTATTCCTACGTCCTAAGGGAAAATAACCAAGGGTTGAATAGAATTAGTACCCTAGGTAGAGAAATAGGGAATATTATGATATATTCTCATTTACCTCAAATTACTATTCATGAATATCAAGAGCATTATCGAAGAGTTAATGTTGTGTTTTACATGAAGTTGGTAAGGATAATGGAGGGTAACAAAGCTAAAAGTTTGTCTCTAGAAGCACAAAAGATCATTCAGTAGGTTGGAGGTTGGTACATTCAGTTTCCAGCTTTCACCTACATCAGGGTGGAAGGATTTGAAGGATTCCCTTTCATGTTTCCCAAGTAACCAACAAACAAATTGTTACTATTGGAATTGGTAAGATAGATGAAGTCATCCCATGCTCTTTTTAGCATGGCACATAAAAGAAGTTCCACCAAATTTCCCATCACAATAGGGAATTACAAGTGCAATATGGCTAAAGTGGACAATTTGTGTTGAGAAGAATTAAAGATGTAAAAAATGGAGTTTTGGATCAATTATGATCATATCAAAGGTTTTCATTATGATCGAAACAGATTTTTAAACTCTATGAAATTCTAGATTAGTTAGATGAAGATGATGGAAAGGTTTTGGATCTGGTTTACAATTCAACTAAGGTTTATGATGAACCTATTATGGATCCAAATTATGAAAGAAAATAAATAATGACCGTTGAGGAAATTTCTTGATGCATACTCAATGATGGATTGATGATTATTGTAAAAATTTGAGAAAAGTTGGGATAAGGCCTACATACTTGCTCAATACAAAGAAGAAACATAGAGAAGAAGGTGAGTCTGGGTATGAGGATCCTACTAAGAAAAAGAGAAAAGCTAGTAAAGCATATACAACTTTGCATATTGAGGAGAGAACTCTTAATTCCTTAAGCTAGATATTTTCATTGGTGCCACCTAGTTAACATAAAGAAAATGGACCAACTAAGGTCAAAGTGACAATGAAGCCTAGAGTGGCATCTTCTTCCATGGAAAAGCTGAAGATTCAACCTATGAATGATGAAGAGGTGAGTATTAAAATGAATACTTGTGCTCAGACAAGGTTTGCATCCCAAAGGGTTGCAACATTATTTACCTCCCCTCCTTCAGTTAATACAGCTGGAATAAAATAAACATTGGGAAAGACTCCTCTAGCTCTAGAAGAGAGCTCTAAATTAAATGAAGAGAAAATCACATAACAGTGGGAGAAATGGAGTGCCATGATGGAAAGAGTAAAAGAGAATAAATCTAAAGAGAAACCCATAGTAAAACCAATGGTGGAAGAAATTTTGGATACATGGTAAGTTCCTATAGATGTTGAAGAAGAAGAATTCATAAGATGAATACTCACCCCACAGGTGGGAAACCCTAAAATACTTATTGAAAAGGAAATAGGGAAACCGTAGGTCAGGTTACCACTGATAATGTTTTTTATTGAAGATACAATTGATTCCCAACTTCTACTAGGGAATGGTGAAAATGATGTTGAACACCCGTAGGTTTTTTAAAAGATAGGAGAAGACCAGTTTGAAATTGATAATATAGAGCACTCACAAGCCTTGGATGACAAGGTGAGAAATGAAGAGAATTATGATGTAACAGGACATGAAGAAAGTGATGCCTCGAAGACTAGTATTAAGCCTTGGTTGGACAAGAAAATATAAGTCTTAGAAATCAAGAGATAGTGTCAAATCCCAATAATCTAGAATCCATGCCAATGAATATTGAAAATGTTCCAATTTCGAAGGATGTGATAGGAAAGGTTGAGAATGTAAGAGGAAAATTTCCTAAGCATATTGAAAAATAGGAACAAAGAAATGTTATAGAGGTATAATATAATGAAGATGCCCCTAATTGGTTGGTTAAAGAATTGGCTTCCCCATTGAAGTAAAATTAGTGCCTCTAGATCTCAAAAGTTTAATGCAAGAAGTGGAAACTCCTAAGCCTAAGCGAAGAGTGAAAATAAAACATGTTATGCAAAAGAATGTAGATGGAGGAAGAACACTCCATATAGCTACTCTGGTGTACCATAGAAAAAAAGAAACTTGCTTGATTTGGGGAATAATTGATGATAAATTGAACTTAATGAGGCCTTTATTTAGTGTTGTGAGGTGTTTTTCACATCCACACTAGGTCTTGGACCCTTTCAAATGAATTTAACGATGTCTTTTGAAGGTGTTGTGAAATGTTGTAACACATTTCTACACTTTTATAGATTCTTCTTATAATTCATTTAAATATTCTTTTTTATTCATCATCAAGTCCTATTTTAAAGTGTTGTAAAGTCTTGTAACAAGATTTCACACTTTTCTAGGCTTTCCTTCACTATTTACACCTTTCTTATGCTTTATATGACCCCTTTATGCACTCATAAGGCTTAATTAAGTGTTTTTTTTAATGTAAACCCGACAAATAGCATTAAATACAACTTAATTCCTGACACCCACTTACAAGCCTAGATTGGAACCCATTCACCATGGGTGGAAAATGAGTCCCTCTTGGCTCTGGAAATTCTAAATAATTCAAGTTTCCTTTTGGGTTTACATTTAAAAATACCTTATGTCATCCTGTGATGAGGTATTATTGGGTAATTGGGGAAGAATTTTGTATAAATAAGTGTTTTTCCTCTCATTTTACATCTCCCTATTTAATCTCTTAAAACCATTCTTCATTATTCATCCATCATTCTTCCATATCAAGTCAATCAAGTTAGGGTTTCATCATTTCAAGTCATTAAGATAGCCATTTTCAGACCTTTAAGGGAATATTCTCCATGTTTTGTTCCAGATATTCAAGATTAATCATCATGGCAAGGTAATAAACTCCATTATTGCATGTTTCATTACATTCTTTCTCTATTTTTGTTTAATTACCTAAAAGCAGTTTGACCAAGGCAAACCCCCATGCCCTAACATCCAACATTTGTCTTTCTCGTCTTGTGTGTTTGCAGATTTAGGAAACTTGGAAGCTTAGAAATAATTGAATAACAAGTTGTAAAGTCATTCAATTCATCTCTTCATTGAAGAAGGAAAAATATCAACAAAAACTCACTTTTAGGTTCGGAAAGCAGACTTTTGGAGGCAGACACCTGTCAACAGCCGAAGTGCAGACCGGAGACTATAGTTTCCACTTTTGGATTTTCAAAAATTCAAAAGTGGAATGATTCACCATGGATGGCGAATGAGTCCCACTACTAAGCCTAATTTTGGTTTTCTGCAGTTTTGGATACCCATTTGTTTGAAACGGGCTTCGGAACAGTTTCATAGAACTGGCACTAATTCACCCAAAATGGCAAATGAGTGCCACCAGGTCTAAAAAATAGCATCAACAACATTCTAGAATCCATTTCCAGTCTCCATCCATATCTCAGGTGCATACTTTCTATTTCATTCATTTTTGTTGCATTTTGCAATCATTTCTAGGTGTTTTTGCATTACACAATGTGTTTTCAATCACTATTCACTTCCTTAGTTTCCATTCATTAATCAATCAATTTTATTAATTATTTGCATTTAGATATAATTACATCACACATTCCTTAGTTTGAGTGAACCACATCGATTTTGCTGGGGTTTTTCTCTCTTCTTGTAGGTGAAAGATCCTAAGAGTGCAAGAGTAGCCTACAAACCTCATTCCAAAAATCTATGGTTCATCCGGTAGTGGATAATAGCAAACATGAGATAATGCCTAAGGATTATAGAGTGACAAGTATCAATGTTGGGAATTCATCTTGGGGACAAGAATTAGAAGAGATGAAGATGAATTTAGAGACAACTATCACCAAGATACAGAAAAGTAAACAAAAGAAAAGAGAGCTAAAAGAACGGATTACACATCTAGAAAACATTATAGTATCATTAGCCCAATCTGGTCAAGCACAGGCAAAATTTTGTCAGAATCTAGTACTTACATAATATGAGCAAGTGGACACTATCGTAACACTTCACCATAAAATGAGTGTGTTTGAAGAATGGATGGAGTACTTGGTAAGGAAAGGAGAAGAATTAATCAAAGATGTGATTGGGAAGCATAAAGAGGCATATCATTGGTGTGAAAAGTCCAAAATATTAGAAGGAGAATGTAGATTTCGCTAGGATCAAAATGGTATTGAAAAGTGAAACTTAAAGGCTCTTATCTTGGAAAAATGTCCAGGAATTGATAAGTGATAAGATAATAATGGAACAAGATGTTTCGATGTGTGAAAAATGGAAGAAACAGGTAAATTTTGAAGGTGACACCTTAGTGCAATGAGTAGAAGGATTTGAGAGTCACCGAAAGATGTAATAAATTGATTGATAGAGATCAAGGTTTCATTGAAAAGCTAGCATGACAAGATTGTGATCCCAGGATCTAGTAAAGAAGTAAAAGCTTTCAAGGAATGGCTTGAAAGAGTTAATAAATACCATGCTCATTCGTTAAACCAAGAAGTAATTGATGAAATTATACATTGCAGGAATGCCATGATCAAATATGAAATAGAGAAGATGCAGAGGAATGAAAATATCATCCAAATATTAGAATATTATACCAAGCTCAAATACAACTAGAAGGTAATTCAAGGAATTTGAAAAGAGTGTATGCATTAGGTATTGGTTTCCTTTTGGGAGTATCAATTGAAGAAAGGTGAAGAAGTGTTATCAAACCCGGAGTCTGATGCAAGGCAATGAATAATTAGATATCGAATACCAGAGGTTAGCATAAGGATATGCTGTGGAAATGAATTTTGTAGGTTTTTCCCGGTCTTGGTGGAGGTGTCTTGTCCTGGAATTTGAAGAATACCAATGGCCTTATTTTATGCAGAGCATTTGTATACCAGAGCTTGGAGCTGAACACTAATGCTGACAAATGAGTCAAAGTTTTGACTTTATCTAGAAGATTCCAATGACAACTGGCATCTTCCATGTGCTACTTTTTGATTAGTTGTTCATGATTCCCTTTGATAGAGTTAAGTTCAAAATTTTGGGCCTTGTTCCTATAGAAGGTCATTTAATGCTTTACTTTTATTTTTATGTTCAAAAATTGTGGATGTCAGAAGAGCTAAAAATTCTTTAAGTTTTGTTCATTTTTCCTTTTTTCTAATTCATTCTAAATTAAAAAATTGTATGCACATAGAAGCTAATAAATATCAAAGCTAATTTAAAAGCAACCGCCTAGTATGAAATATTTTGTAGTTGGTTGTTTGTTTAGTTGGACAAGACTATATGTTGTGTCGTTTAAGGGTGCATACAGAACCTACCCGATGTCCAAATAAACCTCCCTTTCTTTAAAATCTCGCATCATTCTATGCCTAGTTGTGAAGCAATTTGTGGAAGTATAGAGTGTTTTTCTTTTATTTGGTTAATTCTTGGGGCATGCGTAGATAATACTTGGGAGAAATTTTACTTTTTCAAGTATTTTTGATGCTTTGTTTTATAATAGATGTTAAATTTTAGAAAATGTTTCAAAAAAGATATAAATGAATGGAAATTTTATTGCAAATCTTTTGTTTCCATAATATTGTTGAATGCTTAAAGCTAAATTTACTTAACTAATAAAAAAATTGTTTGAAATTCATGAAATATTATTGCAAATCTGATGATTTCATGTAATTGTTTGGTGGTCGGACCAAGAATATCTTTTACAGATCCTTATGATTCCTTTGAGAACTGGAGATTACCGTTTACCCCTCATTATTAGCAACATTATCATAATGAACCCTGATGCGAACCTAGTATGGTCAAGACCTGACATAAACGAGCCTTGGGATTAAGCTAAGTCAACTTGATATTTAGGCTTTCCTAGTTCATTCTTTCAAGTAAAGATAGGCTCCTATGGTCTGTCTATGAGTATTTATCAACACTATTGGTGTGCGACTAACATTGTGATCAACAAAACCCCTTGTCCACTAACAAAACAACATTTTTACCTCTCTTTGATGTGTGATTTTTTTATTTAGGTTGAATATTCATTGAAGAGAAAGATTCGAGAAAATTTTGAAGTTGCAAAATTGTCAAAGTTGTCACCTTACTTGTAAGATCATGAAAAGTTTCCTATAGAGAAAAATTCAATGTTTTAGAACTAGATATTTGGCAAGAGGGAAGCTACAGAAAGGAATTAGAGGATATTAGAGTTTTGGATCAAACTTGATACTAGGACTAAATCACCACTTGTGGCATATGAGTCCCAGTATACCTATTTTCAAACTTTTTCTGTAGATCCTAATTCAGTAGTTCAAGATTTTGGTTTCAGCCTAAAACCCTAAACTAGGACTAAATCGACCCTACTGGCATATGAGTCCTAGTATGCATCAAAAAGTTGTATTTCTAGGATTTCAAGCCTTCATTCAAACCTCTCCAGTTTCCATATGAACCTCTGTACTTTCTCAGTCTTTTATTCTACATTTCAGTTTCATAATCTAGGTCATATAGTTAGGTTTTGCATCTCTTTTACATTCCTTGTATTTCCAAGCCTTAGCTTGGTGGTGAACCACTCTTTAGTCTTTAATCACACCCTAGGATACCTTATTGCAGATCTCTATCCCCCATCCTATCATTGGATTGAGATCTCTAGGGTTTCCTTGAGTGAAACTTGTAGAAAATTGGTGGTTGTGTGTGTCCTCAAGCATTACATTATATTACAACTACTATTTTTGAGGTTTTAGTAATTTTATCTATATGCACACAAACATATGTAAATATAACTAAATTCAAGCTTCACTAATCGTGGAGTATTATAATGGAAATATAGAGATTTTAGTAATATAAGAATATGAAATATTAATGAAAAGAATGAATGGCAAGATTCTAGGAAGAATTAAGGTAACTATAATAGGTATTCAAAAGATAGAAAATTCGATCATTTTGTATGTTAAATAATCATTTATGGGACATAGTTTAATCCTAACATATGATCAATTTTACCATTAATTAGTATAATATTAATATAATGGGATTAATCATGACATACTAATCAATAACATGCCAATGACTATTTAATACTATCATAAATATCATATTGATACTTATCAAATCAATAATTAGGAAACGATAATGATTAGAAAATCCATAAATATATTAAAAATACTAATGAATAAATGTTTTAAAAATCAAGAAAACTACAATAATGTATCAAACAATGACTCAAGATAAAAACTTAATTTCTATATGAAATGATAGTAATATAACAATAATTTTAACAATATGGTCACTAAGACTAAATTGGTAGCAACATGATAATTAAGTATTTTCCTTATATGTTTTATTTAGTGTCCATATCCAATTCCTAGAAGCATAATTTTATCAAATCTAAGAGATGCTAACGAATACCAAATAAACAAATTAATGTAACTATTGTAATGTTATGCTCATAAGAACTATAGAAAGTTAACATGTTACTATTGAAGAAGGTAAAGATGAATATGAATGGAAATAGATGAAATTCATAAGAAAAAAACATAAAAATAATACCTTCATAGTCTTCTCCTCTTCATGGATTGAGTTCACAAGAAGCACCCATTTCTTGCATATTTTCTCCAAATATTGAGATGGATGTGGTTTCTCAAGATATTAGCATGATGATGGTATGATGGGATGGATTGAGGGGATATTTTGATAGTATAAGGATGAGATGAATTTGTTAGAGTTAAGGCCTCATTATATAGAGTTTTGGTGAGAGGAATCAATGGCAAAGATTGAATGGCTAATGGAGGATTGAGGTTGATTGAGAAGGTGAGGTTTGGATCAAGGATGAGGATTGATTAGAATTGTGACAAGTGTCACAAGATAGAAAGGGGTGAAATGGTGAGGTGTGATCACACATGTGTGAGCAAACATTGGGAAGAGAGGAATTAAATTTGTGTAAGACATAGGGTGGCTTGTGTAATAGGTTAGAGGGGTAGGTGAGATTAGGAATTTAAAATAGGAAATAATGATAATAATGATTAGGAATGAGGGTTGGATCAATTAATCAAGGATTCATTGATTAATGAAGATGGTTTGAGTTAATAAACAAAGGGTTTATTAAATTTGGTGGAGTTAAAAGTTTGAGAATGGGATAATGAAGGTTAGGAAAGGGATAAAGTTGATTAATCAAGGATTAATTAACTTAAGAAAGGTTAGCGGATTTTAGAGGAGTGTAGGAAAAGGTTAACTTTAATTAAATAAATATGGATTTATTTAATTAAAGTTGGTGGATAAAGGTAACAGGGAAATCAATTAAATAAATAATAATTATTTATTTAATTAATTATAAGGATAAGGGACATAGGCTAAATTAAATAAATAACAAGTATTTATTTAATTAAATATTATTTTGGGTGACTACAACTACTATATGCTATTACACACTAATACTACTAATGTAGTGCCAAAGGTTAAAGTACCAATCTAAATATAAATAAATAAGTAGGTTTCATTGCATGATGGTCTTTATCAATAAGGTTAAATGATACATAAAGATCAATTAATAACCAATTAATAATCTCATCATTTTTCTAAAGACTTAGAAAATAAGTGTACAAGATTACTATAAGGAGATTTATACTAAGTAGCCCTTTTACTACGCTTTAACACTAACACAATTTGAGGGATCACTTGGTGAAACATATTCAATATGCTTATGGTAACCTCTTCTAAATATTCCCTCAAATAGCAATCATGTTTTAAAGACTTATGCAAATTATATTTCAAATATACAGTATTAATCAAAAACACATATTTATAAAAATACTAATTGTTGTACACACAAAATACTAAGAGGGGGGTGAATCAGTATTCTTTGAAACCACTTAAATATTTAAAAATTCATTCCACATAGCATATATATTTTTCAATAACAAAGGAAAGCATAAAATCAGCCATCAACATCACATAACACATGAACACATGATTTTTATGTGGAAAACCCAAAAAGGGAAAAACCACAGTGAGGATTAGCTCACAATATATTATAACTGGTTATAAGATATTATAGAAGTGCTCACTACAGGTGGACTCACTATCCAAGTGAACTCACTATCCAAGTGGACTCACTGCCCATTGAAAGAAAAAAGAGAGAAGAGAGTGGTGGAACACAACCCAGATTTGAATTGTTACAAATTCATCTACAATATGCTAGAATATAGTTCCATTGAAGCTCAATTTACTGACTTAACACACTTCATATTGATCTACACTAACACTCTATTTTTCTCTACATTCACATCACATTCACATAATTCACATCAACTGCACATCACATCACATCGCATATATCCAAAATACCGAAAAAGATCTTCCATATATATATGCTTCATCCATAAACACCTACATCATTAATTAGGTCAGCCATGATTCATCCAAATAGATCCACATGGACCTATAATATCTCTCATATAATGGATCAATTCTTCTCAAAACTCCATAATAAAAAAACTTATTAGGTCGGCATGTGGAAAATACCTAACTACAATATTCATCAACTGTTCAACCACAAACAGACACACAAACCTCAGAACTTCATACAACTTGAAATATAGGTGCTTCTAACATCTTTCATCATCTCCACAAATATGCATTGAATCTATATACCAATCCATGGAGAAATGCAATTCCTCATACATACCTATTGTACTAGTAACATTGTTACTACAAGAACAAAAAAAAAATCATTAATAACCTCTATAGGAAAGACTGAATCATTGTGAAACTCTTGATTTAGACTCCTCTAACACCCAACAAAATTATACCAAGACCATAGAGAGAGAGATTCCACATAGCCGACCAATCCAGACCAAAATACCAGATGTCCTGTACATTGAAAAAAAAAATTTGACACTTAGCCAATTTTCCCCTTATCTATCTTCACCATATCAAACCTTCTTGCAAATTTTCACTTGGGTAACCATCTTCAAACATGCTCAAACTATACAATTTGGTCAATACACTAATCTATTTTGGAACACAATGTTGATATAAATGACAATAGTGTACTGCAATACTGTATAATTTATGCTCATACCTTATGCTGATATCTCATGCTCATGTTTCTAGCAAACATATCAATGAAAAATTCCTTATTCTTCCAACAATCTCCCCCTTTTTCATTGATGGAAACATGCCAAAAGAAATATCTCAAGAACTATTATCCCCCTTTGACATCAAGGGAAAAGAGTGCATACTTAAGTTCTCCCTCTTTATATGATTTTTCTATTTACCAAATGTACATACTAACTCAAATATGCACACAATCCCCTTGGCTAATATAAAAAAAATAAAACTTTACTGCCTCCTAAGGGTTCTATCTACCTCTACTGTATCAAAAAATGTATTGGGAAAATTTCCTCATATCATCCACATATGTACACTAAAATTTGAACAAATTGAAATGCATAAGAAAATAAGTACAATCACTTGGAAGAAGTATTTGAAACGTGCATCTTCTCTAGGTGTGTTTTCCATTCCTACTTCCATTCTTACCAAATCTTCTTGGCTAAGCCAAGCATTCTGGTATGATTCTCAAATTCCATTAAAATTTCTTCACCATCATCCAAAGTGTTGGATGCCAAATTTACCTTATAATCTTTATCTACACTCATTACGGAATTGGAGATAGGTATGAACTTGGCATTCACCATATCCGTGAGATGACCAAACTGCAATATAATCTTCTCTTTTTGAACTTGTGGTTGGAATAACTACTCATGTAGATTTTCTATAGCAGACCTTGTGCTCCCATCCAAGTCTTATGTCAAATCACAGGCATCAGAGGATTTTTCTATTTGGGACTCAATTGAGTCCATCTCATCTTTTATACTATTTGTAGAGCTTGGCCATTTCATGTAGAATTGAAATGAAATTTTGGATTATGCCAAGCAATCCTATACACTCTTGAGATAATCTTGACATTATTGTGTATGGAGGCACACTTCTCTATTATGTCCATCAATCTCTTATTATTTACTTTTGTGTCTATCTCCACCAATTTCTCCTTTAGTCTACTAGATTAATCTTTGGAGGAATAAAGTAGGAACTTTAGATTTTCCAAATCAGATAGAGAGTTATCAATACTTACTTTGGGTATACTATCCTGTAGAATTTTTACTACTTCATCAATCATCTCTACACTCTTTTGATGTGTCTCTATAATTTATTTTCATGTAGAAGCATGAAATGCATCACCCAATTGACGCTTGTGTAGCAGAGAGATTTTATCCATGTCTACATTCCCTTATTGCATTGAGAGTTGCAATAACTGAGCAAATACTACTAGTTGAAACTTTAACCGCATGATCAACAAGCTTTTCAAAGGATCTTCAAAGGAACCAGAGGACTCTCCAACTATCTTTGTACTATATTATTCATTAAAATATTTTCTTTATCACTAGTATTAACCGATGTCTCTATATCCTTCTTCTCAGTATTCTATGATTCATCCTCAATATCAGATGCATTCACATCCTTTTGCTTTTCATCTTCAGATTTTTCAGTGTTATCGAAAGGTATGTTTATCTATGGATTTCCTTGATAATCCTTTGTATTTTTCTTAGATTCTAGAGGAGGTGAGATATGTCACATGAGTGTATCCTCCTTCTAAGCTTCTATAAATTTTTCATTTGTAGTGGTTTTTTCTCCTATTGGAGGAGCATCATCAGTGATATTTTCAACTGCAGTTTCATCTACATCGGTAACTCCTTCCTCTATAATATTTTCTTCCACTCCCATAAGACTATCATCAATATTATTTCACACATTTTCTTCTTCATCTCCATGCTCATGTTGAGCATCATCATATTGTGTTTCTTCTATAATATTAAGTTCCAGAGCTAGCATGTCAACATGCATTTTTTTTGTGTCTAGGGCCATTCCTAACCTTTTTTCCAAATCGGTAATCTTCTCTACAAACTCATTCCAAAGTTTCTCATCATTTTTATCTCTTCTCATAAGGGTGGTTACCCTTTTCTTAGTTTGGAATTCCTTATTATAAACTTGAGCCAATATGGCTTTATTTTCATCTGATAGGGGTGCACTAATCTTTTCTAGAGAAAATTCTCTCAACTTTTCCTTTTCATCTATCACCTCATGTCTTCTTGCATATAGTGCATTCCTTAGTTCTTCAGGCCATTTCTTCTCAACATTCTTTATATTAAATTTAAAAGTGATAATTTACATTAGAATGGCTTCTTTAATGGTATCATTATCTACCTTATCTACAGTAGTATACAGAGCAGTGGTTTCTCCTAACATCTCATGCTTAACAATCCCATTGACCAAAGCATCAAGATTCATAGGCCTATGTGCCTTTACCAGAGTATTTTTCTTCTTATTTTTATCATCCAGTGTCTCTTTCTCTTTTTCAGATTTAGGCTTCTTCTCAATCATTTGTATTTTGTAGCCTTATTTTTCTTTCTCTACCTCAACTTCACTATTGATTTCTACAATATCAATCTTTTGTTTCTTTGTACTTGTTTCACCTTGTGAAGATTTTGGTTTCCTCTTTCAAACCAATTGTGGTCCTTCTTCTTCTTCATCTTCCACATTCACACCCATGTACTATTTCCTTGTAGCTTTTAGTTTTACCCTTCTATTTGTAGGGCCATTTTGTTGTGGTGTTGGAGCATCCTTTTTCCTTTTCACTCACTTGTTGTTTCATCGAAAGGGTCTTCTCCTTTAGTGGAGCACTTGTAGAATCTTTTATTTTCTCTCCTACAATATATATAGTCTTGGAGAACATTGGGGCAACCGAAGGAGTGGTAGTTGTTCTACTGGATTTCCTAACTCTTGACGATCCTCTTGGTGAGCTATACATGAATTTTTCCTTCTCAACTTGTTCTTTGTGAGCTCCATTTCCTCCACAAATGTTGTCATCTTCTCAACAATCTTCTTTAACTATATCTACCCTTGATTCATGTGAACCTCCATGGATTTCTCCACATATGTTACATATCTCTCCTCAAAGGTGTCTTTTGGTTTTCTTAATATAAAGTCCACTAAGCTAGTGATTTCATCCTTTGTGATTTCATATCCCATCTCTAGGATCCACACTATCATAGGCTAAACAACTTGTATGATGCAACAATCTTTTGTTACTAGGAATGTGATGGCATTCTTGTACTTTTATACAATTTCTTTTTGTATCCTTTCTCTTGCCTGCATCTTCTCTTGAAATTTTTTAAAGAATCCCCATAGGGCATTTGTCTATGCATTTGAGTCTCCCAACCTCATCAAATGATCTTCAATCTGATGGGATGCAAATCTATCCTTTAGCCACACAATGTTCCTTGTACTAGAAACCTCATTCAAAAAGTAGAATAGTAAACAAATAATCAAAGTGCCAAACATAAAGGCATACTTGGATTCCTTTGTATTTTACATATTTTCAAGAAGTTTCAATGTCAATAGTTCACATAAATAATAGTGTTCACCCTTCTCAACCATCTTATATGTTGTATTGATGGTTTTTGTTGATACTAAATTTTCTTTGTTGGTGAAGTATATTTTATATCCTATCATCATTGCAGCGTAAATTGTTGGGTTTCTGATGTCCTTTATTTCTAATGTACTTATGTCATAATTCACACCTGTTCACTCCATTACTACTTCATTTTTAACTAACTTGAGGACCAGATCTAGTCTACTTGAGAATAATCTAGTGAAAACCCTAATAACCTCTTTGTTTATCAAAATTAGTATATCCAACCAGAGGAATTTATCATGAATGTTGCTCAGGGTGTATCTCACCCACTCATCTACATATCAAAAGATGAGAAAACTATTTCAAAAATTGTGTTTCTTCTCTGACAAAACCTCAAACTCTAATTTCAACTCAAAATCATCTCCAATGAGTTCTTTGTACCATACATCACTCAACTTTATATCATTTTTTTCTTCCATATTAACATGAATGTATTCCCTAACATATTTTGTGTGTAAAACACCATGCAGGATGTGAAAAGCACACCATCTAGATCATCCACCAAAGATTTATCAGGATACTTTTTAATTTAGGGTGGATATATAACCTCTACAATTTATGGTGTATAAATTTTTGCTACAAATAGAAATAACTTTCTGAACCTAGGGCAAATGGAAACTGTAAATACCTTTGAATTGCTTCTAGCTAGGGTTTTTCTTGTAATAAATCTCAATTGCTTCAATCACTTCACTTCACTTCTTCACTGCTCTACTCTTCTTAAATGCTCATTTTAAAATGACTTAGATTGCATATGAAAACACTTATAAACCTTTCACCATAACCTAATTCACATTGAATTACTTCAATTAATAAAGTATTTAAAAACCCTAACTATGTGCACAATCAAATTCAAATGCTCTGCAAACTTTACAACTCAATATTTTCCATTGGTTCTTTATCTAATAGGTAAATCATATTGGCCCAAAACTCATATCCACATGTTGAAGTTGTTAGAGTAATAAGTTGTTTTACTTAATTAATTTAATCATATTGGTTAATTAATTAAGTCACTTATCACTTTAGTTACTTAAGCTAAACTTAGGCACATTAATAATTAATTAATTATTAATTATTAAGTGTGCACACTAGGGTTTCCCTTTTAGTGTTTCTTGATCTCCTTTCATAAGGATTGATCTCATTGTAATTATCAATGGGAGAATATCTGTAGCTTTCATATCTTCTTGAAAGTTTTCTCTCTTTTGTAACTTTTTCTTGTTGAAGTTAATTGCATACATTTGTTTGCAGATCTCTTGCATGGAAGGTGTATTTGTTTATTGTTTGATCCTGTGGCTCATGGTTTTGTGCTTGTTTCACAATTCCAACATGGTATCAGAGCGTGGATTCAGCAAACCCCTTCTCGATTTATGAGGTTTTCTTCTTCAACAAGGGTTGCAGGCTTCAGAATCAGAATCTCCTTTGCTTATTTTGCAAAATTTGGAGGTGGGCATCTTTCGAAGCATTTTTGGTGTGAATCAGACGTCTCCATTGAATCCAGAGTTGTCAAAATAGTCTAGATCGACCTTTGTTTCATCAAATTTGGCTTTCGTTTGTCAGATTTGTGAAGGTTTGAAGAAAAAGGTTTTTTTTGTCAAATCCAGGGCGTGCTTGAATTTTCAGAGCATTTTCAGCCCAAACGGACATTGCCATTGCGTCCGCAGCGGCCAAAAACCCTAAGATCGACTATGAAATCGTCAAAATTTGAGCAGTTGATTTCTGAAGCAAATTTTTTTTACCTGTACGGCCCTTTTCGGCAGTCTGCACGTGGATCGAGGTAAAAATATTCGTCAAAAAAAAAATGAATTTTTTTTCCTTGCGTTTCATTTCAAAAAAAATCATATTATTATTTTTTTTTGAAAAGCCCTTTTTAAAAGGCACGTAGAGGTTTTTTTATTAAAAAGTTTGCATTAAAAAAATTTGTGGGCACTGTACCCGAGGGTACCTGCCACCCTGCGGTTGTAGGTCTTCGGGCTAGGCACTTCCGCCCCCCATACTTGCCACCGGCGGTGGTTATTAAGACCGCCGGCGGGGGCTTACAGCCACCGGCGGTGGTCTTAATACCACCGTCGGGGGGCAGTGGCAGGGGTGTGGGCTCCCCCCCTGCGGATGGGTACCAAGGTACCACTTCCGGTGGCACCACCGTCGGCGGCACCTTGGGCCTTGTGCAGGTGGAACGGTCAGCTCAGGCCGCCACCGGATTTTTTTATGATTTTTTTTTTTTAAAATCACAGTTTTTTTAATATATTTTTTTTAATAAAAAAATATACTTTGTAATTTTTTTATTGTTTTTTTTATAAAAAAATAAAAATAAAAAAATTTAATTTTGGTATTTTGCTTTTTTATGCAAAATAATGCACTGTAATTGGAGAAATTTTTCCAGCATCATTAAAACTGGCGGACCTCCAGATCTAGAGGTGTTTTTCCTAAATTTGGCGGAGATCACTTTTTGCTCACTCAGCCCCTCTCCGTTGGGTTTTTCAAATTTGCACCCAATATTCCAGAGGCCATATCTCAGCCATACGGTGGGCGTTTTGCATGCAATTTTTTTTGAAATGGGGTGGAATTTCGTGCTCTTTGCAGTGGTGCAGGTATTTTCCAGTTGTGACTTCTAGTTTTTTCCAGAATTCTATTTTATCAGTGTTGTTGCTGTTCAGTTCTCATTTTGGAGACTTTGACGGGCCATATCTTCTGCATCCGGACACATTTTTGTGTGCTATTTTTTTTTAAATTGCATGTTTTTTTGTGTACTTCATCATGGTGCTACCAATTTCCTATTTTTCTATAAGAGAATTGTTTTTTCAGCATGTTGTCCTATTTGGACATTGTAGACATTATGGGCTCACTTTGCATGTATTTCTTTTTTGTACATGCACTGAGATAAAGTGCCTCAGCATTGTATGTGTAGTATTGGGTTTCTTGCACATCACTTTGTGCCTTATTGTACTCGCACTATGATATAAAGTGCCATGGGGGTTGATGTTTGCCCTTGTTTGCCTTCATACCTTTCTCATGCGTATGTGAATTTTGGTTTCACATCCTTTCTATCAACTTGTACTTTCATGTTTGCACCTTCAGATGCTCTTGGTTCCTCTTCATGCACTACTTTCTGGCATTTAGTTTTAGTGTACCTGTCACGCCTCTCCCTTTTCCGCATTATGGGGGGGTTTCTACTGTTGGTGTTAATGCTTCCTGGGTTTCGATGGAGTGAGCTATGTATATAGTATTTGTTCCTATGTACTAGGTAGATGCAGCGGCTGGTTACCCATGCATTTCGGTGAGATGGATCACTTACCATATGGACACTCTTACATTCCTATTTTTTTTGGAGGCGGTGTTAATGCTTCCTAGGTTTCGATGGAGTGAGCTATGTATACAGTATTTGTTCCTATGTACTAGGCGGATGCAGCGGCTGGTTACCCATGCATTTCAGTGAGATGGATCACTTACCATATGGACACTCTTACATTCCTATTGGTTTTTGGAGGCGACCTTCCACTTTTTCATGATTAGTTCTTCAGAATTTTGGTACTTTTACCATCTGTATCTTCGAGTTCCAGGTGTTTGCCTTTGTTTGCCATCTGATTCGAGTAGTGTTGTTGGGGGCACTCATGCAGATTGTTGTCTTCTTGATCCTGATCATCCTATCTTCAGAGGAGGTTCTTCGGCACTGTAGCAGTCATCTTTTGACAGAGTTTACAGCTTCTTCATGGTTCTATGATGTTCTACATGTTCATCTTTTTCAGGACATTTCCTTGATTTGGAGGCTTTTCAGTCCTTCAATCACCTTTGATCTCTTTTTGGAGTAGAGTTTTGTTCCCACGAGGTTTTCTCTATTTCTCCTCTTTATAGAGATCTTCTATTTGTACATGGGTACCTTACTTGGCCTTGTTTGCTGGGACCCATCTTTGCTTTCATGCATCTTTTTCTTAGTGTTTTAGCTACTTCCTAAGTTCATCTTAAGCGGGGGTGTTAGAGTAATAAGTTGTTTTACTTAATTAATTTAATCATATTGGTTAATTAATTCACTTATCACTTTAGTTACTTAAGCTAAACTTAGGCACATTAATAATTAATTAATTATTAATTATTAAGTGTGCACACTAGGGTTTCCCTTTTATGGTTTCTTGATCTCCTTTCATAAGGATTGATCTCATTGTAATTATCAATGGGAGAATATCTGTAGCTTTCATATCTTCTTGAAAGTTTTCTCTCTTCTGTAACTTTTTCTTGTTGAAGTTAATTGCATACATTTGTTTGCAGATCTCTTGCATGGAAGGTGTATTTGTTTGTTGTTTGATCCTGTGGCTCGTGGTTTTGTGTTTGTTTCACAATTCCAACAGAAGCATCAGTGCCATTTCTCTGGTAGGGATAAGGAATCTTTTGTTAATGCTCCTCCTAAGCTAAATCTTTCTTCTTAGTTTTCGAAGGAAACATCTGCACCGAATGTTGGTACAGACTCAGGATTAGTCTCACCTTCTTCCTTCTTTTTCCAAATTTTTTCCATCTCTTTCTTCATCTCTACTAGATCAACCTTTTTCACCAGATCATTTTTCTTTACCAAATTTGTCTTCTTCACACTCTTACTTCTACAAAATTTAGAGATATTGGTCTACTACAATTGTAACATATGAAATTCTTTTGAATAGGCTTACTTCCATTCATTCTAGATCTGTATTCATTAGATTTATGCCCAAATCCATTGCATGCATAACAGTAGCCATTAAAGTATTAAAACCTCATACCATTGTTCTAGACACTCATTATTTGATTTTTCATTCACTAACCTTATGACCAAATCTCTTCCATGTAAAGCACTAACAAAAAAAATCTTGAACATTCTAATTCATTTTTCTTCTACATTCCAAGACTTATCTCCAAATTTATTGCAAGAATAACATAATTCATTAAAATATGGGTACCTTTGTGCATTTTTTTGTACAATAGGTGGTATTTTGAAGTCTCTCCTTTGATTCTGGACCTATTTTCCATTGCTCTTATTTTCCTTGATCTTATTTTTAGCCCGATTTGGAGTTTGATCTATCTTTGAAATTTCTCTTATCTCAAACCATAATCCACCCTTTTTTAGATCCTTTTTGTTTTGTAATCATTTCATCAAGCTTTGTAGAGCTCATCTTGAATTTTTCTTCATGACTTTTTCCTTTCTCAAGATCTAATATCAAGGTCACAACTGCTTCAATTTTTTGACATTCTTTAGATTTTGTTTTCATCTTTGCATTTAGAGATTCTTCAATTCTCTTTCCTTCTTCAACTTTCACTTTCAAATTGGTAATTGTCTCATTTTCTTGCTTCAACTACTCATTAACCTCCTTATTTGTTTCCATGAACTTCTTGATTTGTTCTCTCAGCTTTCTGATACATTCATCTACATCTTTGATATTTTTCTTCAAGTCTTTGTTCTCACTTTCAATCCTTTCTAGATCTTCAAGGTTAATTCTTAGTTCTCTATTCATGCCAACCATGCACTCTTCTTCTATAAATCCAACATCAGGTATCTATTCAAAGGAGTAGGAAATATTCTAACATCCATGTGTTCAACCTCTAAGATCTTCCCAAAGCGGTTAAGCTCCTTCCATAGAACCATGCTCTGATACCAATTGTTGAACACCCAAAATATTAAGAGGGTGGTGAATCAATATTCTCTTAAACCAATTAAACATTTAAACATTCATTCCACATAGCATATTCAATTTCTAGTAAGAAAGGAAAGCATAAAATCAACCATCAACATCACATAACACATGAACACCAAATTTTTACATGGAAAACCCAAAAAGGGAAAAACTACGATGAGGATTAGCTCACAATATGTTATAACTAGTTGTAAGATATTACATAAATGCTCACTATAGGTGGAGTCATTGTCCAAGTGGAATCACTACCCACTAAAAGAAGAAAAGATAGAAGAGAGTGGTGGCACACAACTAGGATTTGAATTGTTACAAATGCATCTACAACATGTTGGAATATAGTTCCATTGAAGCTCAATATACTGACTTAACACACTTCATACTAATTTACGCTAACATTTGTTCTAATCTGCATTCGTATCACATTCACATCACAACAACTACACATCACATCCCATCACATATATTTAAAAAAATGATAAAGATCCAATATATATTTGTTTCATCTCTACCAGATGTCCTAAACACTAAAAACACTATTTTGACACTTAGCCAATTTTCCCTTCATTTGTCTTCACCAGATCAAACCTTCTTGCAAACGTCCACTTTGGTAACCATATTCAAACATGTTTTAACTATACAATCTAATTTGCACACTAATCTTTATACTGGAACACAATTTTTACATCAATGACAACACTGTACTGCAATACAATACAACTTATGCTCATACCTTATGCTCATATCTCATGCTCATGTTCCCAGCAAACATATCAATGGAAAACTCCTTTTTATTCCAACACTAATAGCCATACAATATTAAATATATTAATCTCATAAAGGTCAGTGCAAGATCATGGGGGTCCAAACTAGGCCCTTAAGTGGCAATGAAAGTTCAAAAAAACATAGTTAGGCAACTTGACATAAAAATTTGAATAGGTTATTAACATAATTTGTATCAAATTGAAAAAGGTAAATCTATTTGGTGAAAATTTTAAATTCCAATGCAATGGTACTATTTTTTTAAGAAAAAATAAAAAGTGAGTGTATGTCTGACCAACCTAAGTACAAGAATTTTTTTTTTAAAAACTTTCAATATAAGTAGAGGACACATTTTGGGATGTGCTACATTTGTTATTGTAATTTTTTTGCAAGTAAATAATTAGTTATGATTTTTTTATTGGAACTTTTTAAAAATATTAAAACTTGTTTGTCTGACCATCATAACTTGGTCAAAAATTTATGAAGTTCAATTTTATTTTATTTTATTCTATAGTACGAGAAGCATAGAGTGTGTCGCATCTTTCAAATTTAAAAAATGAGAAATCGTGTAATGCCCCGCCACGCAACCCTAGAGGAAGTTGCAATTCACCACTTAAACGTACCAAATTTTTTTTTATTTTTTTTTAAAGTACAAATAACATGTAAGGTGAATACATATTGCTAACAACCTCTAAGGCCATGAGACAAAGATTACTTAAAAAACCCAACATCAACTAACATTATCATAAACTGAAACATTATGCACTTAAAGAAATGAGACAACATACATTCCACGCAAGATAAATTACAACAAGCATAATGAATACCTCAAGATTCCAATTTAACATTTAAACAATAGGGTTACATCACTCATTCCCCGAATGAGGTAAATCCAATAATCATGATTACAAATTACAAATTCCACCTCGATAACAACTGAGGGGTAATAAAATACAATTAGAACTGGGAGAACAAGGCATGAGAAGAACTGATTCCCACGAGCTCTCCAACCGGAAAACACGAATGCACGAACATGAAGAAGAACCAACGGAAAAAGATGCATGCCACCCGACCACATGGAACCCAAAGGCCCCACTACCTCCGTGCTAGGAGATAGTAACAAGGATTTCCTAGACAAGACCATCTACCACTAGACACAGGCTTACACAAAAACTGAATTGAAACAACTACAATCACAAAGCCACTTAACATCTACAAACACAATGCCATTTAGCCACTATAGTCACAACATCACTTAACACGAAGTTACAATGCTTCTAGAGAACAATGATCATGTACATCGCACAATAACTGATTAACTGTCGACATAGGAAGAGTGTCATACATAAATTGCCATGAGTTACCCTAGCTCAACCTTCCTAGGCTACCAGACCCCCATATTGGGTTACCCTGGCTTGCCTCTACCGGTGTCGGACCCTCATGCAAAACTGTGCGTCTCATCTCATCTCGAGCCTTATCATTCACTTGCTTCACAAGAGAGACATTCATTATCTTATTAGTTTGAAAGATCCCCATTAATTCATTTAAATTATCACTTAGTTAAACTCTAGGTGAGTTACCCTGGCGCCCCTTTGTGTGTCGGACCCCCACCAAGAGCCACTCTCATATCGACAACACACCCACAAGAAGAAACTAGATAACACGACCTCTCCAAACCAAGGAGGAAACAGAACAAGGAACTTACTCCAACACTGGAGGAAAACAACATACAAAACCCACTCCAACATTGGAGGAAACCAAATCACATTACCCTATCCTACACCCAAGGAGGCACACATCCTCGTTCGTGAAAACCGGGTGATCCACAAGGTATAATTATGCACATTTTCTACAACACACCAAAAGTTGACTTTCATAAAGACAACCCACAACAGGATACAAATCCCCTATCAGGAAGACTTCAAACAATGACTCTATACTCCCAACATTGAACAAGAAAGAATAAACATTAAAAGTATTTCAAGCAATTAAATAAACTAAAATTCAGATTTCCTAAATCCACTCAAACACAGGTTTCATGACTTGCATTTATCCAATCAATTGATCCCATTTCTTTTCACGAAATTGAAAAATTTAAAGAATAGATCATTTACTCTATATTTCACAACCATACTCATAATCAAAACACTTTAATAATGTAGCTATCTGGTTAAAATTTAAATCAACCGTTCTCTCTAAATTCCATGATCACATACTAAAGATAAATCACTTGATTAAAAAAAAACATTTAAGTTAACAAATAAATTCATCCTTTACTCTCAATTCCGCAATCATAATAATCACAAGGTCGTTTAGAAGTTCTAGTTTAACATTTAACATTATTTAAATATACCAAATAAAGTAATATCTTATTGCAAATGAATCAATCAAATAACTTAAATTTAAACTTCCATTGATAAAATATAACAAATAACATATATATACTTTCTAATTAATTCCCATTTTAAAATCCTCATGATTAACATAACATATATTTTTGAACTTACTAAAACCCCTTTAATTTATTATATATTAACGATATTATATTTTATATAATATACAATATACAATATTATATATAATATATAAAATATAATATAAATAATATATATAAAACAATTAGGATTAAAATAAAATAAACAAACTTTAACTAAAGAAAAATAGAAATTGCATTTAAAATAACCAAAGGGCCGAAGCCCTGGCACGTAGGCCCCCGCCGCCCATGGCGGCGGAGCCTGTGTGCTCCACACACAGCGCCCCACCCACCGGCTAGGCGGCGGAGCCTGTGCGCTGAGCGCAAAGTGCCGCCTCCCTGCCGGGTGGCGGAGGCTGTGTGTGGGCCACACAGTGCCCGCCTCCCCGCGGGGCGGCGGTGGCTGTGTGCTTCGCACACAGCGCAGCCTCCCTGCCGGGCGGCGACCGCGGTGGCGGTGGCGGTGGGGTGGGGTTTTGACCTCCCACCTCACCAAAAAAACAAATTTTTTTATTAATTTAATCTCTGCGTTTTTCCAGAAACGAAAATCAATAAATTTTTTTTTATGGGTTCTACCCAAAATTTTAAATTATCTAAAAGCACAAATATATTTGTATATATATTTGTGGGTATTTCCATATATCAATATATATGGTTGTATTCACAAATACATATACCCAAATTTTGATTTCATACACAAATTATGAAAATAATCTATCTAAACCTATTTCAAGAATAGAATTTTATTTCAAACAACAAGATGGGTTTTCAAAAACTAGATCTCACATGGAGTTTTCTTTTATTTTCTTTCAATAACTTGTTATAAATTCCATGTTTGGTTTCAATTTCCCAATCAAACTACCATTTAGCAAATTTAAGAGCTCTTCCATGAATTCCATTGAATCTCAAACTATATTTTCAATTCATTCCAAAATGGCAAGAAAATGAAAGGAGAAAGTATGATACCTTATGTTTTCTCCAAAATTTGCAAGCCTCCACCATGAAGATTTTCAAACACTCTTTCAACTCCACCATCTTAGCCTCCTCCAAGCCTCTCCACCCAAAACTCCAACCAAGAATCCATGGAGAGATTCCAAGAAAACCCTAAAAATAAAAATATATCCTTTTTTTTTCCAAAACTCCCCAAATTCACATTCAATTTCCCCTTCTAATTCCAATTCTAATTCTAATTAAATTCAAATGCAAATGCAAACTTACTTTCAAATTCAAACTAAATTCAATTTCCACTTTCAACTTCACAAATATCCTTTGCCAAAAAGTCAACTACTTCCAAAAATATCCTTTCTACCCCAAAGTCTTTGCATAAGAAAACATTGGAATTTTTTTAATAACTTTAAACAATTTTCCCAATTCCAATTTGAATTCGAAATATTTTAGCATTTTATATTCAACAAAAGAATTAAATCTTTTACACTTTTAATTCATAGGGATAATTTAATTAATTCACACAATTAATTTAAATTATCAATAGAATAAATCTAATTCAAAATTAGATTATTTTATTAATTCTAATTAATCACTAATTTTCTAACATCTCAATAAGACAAAGCATTCATCATTTATAATTTTCAAAAGCTATTTAATCACTTTTAGCTTGCAACTAAACATATTTAATCATTAATTAGACTACGCAAGTCATTCAATAAACTTTAAATTTGCAATTAAATAAACACTCACGGGGAACTGACCAAGTTAAAACAACTAACCCCGACGACAACCCAACAACACGCTATGACTAGGGTGATGACTTGGTTCGGAAAACCTAGCTACTATCTCCCAATTAATTTCCGTTGGTCAATGGACACGCTCAGACCTGGAAACCAGGTGGAGTTGATGTCATGTACCTGCCAACCTGCAACAAAGAGCATGTCGAATGTGCATATATACATAATATGATCCATCACACTGTGAAGAGGAAATCTTGGAATCGTAGGGCACTCGCAAGCGAGTGATACAATCCTGTCCCTTTCACCAATACAGTATCATTAACTGACACGTCTAACATCAAGGATAAGCTCAATAACATAAACATCATTTAATCAGATATATTCTAAGTTACTCCAAATCATGACATAAGGATAACATCGGAATAAAAGAACATCACATCAACATATAACTTCCACATTATAAGCATACTCAGATATACCAAGAACCTTACCGATCAAAGAGTCAAAACAGAGGGGTGTTACAAATCGCTTGAGAATTATAGATATTTTCAATCAACCTATCAATCAGGACTTTAGTCATAATGCATCTAGAAAATAAATAATAACTATCTATTAAATTCAAAATAAGGCATATCTTATATTGGTGGAAAGCTGAAAATTTTTCTCAATAAAACCTCTTCATTTCATCAAATTTGAATAAAAAATAAAATTCAGCCACTTTTTTAGCATATCGTCACTTTTTAGACCCACATGATCATGTACTCACCCAGGATATGAATAGAATGGAGGGTACCTCTTAATTCGGATTATAAATTTAATCTAAAATTAAAGAAAATAATATTTCTTCCTTATTGTGCAAAAGATTGACTAACAATTATTTAAAACAAGACTATTATATCACAAAACATATTTAAGAAAACTCATTAGTAAAAATCATATTTTCCTACTCACAATTCTAACTATATTGTCTCTTAATAAATCAGATGCAATATGTATGTATGTATATATATATACATAAAATTTAATCTTTTTCCATAAGGTAATTTTATAACAGGACTTATACCTTTCAATAAGACTAATTTAATAATCTTAAATCCAATATACTCTTAATAATATTAATATATATATGTATATATATGAAAATATATCGAATGAAAATCAATGTATAAAGAAAGATAATAAATAAAAATTCCCTTTTTAACTAACAAATTTTATTTGTTTTCAAAGGAGCTCTATAAATAATCATTAATTCTAAGAACAGGGAATATAGGTGGGGTGATTCCTAAAACTAAGAAAATCTAAACATAGAGGTCAAATTTTGTTCAACAAGATGATAATCTAACTTTGAGTTCTAACAAACATTATTCTCCTTACTCTCTTAATTGTTCTACGTATTCAATGAAATAAGGTTTAGCCTTCTAACTAGCCTATTTTGGAATTTTATTTAACAAAATAGGAGCTACAAAATTTTGATTTGCACTAGTTTCTACTAAAATTGAAATTGGTAATATCAAATAAAGTATTTGTAGTCTCAACTAGTGCAATCTTGTCATGACCCCTATTTTTATGCTTTATATTTTACAATGTTTGATTAAATTAATTGTTGTTGAAATAAAAGTATAATAAAATAAAGAAGGGTTTCATTAAAATTTAATAAAGATTTTATTTATTCCAAATAAATGATAATACTTGGGTAATTTAGAATAATTATTTTTGTTTTCCAACTGAATGAATTTTCTTTATCATTTATTTGGTGTAAATATTTGCAAGTGAATAATATTTCCTTATTTACTTATTAAGTATAAATATTTCTTTTGCAAATTAAAAACGGTTTCTTTCTTTTTATCACTATTTACTTTGGGTAAATTACTTCATAGCAAAAAAAATAGAAATTCTTTATTATTATCAAAAGGTAATTATTTTGTATGAAAAAGAAATATGATTTTTTTTCAAGATTCAGTTACTGGGAATGTGAGGAAAAATGTTTAATAGAAGGGAAATTTGATAACAGAGACACACAATGGTTTTCTTTTTTTCTTTTGAATTGCTTTGGAAATAACGGAAAAAGGGCTACCAAATATAAGTTTTAGATTTCAGTAGATTATCAATTAGTAGAAATAAAAAAAGAGATATACAAGGAAAAAAGAAAAAGAAAGAGGGAGAAGATGAAGGAGAGGAAAATTTCCAGTTGGAGGCAATCTTTCAAGGTTTTTCAATCTTTACCATTGAATTTAAATTTCAAAGTGCGAGAAAGAATTATGTATTGTTAAACAAATGGAAATCGAGAAACCATTGTGCACCATCTCTATATCGAATGTTTGCTGAGTAAATTCAAGGGCATAGCTGTATAAATTGCAGTATGCTACCCTATTCCTAAATACATTTATTTACATATGTATATAGGTATATGTATCTAGTATTGAATATTTGTTTATATATATACATAACTAACCCCGCGCAAAACTCTGTATTAGACATTTTATGCCAAATTGAAGGTTTCTATAGATTCTGTAAGTTGTAATATTGTTTTAGATTGTGAGAATATTATATACTTAAATATATGTATATACATACATTGAACAGTGTGAGTATATACATATATTTAAATATATAATATAAATATATATATACATACATTTTTAATTAAATCAAACTGTAGATGAATTGTGAAATTGCATATTATTTTGCTTCACGAAGTGTATTTTGTAGTGACTGGGGCTTAAACCCTAGTTGTGCCCTCCTCAAGCAGCACCTCTCCCCACTGGGGCGTTGACCCTTTTCCCCCTCATCTTCCTTTAAAGAATCTTCTAATATATGTGAAATGCAATCAACTCTATCCCTTGCACTAAACGCAATTATATATGTATATTGTGTATGAAAATATTATGTAAGTAAATTCTTTACCGGATTAACAACCATTAGTTATGTGGTTATTGTACTATCTTGTATTCAATGGTTTAGCCATGAAACTGAAGTTTAAATTTATGGTGTGGTCTTTAGCTTAAGTTGTATCATTGAATTCACCATATTACCATGGAATCCATGACATTGAAGTCATTGAATTATTAGGCATATCATGTGTTAAGATTTGGCATTAGAATCATTGTAAGGTTAAACATTCTGAGTTTAAACTAGGATAATGAATTCATCAGTATGCATGTGTTATCATGTAATTTTCTGGGTGTAAATCAGCAAAACGCATGCAAATTTAGGCTAAAAGCCCAGTTCAATATTCATTTGCATTCTCAACAACAAAGTACCAGTTGTTTAGTATAGGCTCTTCTCAAACGCATATAATTGCTCTGGCTTGTTACAAGCTAGGGCACCAAATTCAATTGGAAGGCCCGAAGATTATAACCTATAACCTGTAGGTATGCCAACATTGAATTATATTTAAATAAGGGGAATCTACCAGACATTTTCAATAATAGTCTGTTATAATTTCCTTCTTTTAATGGACTTATAATCTATAGCTATGAATTCGTCATGGGATTGAGGGATAGGTGTTTGTTTTCAATAATTTAACTCATTGTGTAAAAGGTGATAACGAAATAAAAAGAATCTCGAAGCAACCTCTTTAAAGATTGGGCTTGTAATTATAATCATTTCCGTTTTCTTCAAAGCATCAATATTAGAATTAATAGTTTCCTTGTTTTTCCATGCGCATTAACTGTTACCACATATTTATAGGTTATACTACGATGACATCCGAAGGTGGATTAAATCTCTTGTGCAAGCATCATTTATACTGCATAGATTGTTAATGGCGTCGAACTATTCCAAAAGTAAACAATTTATTAGCCTTAGGTTTCCATAGTTAATGCACAAGTAAACCTTTTGATGGCTAATCACATAGTAGACATGTCATGGAAGGAAATTAGCAAAACTTTATATATATGTGAAAATATGGTGTTTTATCTTATATACATAAGCTTCTGGGTTTTCTTCTATTTTGTTTGATCTTATGTTCTATTTAGGTAATATGAATACATATAATTATGTATATATATATATTAAAATATAAATATACCATGGTTATATGAGCATGTGTTAAATTCTGAAGGAATATAAATTATTCTGACTTGGGAATATACATATACATTACTATTGTAAGGGGACATAATTTAGTGTTAAATTATTTTCTTTTGTGTAATTGTTCAAATATATGCATATATGAATATTTATAGGCGAATTCCCTTCATTATACATATATATATATATATATATATATATACACACATATTAGTGAAAGTTTTTAGTAACAGAATAGTGGATACCTTGAATGCAAATATAGAAGAACACATTTTCTCATAATTTTTTTAACCATTGATGTCTATTAGAGTGATTAAAAATAAGTTCATATTGAAATGTTAAACTAGCTGTAAATTATATCTTCTTACCTCCTTGAAGGTGTTAATCTCCTGTTGTTGAAATTAGAAGTAAACATTCATGTATAATTGCATCGGCATGTGTACATTTTTAACAGGACTAAGATTACTTTCTCTAAGCTTTATGTAATTAGGTATGTTTGTAAGCATACTTGGCTAATATTTTGAAGATCATTGGAAGTAGGATTGTCTTATTTGCAATTTCTTGGGAGAGATTCATTATAGTGTTGGTACTACCTTAATTTCCTATGCATGGATGATGCATTGGGAAAACTTGAAATGGTTACTTGTAGATTTATGTAACTTGTAAAAGAACTACAATATGTTCTTTGTGATATGTAATGAATGATCATGATAATGAGATAGTATGATCATTGCCCATGAGGCAACTTGTAACTATTGTGACATTGCAGCTAGTATGGCTTTTCTAGTGAGGCATTTCATTAAGCCAATGAGGCACTTTTATGAGTGGTTTTTCATCCCTAAGAGGGTTTTCCACTCATGAAAATCTTTGTACTATGGTTTCTTTGTGGGTGCATTTATGATCTTGTTTTTTTTCCTTAATTTGCATTATAGTATTTGAATTTACAAGTATTTGTAGACATCAAAAATATACTGATTGACATCTTGCATTCGATCCTGACTTACTAACATTGTTTCTTCCTGAATCATCCCTCGGTCTAACCATTTAATCAAATTTCGCTATCTGATTAAATTCATCAATATTCGTCTCTTAATTAAATAAATCATTTTATCTAGTTAAGTCAATCTCTTTTGTTAATTAAGTCAATCCATCTGATCTAATTATCCTTATTTAATTAAATAATAAATTTATTTGATTAAATCTCTAAAGTTTTTCCATTAAATTAAATAAATTAAAACCTTATTTGATTTAATCTAACACCATCCCTTTTAATTAAATAAATCAAAACCTTTATTTAATTAGCCTCTTATCATATTCCTCTCTTATTTGATTTAAATAAATCCATAAATCTAAGTCAAATAGGTCACATCACCTAATCTCCTATTAAATTAATTAACCCTTGATTAATTTAACCTCATCTCATGTCACATCCTCTAAATAATGCAAGTTGCACATGAAAATATATTTAATTCATTTATTAAATCCCTATTTTCCTTACAAGGCATCTTTTGGAATATTCTCTCAATTTGAATTCAAAAATTCCATGTCAACATGTACATCCAACAAGGCAATAAATTTAGCTTACATGTCCTTTGCCTTGAGCCAAGTGGCATTTATTGCGTTTTCCCTTCCCTCTTGCATGTCATTTCAACAAATTTGAATTTCAAATATTGGCATTTATTGGCACAAACCCCAAATATTGCACATCCATCATCCATTCATAGCTTGACAAGTGGCACCATATCATTGGATGAATGTTAGTCCCACATTGCTCAAATTTGGACATTTATCCATCTTGAAATCCTATAAATGAAGAGCTCCTCTCCTCATTTGATCATCCATAAACATTGCAAAGTTACCATGCTAAAATACATAGCCATTTCCATCCATCATTGAATTCTTAGCTAGGCTTTTTGCAGATTTCATTTGGAGTTCTCATATTTTCACCAAAGTGGATCAACATTCATCTCCAACATTCAAAGCTTGCATCATAGGAATTGGGAAAGGGCCAATTTTCACATCAAATTGGCACCAATTCCCCCATGGGATCAAGAGTTTGCATATCTAATTAACATTTTATCTTGTTTTTGTCATTTGCATTGTGTTCTTCACTATTTTTCATTCCTAGTTTGAGTTGTAAATGGTTTTCATGGGGAATCCTTTTTTTATCTTGCATTTCCTTGTTTAACTCGTTTATTCATGTTGTTTTGTAGGTACTAGGAAAAGGGCTCGCACATTTGGTGCTAGAAGGAGGGCTTGACATCATTATTTCTAACATTTTCTTGAAATTTCTGCATTTTTGTTCACACACAGGAAATTCCAATGCGGGCTCGTCAGCGTCGTTGTTTTAGCACCGCGGGCTCGTCAGCATCGCTATATGGCACTGCATGAAACATAAACTATGCCATTGGACACATCCCGCAAAAAAAAATTCAAATTTTTAACTCCGCTGTTGGACTCACCGACCTGCAGACAATTTAAAAAAATATTAAATAGCGACGCTTTCGAAAACGATGATGTTGGGCGAAAAGAGCGACGCAATCATGCTCTATGTCTTGACATAGAGCGTCGTTGACTAGTAAGTGGCGCTGTGAGAGCACCACTTGGAGGAAAAAACTGTGACACCTTCACGAGTTGCGACGCTGGGAGATAGTAAAAGGGAGAATTTAATTTTTAGCACATGCTTTTAATTTATGATTTATTTACCTTCTATTTTTTGGTTTTTAACTTCTCTGTTTTTCCAGAATCTAATTGTTTTCTTCTATGTAGGTTGGAAAACGAAAACAAAGGAAGGAAGAGCATGGTGATGATATTTTTCTGAATCAAAGTGTTTCTAAACACTTAAGTGTTTGTTTAACACTTCCTTAAGAATTTGTCATCTTTTCATTCTTAGAACACTAGTTTTCATTTGGGCTTAAAAAGAACCTTTCGATTTCTTCTTGCAAAGGTTAAAACAAACAATAGGATCAACAACTTACTAGATTTTGTTTATGGAATTAACAAATTGAACAAATGTCTTTCACTTGTGATTTAGTGCTCTAAAATGAACTCACATATTGCTTTGAGGATATAAAAAGAACAAGAGTAGCTTCGTTTATTTGTGAGGGCTTACTTGGACTCAAGCCATTGAAAAAGGACATGTGTGTTTCTCTTGCGCTTTATAGCGATCTTGAGAATCAAAATGCCTTTTTCATGACTTTGGGTTAAGATAAAGCAATCACCTCCACACTTCGATTTGGGCTTCAAATTAAACAAAATCTTGTGCGAGTGTGGGTGGGGGCTTTGTTGCGTATATTCTCTCTCCTTGTTGCCAACAAGGATTTATCGAGTTACAAATATTGTTCTTCATTCGCTTTTGTTTATCCTAGAGGGCCATCCTTGGGGAAAAAGTACTCACCCAAGGGAATGACTCAATCAGTAACACTCTGAACCCGAGAGTATTTCCAGCCGAGATATAAATGTGGATATTGGAAGAAATGACAATATCACGCGATTGACTCTGACAAGATGGATCCGAAAGGGGACCCTTGCCACGTTGGGTCAACTCCTACGAATGGAAAGTCCTTACTAAAACCCATGTGCTAGAATTTTCCAAAATCCTTTTATCTATTTGTTGGTCCAAGAACGGTCATTCTAAAGCCACCCCACACTTTTACGGTCTTCTAGTAGAAATGGAAAACATGCCATAGGAGTTCCATGGGTGTTCATGCTTGGCTGCCCTGTATAAGTGAGTGTCATGGAGGGGAGCCAGTGGGGTCAAGCATCTAACCATTCGCTAGAGATAAGCGTAGTTGGACTCATCCAAGTGGGAATCCAACAAATATTGTCTTACACATCCATAGGATTCTACTTATTCTTGGGTTACAAAATGCATTGCTTGATCGAAAACATCTCAAAAACAAACACTTAACATCATCCAAATTTCAAACCCCTTTTGAAGACAAATACAATTGACTCAATCCATATATTATTTCTTTCCCTTGGGATTCACGTCCTTAGAGGTTTCTAAGCATTGGGTTATATCTCAATTTGTCTTCTTAAGTAAACAATAGAAAACCCTTGCCTTAAGTTCATTGAATTTCAACATAACATATCTTGTGGGGTTTGAAGAAATTAAGACATTGGACATCTTAGTTTGAAAACCTAATTGAAGAAAGTGTTTTGCTAAAATAAAGACATTAAGCAAAGCTAAGAAAAATGAACTTTCATATGTGTTGAAGACTCCAAATCCCAAAGCACAAATCATTGATTGGAAATTTGAAAATGAATGTTCAAATGAAATCATGTCTTGGTTACAAAGGTCATTAGGAAGCATTTGCATGCTCTTTAATACCTAGGTCTAGGAAAACAAACTGTATATTTTTAGGTTCATCTTAGGCTCAAAATATATCAAAATATTTGTCATCCATCCTCCAAAACATCATAACAAACCCATCTCATCATCACCTTTTGGAAAATCTTGAAATCATCCATAATACTAGGCTCTAAGGAAAAATCAAAATCATCAATATCATTGAGAAAAAATGCTTGAAAACATTAGCAAAAACACCTTTGGCTAGGTATGTGTAGATGCATCATTTTTCATATACTTAGTCAAAGTTATCAAAATCATTTTGTCTGGCTTGGTGTATGTAGATGAATCCTTCTTCATATGCGTAGTAAAACAATCATCTTGTTTGAATAGGTGTGGGTAGATGAATCCTTCTCCTCACACATATTCAAATTATCATCCTTTGAACAAAGCTATCCCTTATATCATCATCCAACATCTTAGCGTCTATTTGTTCAAAAATCAAAATCAAAATCAAAATCAAAATCAAGGACAAAATCTCAAAATCTCAAAATCCAAAATCAAGAATCAAAATCCACAAAGTCCTAAAATCCTAGTATCTCATTCAAGATTTATCAAAAGCCAAAACATCCGTATCATCCATCCCTAAACATCATCATCATATCATAACCTTTGATCCTCAAGGCATCCTAAAACTTTATACTTTGGGACATAAAATAACGATCGATCCAAGGAATCAATAGATTCATCTCCCATATCCTCGAAGATTGATCCTTGTTTTATGGTTCAAACGAGATCTCAATACAAGAAGAGTATGGAAGCCAACAAAGAAACACCTGCTTCAAGTGATTTTAGCCAAACAAACGCATAAATCAATCCAGCTGAATCAAGTAATCCATTGACCCTCTCATCATCGCAAAATCCGCAAGACGAAAACCAAGGAGAGGACCTTACTTTTTGAATGTCTCGTGAGGAAATGACATAAATGCTCCAAAATCTAGAGAATCATAAAATCATCAACATCATGATGAGACTCAACCCTTCGTTATACATGCTAGAACTAGCAAAACAAGGGGCCAAGTTGCCTTCGGATTTTGATGTAAGTACCATAGTGGAGACATCCTTTCCACCTATCTCATTCACCATCCCCATTTCATCTACACCTCCATCCCAAAGCATCACGCAAAACATTCCGCAAATCACAACATCGTTTGCTCCAACCCAACCCAATGTCAACAAGGGAAACACATTTCTCAATGCTCTTCAATCACACCCCCTTCTTAATAACCAAAGCTTGGACTCAAATACCACATTGGAACAAAACATACCCAAAAACCCATTACACAAAAATGTTCCTCTCACATTCCATCACAATCCATCATCATCATTTTTACACGCAACACCACAAACACCTCTTCTAACAAATTCACAAGAAGAGGGAGATATGTTCGGATTACAGGGCCTATTCGACACCACGACATTTTCACAACAACTCACACCCCTCACCTTTCTGCCTCTTTCGTCATTATCATTATCATGCACACCACTCCTTGGTTTAGGGCTCCCTCCTCTACCAAGTGTCAATCAAACCTATATCCCAACCATCAATCAAAGTGTTGCACCAAACACGCAAAATTTGTCGTTGATATCGCAACAACAAATGACAAACACACCCCTAACATCACAAAGCATGGTCTCTCAAGGATCCATCACATTAATACCACTATCCAACACCCAAAACATCAACACAACATCATCACCTACCACCATTCCAAATCCACCACCACCCCCACCACCACCAACTTTCACCACATCAAGCCAATAAGATGCACCATTGTAAGCTGCTTTTCAAAGAGGATACCAACAAGTTCAAAAAAAAAAATTCATGCAACAAGCCACATTACAAGCACAACAAGAACAACAAGCACAAGATTTATTGGAACAGCAACAACAACAAGCCGCCCAAGCTGCACAAGTATTGCAAGCACAAAGGGTCGCTCAAGCACAACTATTATTGCAACAACAAGCCGCACAAGTGCAAGCTCAATATCAAGAACAGCAAGCACAAGCACAAGCACAACTTCTTGCACAAGCAGTGCAAGTGCCAGCATATCAACAACAACTAAAGCAATACCAAGAGTAGCAAGAAGCAACAAAATTGGTAGCCCAACAACAAGCATTGTGGGAACAATAGCAAGCACAACAACAAGCGTTGTTGGAACAACAACAAGTGCAACAACAAGCACAAATACTAGCACAACAACAACAAGATCAGCAACAAGCGTTGTTCATACAAAAGCAAGTAGAAGCCTACTTCGCCCGCCAGAACATATCGATACCATCGAACAACACACCAACCAATCCACCCATCCAAACCACGATTCAAACACCCCAAAACACTTTCATCCCACCCCCTGATCCACAAAGTGACGTGACGACACAACTCAGGTTGCTCTCGCAACAAGTGCTCGACCTTCAATCAGGGTGAACAACCAAAACACCAAGCAACTTGTGTCCCTATCCATTTGATATAAGCTTAGAGATGAAACCATTCCCCAAGGGATTTGAAATCCCCAAATTTGAAAAATATGAAGGGATGGGAAACCCTAAAGATCACATCAGGGAATTCCAGTTTCATTGCATGGAGGTCGCATATGATGATACTTATCTGATGCGGCTATTCCCTAGGAGCTTGGAAGGCCCCACTATAGAATGGTTCTCTCGCTTACCTTCAAGCATTAGAACATTTCAGGAAATCAGGGATGCATTCATTAGGAGCTACGCATGTAACATTGCAATGGATGTCAGTCTCAAAGAACTATATGCTCTAAAACAAGGAAATAATGAATCTTTTTCTTCATTCCTTCAACGATAGCGATCGAAGGCCAATCGAAGTAAGTGGACCATGCCAGAAGAACAACAAGTCTACACCATCATAGCCAACCTTGAAAGCCACTTGCCATTTCATCTCAAGGTTCAGGGTATCACCACATATGAACAATTGATCTCCAAGGTGCTCAGCATCGAAAGAGCCCTTGTGACTCAACCCGCCAAATCAACATCATATCACAAATAGCAAAATAATCACCCATCATCCAATTACAACGATAAAACCTCGCACATGGGAAAGGTACAAGAACGTTACTAATTATGGTATCGTTGATGCCAAGGTGGTCATTAGTGGTCCACACCAAAATACACCCACACCGCAAATCCAAAATCAACGCCAAAACATTCATCACACAACATACCAACCCAACAACAATCTAACCATCAATAACCTCAATGATCAAAGAGGACCACCCCAACGCAAAATTTACCCCAAATGAAAATACGCTATTTTGGGGGAACCATTGGAGGACATAATGAAAAATTTGATTGATGAAAAACTCATCAAGCCGCCTACATTCGAAAACTACCAACAACTCGATGTCAAACCCCCTTGGTATAACAAAAATAAACTTTGCGAATTTCATAAAATCAAAAGTCACACCACAAACAATTGCATGAGACTCAAAAACATCATCCAAGATCTCATCGATAAGAAAGTCATAAATGTGGAACAACCTACCAGAAATCAGTATCTTAAAATCTACACGAATCTGATGCCGAATCATGGCAACAAAAGAATAAAAATGATAAAGGGAAGGAAAGTGTAAACCATGTGTTTGAAATAGTTGTTGCCTCCTTAAATGAAGACTGCATGGTTATCACCATCAAAGGCGCCCATGCCGAAGATTGTGGAGTCACCACAAGAGGTGGCAAAGTCACCATTGCAGGATCATCCCAACCTAATAGAATCCCTTCATCTAGAGTTGTTCCGCATAGCTACAATGTTGTAGAAAAACTCAAAAGAACGCCAGCACACATCTCCATCATGGAGTTGTTAAAAATCTCATCCGCGCATAAAAAGATCCTTGAGGAAGCATTAGCCTCATCCACTGTCCCCGCAGATCTCGATGCAAAGCAATTCCAAGTTATGGTCAAAAATATCATAATGCCTAATCTCCTTACATTCTCTGACCAAGATTTCCCCGCCCAACCATCTCACAACCGTGCACTTCACTTGGAAGCCATTGTAAACAAGAGCAAAATCAAAAGGGTCTTGGTGGATGGAGGTGCAGGTTTGAACATTTGTTCTCTTAGCCTCATGAAGCAGTTGAAAATATTAGAAGATTCCATTGACAAAGGAAAGGGCATCACGATAAGAGCATATGATGACCAAGAAAGAAGGTCTCAAGGCACAATTAAACTCCCTATTCAAGTAGGGCCAACGCTCATGGAAACCACATGTCAAGTCTTGGGCCTCGAACTACCATATAATATCCTCCTGGGATGCCCATGGATCCATGCGATGAAAGCCGTAGCATCAACCTTCCACCAATGTGTGAAATTTACACATAATGGACAAGAGGTCACCCTCCACAGAGATCCTAAACCATTTTCATATTGCAAAAATCTTGAGGCCAAGTATTACAAAATCCCCCAAGTGCCAAAGAACGATGAGGGCCCATCCACACCATACATCGACCCCACCACTCTCACGTCCACTTATGCGACAGAGACACCCACCATCCCCACCATCCCCACCATCTCTGATATCAAACTCATTATCCAGGAGGATGGTTGTGGAAGCTACAAACTCCCTAACAATGCTTTTGTGATAGGAGAGTTACCACAATCTCCTAGATCACGAGGACGTCCACAAGAAAATCAAGCTTCTACATCACAAACCTATTGTGAAGACTATCCTGAATTCACAATATGGGGAGACCTTGGCCATGAGGTTATTGAAGCAGATCCATCTCACATGTTGTATCAAGATGAAAGACCGACAGCTAATTTACCAATGGATGAAAGAAGCAAGGGCCTACAAATGATGCTTGCAATGGGCTACGACAGAAATCAAAGACTAGTACAAAATGACAATGGGCTCATAATACCTATCATGGTAGAGACACAACCCATAAAAAATCTTGGTCTTGGATGTACCACTCTGAGAATAACCATACGTGGCCAGGGTCCTCCGGTTAGAACAGCTAATGTTTCTCCTCAGCCAGTACTAGTACAAGTACACTCACCAATAGTCACAGGTAGAGAAACACATAACTTTATAACTAAGCCGTATATTAGTAGCGATGACGAATATACCTTGACCAATCTACCTAGGTTATTTGAGGACACTAGCCTATGTATGATTTGCACCATCTCCTTTGAACTAGACCATCCAAATCATGAGATCCATTTAGTCTACCCCCAACTAATCGACTATGACCAACGAGGACCACCAGTTCTTGATACATTTGAAAATGATGAGGCACTCTCATAATTCATGGGATTGAGGGATAACATTCCAGATGGAGATCACAAGGCAAGGTTTATAATGGAGTTGGACACACATGCCTATTACGGGGAAACGATTGAATCCTTCAGTCGCAAAAGTGAGAAACTAAGAATCATATCCAAGTCCTTGAGTGAAAACCACACTGTGGCACTCTCTGACAAGAAAATAGTAAAAATAAAGGACATATCCAATGGTGAAAACCTCTCTAAGGCACCTGAGGATGAAGGATTCAATCTTCCTTTAAGAGCTATTCATCAAGAGAAGTCAGCAGTCTTGGCCGAAAAGTGCAATCCTGTCAACATATAAATAGAGGAGGCCTCGCATATCACATTCTATGCGGAATCACTATTATCAAAAGAGCAAGAACTCCTAGCAGCATTCCTAAAGGAAAGACAAATAATCTTCACATGGAGTTATGCTGACATGCCAGGGCTAGATCCAGAGACAATGGTTCATCATTTAGCAGTGTATCCAGAAGCAAAACAGGTCAAGCAAAAGCTTCGAAAGATGCATCCGCAAATAGCCTTATTGGTCAAAATGGAGTTCAAAAAGTTGTTAGATGCAGGATTCATACGACCAATCGATCATCCAGAATGGGTGTCAAATTTGGTACCTATTTCAAATCCTGATGGAGCCATCAGAATCTGCACAGACTTCAGAGATTTGAACAAAGCATGTCCAAAGGATGATTTCCCACTTCCTAACATCGACATGATAATAGACATGATAGTAGGACACGAGATGGTATCACTTATGGACGGATTTTCAGGATACAACCAGATCATGATAGCAAAAGTGGATCAACACAAGACAACTTTCACTTATCCATGGGGGACCTACTGCTGGAACATGATGCCATTCGGCCTAAAGAACGCAGGAGAAACCTATCAAAGGGTCATGACATGATTCATAAAATAGTTGAAGACTATGTCGATGACATTCTAGCTAATTCAAGAAAAAGACAAGAAGATCATATAGCAACCCTAAGTGCTATCTTTGACAGACTAGAGGAATACAAGGTTAGACTAAATCCCAAGAAGTGCATCTTCGGTGTACAATCAGGTAAATTGCTAAGATACATAGTCTCCATGAGGGGTATCAAGGTGGATCTGGAAAGTGAAGGCAATCCTTGAGATGGAAGCACCAAAGAAATTAAAACAACTGAGAGGCCTCCAAGGCCAACTTCAATCCATCTAACAGTTCATAAGACAACTGGCAGACAAGCAGAACCCATATTCTCACTTACTCCACAAGGGGGTAGCATACAAATGGGACACAAAATGCAAAGAGGCATTTAACAAAATCAAGGAATATCTACTAACACCACCAACCTTTATGCCACCCATCCCAAGAAAGCCATTGATCCTATATGTGTTAGCAACAACAGCAACCCTTGGAGCTCTCCTGGCTCAACATGATGAAAATGGAACGGAGAGGGCTATCTACTATATCAGCTAAACAATGGTCGGTCATAAGCTAAATTAATCATTCATCGAGAAAGCTTGCCTCACAGTAGTGTTTGCATCCCAAAAATTTAGACATTACATGTTGGCACACAAGATAAAGCTCATTGCGAAAATTGACCCCCTCAAGTATCTCCTATCAAAGGCAATGCTAACCGGTAGAATGGAAAAATGGGTAATGGTATTATCAGAGTATGACATCGAGTATGTGGAAAGAAAAGCCATTAAGGGACAGGTTATTGCAGATCAACTAGCAGAAGCACCTATCTATTCTGAGAATCCTCTTGTCTCTAAATTTACAGATGAATCTATTTTTAACCTCAATGTAGCGGACCATTGGAAGCTATACTTCGATGGTTCATACACACAACATGGATCAGGAGCTGGTATCTTCTTCATCACCCCACAAGGGGAATGCATACCGAAGTCATACAAACTAGCATTTCCTTTCCCTAACAACATAGCAGAATATGAGGCTTTGACTATAGGCCTCAAGATAGTAGTGCAATGGAAAATCATAGCTCTCAAGGTGTATGGAGACTCTTAGTTGATCATAAATCAGGTCAATAATGAATATCAGAATAAGGATGAAAAGCTCACTCCATACAAGAAATTGGTGGAGACTTTAAAGGAATCCTTCATTGACATAAAATTTGAGCAGATTCCAAGAACCAACAACAGAGCAGCAGATGCCATGGCTAATATTGGGTCTCTATTAGACATCCCTCATAACGTGCCAAAATATGAATTTTTGATTCAGCAGCTTCTCGTCCCCACATTCGAGGTACCGGAATCGAAATTCGTGTGTGAAATCGTTGGTCCAGGTGATCCTTGCTACCATGACATCTACACATATCTTCGCATAGGAGTCATACCTGCTAACCTACTATTGAGCCTAAAACAAACCTTTATCAAAAAATCATCTAGATTTGTGATCCTAGGTGACACCTTATACCGTAGAAGCATAGAAGGTACCTTGCTATGCTGTTTAAATGTTGAGGAGGCACTAACCGCTCTAACCGAGGTTCATAATGGTATATGTGGCTCACACTCGAGTGGAATGACCATCGCCAAGAAACTACTGAGGATGGGGTATTACTGGCCCACAATGGAAAGAGAAGTGCATGATCATGCTAAAAGGTGTTTACAATGTCAGCAGCATGGGGACCTCATCCATGCTCCAGCTCAAGAACTTCACCCGATCGTCACACCATGGCCCTTTTCACAATGGGGACTCAATCTTAATGGGAAAATCTCACCCACCTCATCCAATGGCCATAAGTTCATCATAACTACAACCGAGTACTTCACAAAGTGGGTGGAAGCCATACCCATGACGTATATCACTGGGAAGCAGATCTCAAAATTTATCCTGAACTATCTCATCTATCATTACAGTGTCCCACAAACCATTATCTCAGATAATGGGACACCCTTCAAGAACCAGAAGGTTCATGACTTGTGCGAGAAATTCAAAATCTAGCATCGCTTCTCCACCCCGTACTATCCCCAAGGCAATGGCCAAGCAAAAGCTACGAACAAAACCATCCTCAAAATCCTTAAGAAAACAGTCAATGACGTAGGTCATGACTAGCACTTGCAGCTTAATCTCACCCTTTGGGCTTATCGAACCAGCATCCATACACCCACTGGTGCCACCCCATTCTCCTTGGTCTACGGATCAAAATCCATACTCCCCATTGATATTGAGCTCCCATCCCCCAAAATATCATTGCAAAACCTCATCACTGATGAGGACTATCGAGTATCAATACTAAATGAGCTGGAGTTACTGGATGAGAGATGCATAGATGCTTTGAATCATCTACAAGTCTATCAAAATAGACTCAAACAAAGCTACAAAAAGAGCATCAAAAGCAAGACTTTCCAAGTTAGAGAATTGGTCTTAAAAGAAAATCAAAAGAATGTCCCAAATCCTAGCAGCAAAGGAAAGTTTGAACCTAATTGGTTAGGACCTTTCGTCATAACAGCAAGTTACAAATCAGGGGCATATCAGCTATCAACACCCGAAGGGGAACCTCTGCAGGAGCCCATGAATGGCTCCCATCTCAAAAAGTTTTATGCCTAAATATTTTAAGGTACAGAACCCAAAAATCCAAAAAAAATTAGAAAAAGTCCTAAAAAAATGGTTACTTAGGTGAAAACCTGGCAAATAGGTGTCTTGGTGACCAAAAAAAAAAATAGTAAAGAGAAAAATTGTCCTCTAGTGAAAACCACTTTGGTGGCACTTTGGGCAAGTACCGTGGTGAAAACCTGGCAAACATGCGCCTTGCATAAATAAACACTTTCCATCCACCAGGATCTGTACAGCTTGTTCTACATTATCCATCCATTTTGCATCACTCATCCACTCACATCCGCACCATAGCTTGGTCCTATTTTTTGTATCATGATCCCTCCTAGTACTACTCGGCCCATCCTCAAGGTCAGTTTGTCCTGCCTTTATCAGAGTAGTCTATTGCATCACACTGGGGGCATGTTCTTATCGGATCGGATTCGTGTATGATCTTCAAATCTTCAAATCAGAAAATCCAAAAACACCAGAAAATTAGAAAATCCAAAAACATCAGAACTGATCAAAACTCAAAAACAAGGTCATCTCGTCGAACTATGTCATCTCTAAGCTTGAATGTAGGCAAGGTTGATCTTTGATCGTCCCCCGAGACATTTAGGTCAGTCCTATAAGAGTTTGTCATAATATACTGACATCTCATCATGTATATCATCATTTGTGAATCGGTCAAGTCGTCAGTCGAACTACGTGGTGTCTGCATGTATAACGTAGGCAAGGCTAATCTGTTGATCAGCCCTCGAGACCCCTAGGATAGGTCTTTAGGTTAGTCTCTTGGTCAAAATCTCGCAAAATCCCAAAAACATCAAAAAAATCAAAAATAAAAACATTTGCAAAATCTCAAAAAATACCAAAAATAGCCTCAAAACATTGCAAAACATCAAAAACATCCAAATATTTGAAAAAATATATCCGCCTCATCTCACTTGCACCCGCAATAACACCACTCATAATAAACTGATCGTCATTGTCAACCTTTTGTGAAACAATCAGAAACAAGTCTAGCAGGTTTTAAAAGTGAAAACTCCAAAATGTCGGGTCTTAAGTCTAAGTTAGTACGTAAGCAAGTTGCTTATCTCTTTGTATCAATAACACGTCAATTGAAATGGTCCCATATCAATCATCCCTTATAAATGAAATGGCGTTCCACCATCCTCTAACATATCCTAGGATGAATCCTTCCTACAATGGGCATTATCTTTTGGCAATAAGTTTTGGTTATCATCCTTAGAAGACACATCCTCTTTCTGTTAGTGGTATTGAAGAGCATCAGTTTGTTTGTTTACTTGGTCTTTATCTTTTGACTTATCTTATTTTGTGCTCATTCCAAGGACGTCTTGATGATATCCCAAAATAGTGAATTTGGAGAAATAGGAATGGGGCAATGATCACTATCTTTTGGCTGCTGTGCTTGTTGGACATTCTTGTAATATAACCTAGGCGAATACTTGCTTTGTTAGGTATGTATGGAAGAGGTCTAGGGAAACTTGTTGACTATTACAAGGATAGGTTTACCTTTCCGTGTTTTGGTCTGACATGTTTGAAACTTCTAAAGTACATCCTAGCAAGGTTTCTGTATGCTAGGTGTGAACAAGAATACTCCTATCTGATTGTCGAGTCAAAGTCCATCACACTAGGTATAATGCCATCCTAGTTTTCTATACCTTGATGCATCGTACCACGTGTAAAATCCCAAACTACTTGGCAAGTAATCATCATTATTTGTGTTTGTGTCATCTTGCGTCTTGTTGAAATGACTTCTTCTTTTCTTACTAACTGCACTAACAAAGTACTATGACAGTTGATCATCATCACCATCATCATTATCGATTATGCATCCACAAATCATTAGCATATTGCATAATCATATCATATAGAAATCATGTGCATTGCATAAGCATATCATATAGGAAACATCACATTCTTATCATCATATAAACAAGTTAACATTCTTCATAAATAGGTGCATCCATGACATCGCATTTCACCCATTGCATTGCATTGCATAACATTCATTTGCATTGCATAACCATTTCATATTACCATCTAAATCATCACATAGAATCTACAAAAACATTCCATAATCATTTGGCATAATCATAAACAATAGGTATATAAGCATTTAATTCATTACGCATACATACTTGCATAACAAAAATGATATCATATAATCACATTACGTTTACATTATGCATCAGCATATCACTTTGCATTAACATATCATTGCATCACATACATCATTTAGGATAATAACATTTGTTATTCTAAGCATCTCATAAAACCATTTCATTTGCATCATATCACGACCATCGCATCATATCACATCCATCCATAAATCATCTCATCATTAAGCATTATTACACACATCATTGCATATACCACAAATCATATCATATCACATATTGCATTAACATAAAATAACCCATGAGATAGTTAACATCATTGCACATCATATCATAGGTTAGCATAATATAGATATGTTAGTCATAATCATAACGCATACATCATTAGCAATAAATGCATCCATAAAACATCACTGCAAAGCATATAGAAATAAATCATATATAAAAACACATTGCATCACATCAAAATCGGCTCATATATATCATATCATCAATGATACTGTCATAGTACAAAGAATAATAAAATCAGATCATTGTACATATATGTCAATCAGTACAAAATGCACATCGGGCTATCAAAAACGAGCCCATAAGGAATGAAAAAAGGGACATCATAATATCTCGATCAAGCCTGATCTCCATGGATGCTGCCCTCACCCTATCACCATGACCCTCTAGTGGTCTCTAGCTCGCCCGCTCTGAGTACTCTGGGACTCAATCTGCTCTAGGTATAGTGTCATGGTAAGCCTGGCGGTAGTACTCTATCTCTTTAATAGCATCCATGTAGGATCGAATTGGCAAGGTACTCTGAGACGAGGAAGCTGTCATGCTCTCAATCTACTACCTGTGGCCTAGCTCTGTGGCTACCTGTAGTTCTATGGCATGTCTCTACTGCATAGCTCGATCCCTCTCTACTCTGAGTTGCTCTCTCTCAGCCCTTGCCTAGTCCCTCTCTGCTATCACTGCCTGGACCTGTGCCTACAATTGTAAAATCAAGGCATCTCGTGTGTCTGCCTGCCCTACTGGCTGTGCCCATGGCTACACGCATGGCTGGTCCTCACCCTCGGCTCGTGGTGGTGGAACTGGTGGATCCTGCTGCTAGTCCTACATATGGACATCCTCGTGACCTAGCGGAACTGGGGGCACACCTAGTGGATCTTGTCGAATCTTGACCCTCATTCCTCTCACTCATCCTCTCCCTCTTCCTCTACCTCTGATCCTGTACATATCTAGATCCTCACCTGGAACAGTCAACCAGAGGGGAGGTCTAAACCAATCTCTGTAGGCCTATGTGGTCCCCTAGTTTTCCAAGCCCTGATCATAAGCCCACGGTCAGGCTACCAAATGTCGAAAGTTGTCAACTGCCTCCATGGTAGGAATACTAGGCCCCCATGACACCTATGTCATGCCACGTGCAAAGACAACTACATAGCCATTGTTTGGCCGATCCTGTGGCTCTCTGAACTGACACTGTATGCACCTGGGCAAATACCGCTTGATCATAGTGTGCTCCTGCCCCTGCATGTATTGATCATGGTGGCAGTAGAGGAGCTGATCTGCATCTCGGCCCATCCGGGCTGACCAAGATATGGTCTCCAAGTAAACACAAGTATCTCATCTAGGACCCACCTCCAATAGGGGATCCCATACTCGCCAGTGTGTGTGAAGGACACAACGCCTCTGTATAGTTTCACGAGGGAATCCTCTACCCCCATCGAAACTGGAATGACCCATGGACATAGCACAGAAATGTGCTCCTATGCACAAACATGAAGAAGCGTCACTCCAGCTCCCAGCGCTCTGCCATCCATGTATACATACTCATGGAGATCCCTATAAAGTGAGGCAAGAAGGATAGGCCCCCATGCAAAATGAACCGGCCTGTCCCGGACCATCCTCTCCCAGCAGTATCCCCAACCTGGACTGAAATACCGCCCTCGTCTGTCTGGGGCAACTAGACCTGAAATGATCGCTACAATCGCCCAGCGGAAGGGAGGTTCTATGAATTTGTACCTCTCCAGCTTGATCTCACCCTCGCAATAGATAATGTCTCATGTAGTGAGGACTCTGGTGCAGCACTCGCGTCCCTCCTCCATATCATAGATCACCCGTCGGCCATGAATGGGTAATCGAAGAATGCGTCAAATGTCCTCCAAAGTGATGGTCGCCTCACCAGTGGGAAGATGAAATGATGATGTCTCATTGTGCCACCTCTCAGCCAGCGCAGATAGCATCCCTAGGTGTGTGCATATGGGCGCAGCATATGCAATGTGTCCTAGTCCTGTAGCTCCCAGCCGATCTTGGTCTCTGTCGCTAAAGTCCCGTAGGAAGCTCGCCAAATCCTGCAACCGGTGCTGCCGAGAATAAAGCTCCCTAGGCCCGTCCTACATCAATGAAAGTCAGCAAGTTAAAATTTTTTGAAAAATCCTGGCCTAGCACTCCAAACTCGTTCCCAGCGGTGCAGTTTGTGATGGCGTCGCAGTTTGAGTTTCCTCAAACTCCAACACTGGACCCTAAATTTAGCCAAATGGACCCGCCATGGCAAAATTTCTCCTCATCGTCACAATTTTCACAAAAGGGTGCCGCTACGGCGCACTTTTCCCAAACCAGCCCCCCGAGCGCGAGCCCAGTGGTGAAGTTTCTAAACTCCAAACTGCATCGCTGTAGCACAAAAAGGAAATTAGTGGTGCACTTTAAACACCGAGCAGCGCTATAATAGCACTGCTGGAGGTGAGCTCTCTTTTAAACATGTAATAAATGCATTAAATAAAAAAATTAAGCTTAGGTAAGGGTCACATACCGGGGCACCGATGCCAGGTGGCCACTGGTAGGTCTGAACTCGATTTGAAATGTGTAGAGGAAGCTGTCATTGTGCCATCTTGCCAGAGGGTCAGAGCTCGAATCTCAAAGTTTTCTAGCAGAGGTGTGTGAAAATGACTTGAAAGTGACCCTTCGGACCCCTTTTAACCTTAAATGGCTGTCCTGCTAGGGTTTTAGACTTCCAAACCTGTTTTTGTCTGTTTGAGGCTTGTTTTTCATCATTTTTTTGTGTTTAGACATGTTTTAGCCTCCCGGAGCCCTTCCAGACCTGTCGGGCACTTTGTCACATTTTTTCACGAGATCACCCAAAAAATTGAAATTTTCATCTCATCTCTCAAGGGGGCATTATAATGGCATGTTTTCTCTCGCCATGCAGCAGTGGGGTAAGTTTTTAAATTCAAATTTTTTTGGCTTTGATCGAGATCGGTTATTCTTTGAACCAACGCAACGAGTGCATTACTTCAAAGAGGGGCAAAATGTAGACATTGAAAATATATTGATTGACATCGTGCATTCGATCCTGACTTACTAACATCATTTCTTCTTGAATCATCCCTCGGTCTAACCATTTAATCAAATTCCCCTATCTGATTAAATTCATCAATATTCATCTCTTAATTAAATAAATCATTTTATCTAGTTAAGTCAATCTATTTTGTTAAACAACTCAATCCATTTGATCTAATTATCCCTATTTAATTAAATAATGAATTTATTTGATTAAATCTCTAACGTCTCTCCATTAAATTAAATAAATTAAAACCTTATTTGATTTAATCTAACACCATCCCTTTTAATTAAATAAATCAAAACCTTTATTTAATTAGCCTCTTATCACATTCCTCTCTTATTTGATTTAAATAAATCCATAAATCTAAGTCAAATAGGTCACATCACCTAATCTCCTATTAAATTAATTAACCCTTGATTAATTTAACCTCATCTCATGTCACATCCTCTAAATAATGCAAGTTGCACATGTAAATAGATTTAATTCATTTATTAAATCCCTATTTTCCTCACAAGGCATCTTTTGGAATATTCTCTCAATTTGAATTCAAAAATTCCAAGTCAATATGTACATCCAACAAGGCAATAAATTCATCTTACATGTCCTTTGCCTTGAGCCAAGTGGCATTTATTGCATTTTCCCTTCCCTCTTGCATGTCATTTCAACAAATTTGAATTTCAAATATTGGCATTTATTGGCACAAACCTTAAATCTTGCACATCCATCATCCATTCATAGCTTGACAAGTGGCACCATATCATTGGATGAATGTTAGTCCCACATTGCTCAAATTTGGACATTCATCCATATTGAAATCCTATAAATGAAGAGCTCCTCTCCTCATTTGATCATCCACAAACATTGCAAAGTTACCATGCTAAAATACTTAGCCATTTCCATCCATCATTGAATTCTTAGCTAGGCTTTTTGCAGATTTGGTTTGGATTTCTCATCTTTTCATCAAAGTGGATCAACATTCATCTCCAACATTCGAAGCTTGCATCATAGGAATTGGGAAACAGCCAATTTTCACATAAAATTGGCACCAATTCCCCCAAGGGATCAAGAGTTTGCATATCTAATTAGGATTTTATCTTGTTTTTGTCATTTGCATTGTGTTCTTCACTATTTTTCATTCTTAATTTGAGTTGTAAATGGATTTCATGTGGAATCCTTGTTTTAGCTTGCATTTCCTTGTTTAACTCATTTATTCATGTTGTTTTGCAGGTACTAGGAAAAGGGTTTGCATAGTATTGATGAGATGATCATTCATGTGTAAGCCTATATGGCACAACCTTGTTTTAATATTCTTTAATTCATTGATGAATTATATTCCATTGACTTTAATGAATTATATTCCATTGACTTTAGTGATGAAAGTAATTTAATCATTCCTCATACTCCACATCTTTTTATAATAATTTTATTCTATTAAATTAGTTTCGAAATTAGGGGTTATAATTGGTAAGTGATATTTTTTGAATGTTACATTTTGGTATCAGAGCACTCAAGTTCAACACTCGAACCTCGAGTCTACTATGCTTAGGTTGTATAGTATATGAACTTGTTGAATTGAATAGATATACCTAAACCGATAGGGATCAGATAAGGTGACAACCTATGAATGATGAGGTGGCAGTAAATGTGAATTCATAAGCGAAGTATATTGTGAAGAGAGATTTGTCTGATGACTTAAAGGATGAATGAGTTGATAAGATACAAGGGTAAGAAGAAAGGAGAATTTTCCGATGAGAGGAAGAAGGAAGAACTCCTATGTAGTAAATAAAGTTGTTGACAATGGATAAATATTAGTTGAACCTTCTTGAGGAAAGGGAAACCTAAAATGGAAGTTTTAAAGACAAGTTGATTGTTGAGCAATGTCTTATTCCTACAGGAATTGGATCTGATCGAATCCATGAGATATTTCAAAAGTGCAAGGTTTTGATGCCTTGAGAATCTTCATTTGTAATTCATGATAGAAATTGAAATGATAAATAACTTCATTTGTCTATCAGACAAAGTAAGAAGTGATTGATGTGATTGAATCATGTATGCTTTTGCAATGATGCACTTCTTGTGCTCCATAAATGACACATTTGTATGAATGATTACATTCATAGCATAGAATATGTGTTTCCTTAATTATATTTATATTATACTTGAATGTGAAATATTCACTATACTTATACTAATGCGAATAATGCATATTTCATATTATTGTTGTTCTTGTGCAAGTGATGCACTAGAGAAAATTCTTGATTTCTTTGTGTGGATAAAACACTTAAGTAATTATTTCATTTTGTATTAGTGTGCGAGATATACTTTTCATACTCATTGTGTTTACTAGATCGAGTAATGATCATTATAAATGCACTATTTTAATTTATGCATATTTCACCTTGTGTGCGAGAAATTCATTTGTGAGAGAGATGCCCTTATCATATTCATTTTATGAAAACTTCAATGAGTAATGCACATTTTGTATGAGACATGTTCCATATAATGTGATAGTGAGGCACTATAGGTAAATTATGTATTCATACCTTGTGTGAGTTAGGCACCACAGGTTATGTATTCTTGTTTATTGTATCATTGAAATAGATGATTTGTAACACCCTTATTGGTGTATGTACATTGACAATGTTATATGAAATTTCTTGAGCATTTATGGATAATTCATGGAATACATGTTATGGATATATATTTCATGTTATGGATGTACCTCTATCTCCTTACTTGAAAGTGTGGTGTGTTAAATTTTAAGCTTACCTTTTGAGACAAGATGTCAAATGTGGATTAACAGAGAAGGTAATCTTCTTTTCCAAGATCAACCAAATTTTCTTCTGTATATGCTTTGGCCAAAGTGAGTTGGACCATTGAAATAGACGGATAATGAATGCCTAGAACTTATATATATGTGTTTCTCTGCCACATCCTGTATGCAAGAAATATGTTCATTCTAGTATAAGAATGCATATAAGGCATCAGGCATGCATTGAGTGTTTCCCTCCTACCCAATTATTATTATTGGTTTCTAGGCACCTCATGTAGAGTCGAGTGTTCTTCAAGTTAGGAAGGATCCCGGGGAAGTGTTATACTTCATGGTTGGGGTGGAAAATCACCTTAACCATGCTTTGACCTTCAGCCTACGGAAGACCATTAGGTTATGGCAACTGAAAATTGATTAAATTTTATATTTTATTTATGAAATTTAGAAACTAGATATCTATCATAGCATGAATCATTGGATGACTTGTTTAGTCAATTAATGTAATGGACTCCTCTTGGATGCATTCTTTTTGTATTTTTAAAAAGGAAAAGGATTATGCAGGCCATACATTTATGGAAATCCTTGTTAATAGAAATTTACTTTTCCAATTATAGAATGAGATTTACTTTTTGTTGTGAAATTTACTAACTGGTTGAATCAGTGTTGAGCTCTTAATGAATTTCATGATATCTGGTATTGCGGGTGGCTATGGTAATCAACTTGAACCTTTTGTACTAGTAAGTGATCTCTTCTTATCTTTGATGATTCTAATCATGTTGAAGATCATTTGTAACTTGTTGATCTTCTTATCTTTTATGTTGTTATCAAAAGGAAGACCTTAATCTAATTGGTTTGCATTATCTGCTTACTGAAACTTTTCTTTTTGATTAGTGCTTTAATTTACTAATGATGATAACAAGTAGTATGGGATGCTTATTATTCATCATAAAGGAAAATGTTCTAATGTCTTATGCGGGTAGGCATGATGACCAAATGAACATAATTTTTTTCCTTCTATCGACAAATATTTTGGAATATGAACAACATTTGAATAAGATATAGAAGATTGTATGGAATAAATGAAGTAGGTGCATGCTTTTATTAGATAAGGTAAATAGAGTGAATTGATGAAGCCATGATGTGCTAACATGGTGTGCAAGTTTATGGGTGTTAGCCATAGGGATTTTTGTTGATATGAACAAGATAGGTGATTAAAGTACATGATATCTCGTTAGGTGGGAAGATGGAAACATTAAGTTAAAACAAAGTAAAGAGGTATGAAAATTATTATGTATCAACTTTGACTAACCATGAGTGGAGTAATAGTCAGAGACTTCAAAGTTTATGTACGATATATCATTACTTGATTTCTACTTGTATGATGCACTAGCATCGGTAGGAGTGTTGTGATTCATAAACATACTAACATATGAATGATGCACTTGTGCATGTGGAGATATAACATGTATGCAAATTATATGTATTGGTTCAATTATCCTTATTTTTGATTCATGTATATTGATGATTTTGGATCATAAATGAGTCTCTATATGAGAATCATTTTGTAAATACAATATACCTTGGTGAATTGAGAACATGCTTAGATGATGTATAGACACACAAGACTACCATTCGAAAAAAAAAAAAAAGTATGCGAACAAATTTTATATGCATTTCTACATACTTATGATCAAGTTGTGACTTAGTTTAAAACTATTCATATATCCAAGCATTAGTCTTTTTCTTTGCAATATTTGATCCTTCCATGAGATACTGACAAGTGTGTATAAGAAAATATAGGAATATCGAAGAGGAATCATGAGCAACTTGACCAACCTATCAAACCACAAGGGCATGGTAAGAACAGGTATACAGGCGTGTGAATATAATTTTGAAGTTAAGAAAATATTCAAAATTGATTCTTTTAATTAAGGATTGAGATGATTAAATCTTATGAAGATGAGAAGAAATTTTTTTTGAAGAATTTTTTTAAAAAAAATTGAATGGGTACTAACGTGGACTAAAGTGCAATGTTGTTTTAATGAGTGTCATAGAAAGACCATTGCCATCACAATGGAGAGAACATTGTCGAGTAGAGGTAACCTAGCTTTGTGAAATTGAATGATAGAAATGGAATACACACACTCACATAAAACTAGGTTGCATTTATTTTGTCAAACGTTTGTTTAGCTTAGTAAAATTTTGTGAATAACTCATTTGTGTATGTTAAAAATTTATGGGTGACTAAATATTATGCCCAAAAATTATTACACCTTGGAAATCTAGACAAATTGTGAGGTAATCAAATTGGTAAAAGTAACAAGTTGATCATCGGGATGATGATTCTTACGGGGGGAAGGATGTCACAACCCCTATTTTTATGCTTTATATTTTAGAATGGTTGATTAAATTAATTGTTGTTGAAATAAAAGTACAATAAAATAAAGAATGGTTTCATTAAAATTTAATAAAGATTTTATTTATTCCAAATAAATGATAATACTTGGGTAATTTAGAATAATTATATTTATTTTCTAACTAAATGAATTTTCTTTATCATTTATTTGGAGTAAATATTTGCAAGTGAATAATATTTCCTTATTTACTTATTAAGGATAAATATTTCTTTTGCAAATTAAAAATAGTTTCTTTCTTTTTATCACTATTTACTTTGGGTAAATTACTTAGTAGCAAAAAAAATAGAAATTGTTTATTATTATCAAAAGGTAAATATTTTGTATGAAAAAGAAATATGATTTTTTTTTCAAGATTCAGTTATTGGGAATGTGAGGAAAAATGTTTAATAGAAGGGAAAATTGATAACAGAGACACACAATGGTTTTCTTTTTTTTTTGAATTGCTCTGGAAATAACGGAAAAAGGGCTGCCAAATAGAAGTTTTAGATTTCAGTAGATTATCAATTAGTAGAAATAAAAAAGAGATATACAAGGAAAAATAAAAAGAAAGAGGGAGAAGAAGAAGGAGAGGAAAAATTATAGCAGGAGGAAATCTTTCCAGGTTTTTAAATCTCTACCATTACATTTAAATTTTAAAGTGCGAGAAAGAATTATGTATTGTTAAACAAATGGAAATCTTTTGAGAAACCATTGTGCACCATCTTTGTATTGAATGCTTGTTGAGTAAATTCTAGGGCATAGATGTATAAATTGCAGTATGCTACCCTATTCCTAAATACATTTATTTACATATGTATACAAGTATATGTATCCAGTATTGAATATTTGTTTATATATATACATAAGTAATCCCGCACAAAACTCTGTATTTGACATTTTATGCCAAATTGAAGGTTTTTGTAGATTCTATAAGTTGTAATCTTGTTTCAGATTGTGAGAATATTATATACTTAAATACATGTATATACATACACTAAGCGGTGTGAGTATATATGCATATATTTATATATATATATATACATACATTTTTAATTAAATCAAACTGTATATGAATTGTGAAATGGTGTTTTTTTTTGCTTCATGAAGTGTATTTTGTAATGACCGAGTCTTAAACCCTAGTCGTGCCCCCCTCAGGCAGCGCCTCTCCCCACTGGGGCGTCAACCATTTTCCCCCTTGTCTTCCTTTAAAGAATCTTCTGATATGTGTGAAATGCAATGAAATTTGTCCCTTGCACTAAATGCGATTATATATGTATATTGTGTATGCAAATATTATGTAAGTAAATTCTTTATGGGATTAACAACCATTAGTTATGTGGTTACTGTACTATCTTGTATTCAATGGTTTAGCTATGAAACTGAAGTTTAAGTTTATGGTGTGTTCTTCAGCTTAAGTTTTATCATTGAATTCACCATATTACCATGAAATCTGTGGCATTGAAGTTGTTGAATTATCAGGCATATCATGTGTTAAGATTTGGCATTAGAATAATTGTAAGGTTAAACATTCTGAGTTTAAACCAGGATAATGAATTCATCAGTATGCATGTGTTATCATGTAATTTTCTAGTTGTAAATCAACAAATCGCGTGCAAATTCAAGTTAAAAGCCTAGTTCAATATTCATTCACATTCTCAACAACAAAGTTTCAGCTATTTAGTACATGCTCTTCTCAAATGCATATAATTGCTCTAGCTTGTTACAATCTAGGGCACCAAATTTAGTTTGAAGGCCCGAAGACTATAACCTATAACCTGTAGGTGCACCAAGATTAAATTATATTTAAATAAGGGGAATCTACAAGACCTTTTAAATAATAGTCTGTTATAATTTCCTTCTTTTAATGGGATTATAATCTATAGCTATGAATTCGCCATGGGATTGAGGGATAGGTGTTTGTTTCTAGTAAGTTAACTCATTGTGTAAAAGGTGATAACGAAATAAAAGGTATCCCGAAGCAACCTCTTTAAACATTGGGCTTGTAATTATTATCATTTCCATTTTCTTCAAAGCATCGATATTAGAATTAATAGGTGCCTTGCTTTTCCTTGTGCATTAACTCTTACCACATATTTATACGTTATATTGCAACGACATCCGAAAGTGGATTAAATATCTTGTGCAAGCATCATTTATACTACATAGAATGAAAATTGTTAATTGCATCAAACTATTCCAAAAGTCAACAATTTATTAGCCTTAGGTTTCCATCTTTAATGCACAAGTAAACCTTTTGATGGCTAATAACATAGTAGACATGTCACAGAAGGAAATCAGGGAAACTTTATATATATGTGAAAAATCGGTGTTTTTCATGGATAGTTCTGATATTATATACATAAGCTTCTGGGTTTTCTTCTATTTGGGATGATCTTATGTTCTATTTATGCAATATGAATACATATAATTATGTATATATATATATATATATATATACCATGGTTATATAAGCATGTGTTAAATTCTAAAGGAATATAAATTATTCTGACTTGGGAATATACATATACATTACTATTATAGGAGGACATAATTTAGTGTTGAATTATTTTCTTTTGTGTAATTGTTCAAATATATGCATAAATGAATATTTATAGGCGAATTCCCTTCATTATACATATATATATATATATACACAAATTAGTGAGAGTTTTAAGTAATAGAATAGTGGATACCTTAAATGCAAATATAGAACACATTTGCTCATAATTGTTTTAACCATTGATGTCTATTGGAGTGATTAAAAATAAGTTCATATTGAAATGTTAAACCAAGTGTAAATTATATCTTCTTAACTCCTTGAAGGTGTTAATCTCTTGTTGTTGAAATTAGAAGTAAACATTCATGTATAATTGCATCGGCATGTGTACATTTTTAACAAGACTAAGATTACTTTCTTGAAGCTTTATGTAATTAGGTATGTTTGTAAGCATACTTGGGTAATATTTGGAAGATCATTGGAAGTAGGATTGTCTTATTTACAATTTCTTGGGAGCGATTCATTATAGTGTTGGTACTACCTTAATTTCCTATTCAAGGATGATGCATTGGGAAAACTTGAAATGGTTACTTGTAGATTTATGTAACTTTTAAAAGAACTACAATATGTTCTTTGTGATATGTAATGAATGATCATGATAATGAGATAGTATGATCATCACCCATGAGGCATCTTGTAACTATTGCGACATCGTAGCCAGTATGGCTTTGCTAGTGAGGCACTTTTACAAGTGGTTTTTCATCCCTAAGAGGGTTTTCCACTCATGAAAATCTTTGTGTTATGGTTTCTTTGTGGGTGCATTTATGATCTTGTTTTTTTCCTTAATTTCCATTATAGTATTTGAATTTACATGTATTGATGAGATGATCATTCATGTGTAAGTCTATATAGTTAAATCTAATAATGACACAACCTTGTTTTAATATTCTTTAATTCATTGATGTATGATATTCCATTGAGGTTAGTGATGAAAGTAATTTAATCATTCCTCATACTCCATATATTTTTATAATAATTTTATTCTATTAAATTATTTTGGCAATTAGGGGTTATAATTGGTAAGTGATATTTTTCAAACGTTACAAATCTAATATTATTCTTGATAATTATCTATAGCCACATATATCCTTTTGTTGAATGTTTCCTATTGAGATGGAAAAAAATGACTTTGATATTGGTTCCCTTGACTCTTGTTCGTAAATTGATTTGAATAATGATCTCCTCCATAGTTGAAACATCTACTAGTAGGTCCTTTCTTCTCTATGGGATGATCATTCTTAAAGTTTTGTTTCTTGAAATTATTATTCCTTTTTCCATTTGTCTTTGTTTTCGAGTCTTGATTCTAATTATTATTTTTGAAGGATAGTTATGACTTGGACCATTAAAACTTATTTCTAGTCTTGCCTCAATATGCTTAGATAGGATTTTTTTTTTGCTTAATTTCGCTCTCAAAATCCTGATTCATAGTGGTTAGACCATGAACATGCACCTCACCTTCAATTTCAGAATTTAGATCCATGATGAATTTCCTTATTCTAAATCTCTCATCTTCTTGATATTGTGGTACATAATTTATTATCCTAGTGAAATTATCCCAATACTTTGTTATTGAGATGTATCCTTGAGGTAGATTCTAGAAATTAGTGAATTTTGGTTGAAGTAAAGTTTAGGAAACCACCTCTATCTGAAAAATGACCACTAAATGGTCCCAAGTAGGACTTAGGGAAATTAACCCCAATTCAATCATTTTATTCATCCATTAAGAGGATGCTTCACCCAATAATTGATAGGATCCCCAAATCTCCTTAGTTATCTCTAAATAGTTTTTTAATTTCAAAATACTTTTCCAGATCAATTAGCCATGCCTTAGCTCCACCCCCTACCATTATCTCATCAAAGTTTTATCTGGTAATTTTCTTTATTTCTCTTTCCAATTCATTAATTAAATATGTTCTCAAATCTCTTTGATTTCCTTGGTCTTGATCAAATCCCCTTTTCCCTTCATGAGAAATATGCTCTTGATCATTATTTTCTCCATTTTCTTGACTTTGTTTGTAACAACTCCGGTCTTCTACTTAGTAAAATTTCAAAGATTTCACCTTAAGTGAATGAACCATGATGCCATCACATGGCAATAAAAAAAATATTTTCCATAATGTAAATTACAAGCACATTTGAAATAAACACTATTCTAAACTTCCATTGCATTTCATTGTAATATCATAAATCTTTCTATAATATAGATTTCATGTTGAATAAACTTGAGTTTATCATTCATGATTACAACCTTCCATATAAATGGGTACAAGATGCATACATATGTAGCTTTCCTGAGCTTCATGGGCAATAGATATACAAATTGGTCCCGATGTCACCATATTGGTGCATATATTCTAGATGTCCCCATTCTCTAGTGTGTACACTCTAGTTGTCCCCAATACTAACAGAAACATCCTTAAACCTCATCCGCCAAATGATTAGGGGAAGCATCACTCAAGCGCTTTTATTCCAACCATGGACTCAATGGTGTCCCCCTGACATCTACCACATATGGTAAGATGGTTCTCCCTTTGGCAAGGAGATCAGTATGGTAACCTCATAACAATAGCCTTCCTAAGCTTAGTGTTGTGTCCTACATAACTAGAACTTCTATCTACTACAATCTTGAGCTAGCATGCATAAAAGGAACACAAAGAATTGACAGTGCAACCAATGGAAAATTACACTACTTTGGCCAAATTATTCCCACCTAGTACTTCGAGTGATAGTCATCCTATTCACATACACTAACCTAGCTCAGTTTGGATTATGACCATTCATATACTATGCATAGGTAATTTCTTTCCATAGGTAATCTTTAACCTCATAAACAATATATTCCCTTTTATAATTTATAATGATATTTCTATCAAGTATTCACATGCATAGGTTATCCCCTTCATTGGACAATCTAATCCTCGGAATAAACTATTCAAAATCTCGATGATACTTCTCCTAAGTATTCACATGCTTAAGTTATTCCCTTCACTAGAAAATCAATTCCCAGGAATAACCTATGATCCCATCATGAATCTAACTTTACAAGAGCTTCATAATAAATAACTTTATATTCTAAAGTATATCTACATAAGCATCATTTTATCATAGAATAAATAATCATCAATAAATAATTGACTCCATTCAGGAATATATTATGATAATAAGTGATTTTCATCAAGAGTATAATCTCATAAATATATGACCTCAATCAAAGAAAAATAATATCAATAAATGGTTCTATTCGAGAGTGTAATCTCCTTAGTAAAAATACTTTATTTAATATAATATAATATATTATAGTGGCTTGCCACTTTTGCTAACAAAAAAAAATCTCCTTAAAAAAAAGGGTTATTCAAAGAGGAGAATCTCATCAACAATATGACTTTATATCAAGATTATCAAGCAACCAATCGAATAATTATTCCAAATCAATAGGTAATCCCACCTATTGCTCCATTCAAATAGTAATTCACAAGCTTAAGTGATCAACTTAATCACATAGGTGAGTCTCAACCTTGGTGTATCCTAATACCGGATATAATCAATAATCAACAATTAGTCTAATTGTGTAGGTTAATCTTAACCTATGTGCTTCAAAAAAATATCATCTACATAACCCATACAAGTATTATATTCTCAACCTATTGGTTCTAATCAATATTCAGGTAAATATCCCTACTTTCATAGGTTATTCTCAACCTAGGGTTTCAATCCTTAATCAAGTAAAATAATGATTAAGTGATCATTCAAGTATACTTTAGTAATATGACATCTCATCCTTTCATATCTTTCATACTATCATTGTTGTTGTATTTTTAACCTTACCATTCCTAAGGTTTCCTATCATTTGTAGGCTAATAGTGTTAAGAAACTTCATGGCATTGACACATTTCACATTATATTGTTGAACATCTAGAATACTGAGAGGGGGTGAATCAGTATTCCATAAATCCATAGTAAAATCCATCTAACCATTATCACAATTCTGACTGAATCAGCAAGAGGGAACATAAAAAAGTCAATGCAACCATACACATGAACACTAGGATTTTTACGTGGAAAACCCAAAAATGGAAAAACCACGGTGACGGTTAACTCACAATATATTATATTTGGATACAAAATATTACAGGGCTCACTACCAAGACTCACTTTCCTTAAAAAAGGCTCGCTACTTGAGTACAAAAGATGGCTAACCACCAAGATACAAAGATACTGGCTCACTACCAAAAGATTAAACTAATAGGATATACCTTCAATGTGCAAGGTTCAATTCCAATGAAGCTTAGAATATGAAGTACTACCTCAAACAACAGTCACCCAACTAAACTAAGCTAATCCATAACTGATAAAGTATTTAGGCTCAAATCTTCACATATCCCTTAATCATTTTAGCACTTTCACTCATTCTCCTCTCTTCTCATTCACCTCTCATATATATATACAAGTATATCTTATTCATCAATTAGGTTGGCCTAATTAGATGAAAAAAAACAATCAAAACTCTCTTTGTCGACACCATATATGATTTAAACATTTTATCCATGTAGTGTATTATACCAAGTTAGCTAACATCCATAAAATATAACTAGTCTCCATAATGTATTGCATATGCTGAGTCAACCAAGACTAGAACACATTTCTCCAAACCAACAAGTAAACCTCAAAGAAAACACCTTCCAAATCTGATAACACATTAATTCCCATCATACCACCAACATAGAGACAACCAACAAAACTACAGCATAAGAATGTTCACCTTGATAAAATGTGGAGTCTCCCACACAGTATGCCAAGCAAGGAACAACAATAGAATATAGACTTAAACTCTTTCAGAGATAAATTTATGCTCACAACAAAAGATGTCTCAAGATCCAGGATATAGCTATCTAAATGAGTCATGATAACATGGTTAAGAGATTAGATTTATATCAAATATTACGGTGAAATCCAAACTCAAATACCAACACATTGATCCATCACAAAAGGGCATTATCGACAGAGATTAACTTTCAATAAACCAAGTAGAATTCCCATATAGTTATTACCTTGTTGACATTAATGACAACATAGGAACAACCAATCATAAACCATCCATACTTCATGCTCATGTTGCAAAGCTTCCATAATCTCAACAATATCCCCCTTTGGCATTGATGGCAACATGCATGACAAAAAAAACATTTTCAAGTATACTACAACTAAATATTCTAAATACTCCCCCTATCAAAAAATTTCTTCACAAAAATGTCTTTCCTATGTTTCTCTATCTCTCCCAAAATTTCTCCCCATCTCTCTATCTCTCCCCCTTTGACATCAATGACAAAGGAAGGGGTCCAGTATATATGTATATATGCATCAAAATGTAACCAAAAATATATGAACATAGAATTGAATTAACCTAAAGAAAAACCTCTAAGACTCTCCAGGATGACCTTCCACGATGCTTTTCCTTCTTCCCATGAACCTTTTGCATTTCAAGCTTAGTTAAGGACTCTACACCATCTACTAAAGTATTGGGACTAAGATTAATCTCTGATAATTCACTAATACAACCAAGAGCACTAGAAACAAAAGTGTGCCTGAGTTTAATCATGTCTCTAAGTGCCACAAACTTCTTGATAACTTATGTCCTTTGATCCTATAGAGAAAATAATTTGTCCTGAAGCTACAAAATGTATGACCACCTCTGATTATCTTCATCTTTTGCTAACTTGTATGTATTTTCCTGAGTTCCCATCTAGGACTCACTCATCCTTATCTCATTTCTTATATCGAGTGTATTTCTAGACCAATCTAAGCAAAAATAAAATAGCTTTTGTGCCTCGTCTTCACAAACCTGTACATTCTTTGATTCTTTCATCACTCAACTATGTGCATTTGCACATTTTTCTATGATATCTTCCAAATTTCCTTCATCATACCTGATTCCAGCATGCACTTCAAGTCCATAGATGTAGACCTTCAAAGAATCAATCATGCCATGAATATTATCCACAACAGAAATAGACAAATCAAAATTAGCACTGGGAATAACTTTCTACAACTCTTCCAAAAATCATTGAATATATATTCTTCCATGCTCATGTTCAAGCTCACTTCCTTCAACAACTTATTGCTTAACAATACTCTTCCTTTTCTTCCCTATTTCGGTCACACTATTAGAGGTACCTTCTACATTGATATTCTTAAGGCTTTCCAAAATAATTTTAGCATAATTATTAACTTCAACCTCTGACACTTCATAATCTAATTTAGATATCCATACCAACCTTGATTCAACAACTTCCATGTGACAAATCTGTAGACACAAGAAATTTTCTGCTTCTAGAGTACCTTTCAACAACACTTACTGGAATCATAAGCCTTCTATTCATCATATCTAAAATTTTCCAAAGAATGTAGCAAGGGTAGTCTCTTGTGCATCTGAACTACCAAGATTTATCATGAAGTTCCTGATTTGATGGGAAATAGGCTCTGAATTTGTCCATTCTATCCTTCCTATTACCAGTAATTCTCTCAAAAAGTAAAAAAGAAAACAGTCAACCAAATTTCCATTTCCTTTAAATTATTCAAAATATGTATACGAAGTAATTCACACAAGTCATATTCCATACCTCTTTTAATCATATCAATAGCAGTAGAAATTGTGAGGTCATTGTTAGGGATACAAAATTTGTGACCAATGACCATAGCAGCATACCTTATTACTAGATCAATAATTGATCTCAAATCAATCTCCTTCCCTTCAAGATTCACACCAGTAACCTCAATTATCTCTTTCTCATCCATAGCTTTCCATTTGGGAACTAGTCTAAAGGAACACAAACTAGTCACATCTTCAATAGCTTCTCTGGTAATAAAATTTGCCTCTTCTATCCACAAAGATTCATCATGAATTCTACTTAAAACTACTTGAATATACTTCTTCTCAACTTCAAACAAGGGGAATTTCCTTCAAACATCCAGCTTATTCTCAACTAACACTCTATACGCATCAACGCTCTCTTTCAATTCACTTTCCCAAAGCATGCTCAATTGAACTAACAACACTTCTATCTTACTGCAAAAAAATGCATAGATATATTTTGTGGGAAACACTCTTGGAGGGATGCAAGAGAATGCACCAATAGGATCTTCTGACACATTCCTCAAATATCTCTTCAAACTAACTTGCACTCTATCTGCACTACTCACAACCTTTGAATTATCCATAGCAATAAAAATGAAATATTGTGCAAATAGAAATACCTCTATAAATTCCAACAAGAATTGTATAGATATCCTGCTTTCAAAGCTCACATCAAATCTGCTTGATTTCCTCTTCAAACCCTTAAACTCTAAATTCCTTTCTAAACTTCCTTTGCATGCTTCTATGGAAATACATAAGCCTTTTGAATTTTCTGAATTTATTCCTTCCATTTCAAATGATTTTGCAATAAATTCTTCAATTTATAGGTAGATTACCTCAAAAATTGTGTACACCTCCATTCTTTCAAATTTTGTAGACTTTATCCTTCACACATGCGACTGAGAAAATACCTTAATTTCATTACTACATTAAATATACTTTTGTCATGATGTGACACAAGTACCGATGAGGGGGTTTATTAGATTTTATGATAATTCCTCCCCCTTAGCCACTACTCTTCTTTAGAATTTGACAAAATTACCAGTATTGGAGGTCGGCATATATAAGACTGATAATTATGATTCCTTTCTACAAATCCTTTTCATTTCCTTTCTTACTTCTTCCAGATCAATGATTTGATCATTCTTCTTTGCCAAAGAATTATTTTTCTTTCTTCTGTAGTTATTACTAGGGTGTTTTGGATTGCTACACTTATAGCAAGCAACATTCTTCTTTCTATTTTTCCTTTTATTGCATGTGTCTTCACATAGACTAGCTTTATATCCAAACTTCTTGCTCTTAATACATTTGTCGAATAATGATAAAGAATCATTCATTTTACTTTTGTAGTCCTTTTCCTTATGAAAAAATTTCTTGCAAGAATAGCAGACACCATTAATAGATAAATACCTTTTAACAGAATATCACTTGATAGGAGGTTTTCCATAATTGTTTCTTAGATCCTTGATTTTTCCATGTTTGCACCAAATCTTCTTACCAATAGATTTCTTTGCTTTAGAACTTTTTCTTTCCTCAAACCCTAAACCACTCTTATCCATTGGCAGTCTTTGAGAAGTAATAAATTCATCAAGCATTGTCAAGCTTACCTTAAATTTTTCTTCAAAACTTCTTGCATTTTCCAGATCAGATCTCAAGATTTTCGCTTCTTCCTCTAGCTTTATGCATTCATCCATCCTTCTTTAAATTTCAACTTCCTAACATTCTTTAGTTATTTTCTTCTCATCCAATTGTTGCAACAAGATGGAACCAGTTTCATCTACCTTATCCAATAGATCACATGCTCCAACACTTTTATTTTGCAACTTTTCAATATACTCATTTGCTTTCATCAACTTTTCCTTAGATCTTTTATTTCTTCTGAATATTCAGCAAAGATCACTTATGGAGGAAATTTTTTCTTATACTCAAATTTCGAGACCTTCCTCAAGCTATTAGGCTTCTTCCAAGGAACTAAGCTCTAATACCAATTGTTGAACATCCAGAATACTAAGAGGGGGAGTGAATTAGTATTCCATAAATCCATAATAAAATACATCTAACCATTATCATAATTCTAACTGAATCAGCAAGAGGGAACATTAAAAAAAAATAATGCAACCATACACATGAACACCAGGATTTTTAAGTGGAAAACCCAAAAAGGGAGAAACCACGGTGAGGGTTTACTCATAATATACTATATATGGATAGAAAATATTACAAGGCACACTATCCTTAAAAAGGCTCACTTCTTGAGTATAAAAGATGGCTAATCACAAGGATACAAAGATAGTGGCTCACTGCCAAAATATTGAACTGATAGGATACACTTTCAATGTGCAGGATTCAGTTCCAATGAAGCTCAAAATATGATGTACTGCCTCACACAACAGTTGCTCAACTAGACTACATTGATCCACAACTGATAAAGCATTTAGGCTCAGATCTTCACATACCTCTTAATCCTTTTTGCACTTTCTCTCATGCTCCTCTCTTCTCATTCACCTCTCATATATATATATATACAAGTATATATTATTCATCAATTAGGTCCACCTTATTAGATGAAAACAAAATAATAAAAACTTTCTTTGTCGACACCATATATGATTTAAAAAATTTATCCATGTAGTGCATTATACCAATTCAGATAACATCCACAAAACATAACTAGTCTCCATAATGTATTTCATACACTAAGTCAACAAAGACTAGAACACATTTCTCCAAACCAACAAGTAAACCTCAAAGCAAACACCTTCTGGATTTGAGAACTCGTTAATTTTCCATCATACCACCAACATAGAGACAAAAAATAAAATTGTATTAGGGTAAACCCACAAAAGTGGTTTACAATTTGATTGAGGAAGGAAAAGTTGTGAAAAATGACCCCATGCAAAATAAATCATTTTTGGGGTTCAAACGAACCAAAATAGGGTTCACTAGAACCCTAGTTTGAGCAAACCCATTTAATGAAAGGACTTACCATTCCCACCAAAAAACACAAAGGAAATATTTTTTGAAAGGGGCTTCACTCAAACCCCCCATGGTTGGCCTAAACCCCCCTTTTCCCACCTTCTCACCCTCTCGCACCAAAAAAATCTAGAATTTTGTGCTTCAAAGCTTAGGTTGAGGATGAAAATGGAGGAGACTTCACAAACCCAACTAGATGATGGTAGTCCTTAGAATGAGCTATTCAACGAATATAATTATGTATTTGTTTTTTTAGCTTTATTAAACATAGGCTTTTCACTGAAAATCAAGATCTTTGTTCTGCTAATTGGAAAAATAGAAATTATCAAAAAAAAATTTGAAAAATATGAGTGCACTAGATATTGAAGTCCTTGATCCAACAAGAAAAATTGAATTTCAATACATACAAAAAAAGTTATGTGTTATACGGTCCACCTATGTATGAATTGTAATTGGTTTGACTTCAAAACTTGATTAAGGAAAACATATTCAATAAAACACTATGAAACCAATTGTAAGCACTAGATATCGTAGTTAAAAATCTAAATTCAAAAGATATATAATTTTATCCTTCATGGAAAAAAAATTATGCGTTATACAATGATCGTCACTCCTTAAAAATGTTGTTTACTGAAAAAAACTAGTTTTTGAAGGAGATGGAAAAAGAAGTGCAATCTCATTCTCAAAATTTTGAAAAAATAATATTTAGAATCTACAAACAAAATTTCACAAATCACTAGTTTGCATCATCTTCAAATTCCTCACAGTTTAGCCGGTATAGGTGCCTAAAAGTAAAGATTTAGTTAGAAAAAATTATTTCAGTGTCCAGTTTGGCCAAAAATTGTAAACCAGTATTGTGGGATCACCCAGCATAAGAATGTTTACCTTCATAAAATGCAGTCTCCCATAGAGTATGTCAAGCAAGGAACAACAATAGAATACAGAGTTGAACTCTATCAGAGATAATTTTTGCTCACAACAAAATACATCTCAAGTTCCATGATATAGCTATCTAATTGAGTCATGATAACATGGTTAAGAGATTAGAGTCATATCAGATCTTGCGGTGAAATCTGGACTCAAATACCAACACATTGATCCATCACAAATGGGCATTACCGATAGAGAACAACTTCAAATAAACCAAGTAGACTTCCCATATAGTTATTACCATGTTGAAATCAATGACAACATAGGAACAACCAATCACAAACCATCCATACTTCATGCTCATGTTGCAAAGCTTCCATAATCCCAACATATACATGCAGTGCAAACTATCTATGTATAGAAACATCATCATCTAAATTCCCATATAGGGTATATTAAAATAATAACATAATAGATAGGTTTCTCAAGCAAGTATCAAACAAGATCTTGTGAGTATCTTTTCATCAAATAACTTCTCAAGCTATTCATGATTCATCAATCCTAGTATATAATACAACTGGTAACATTCACTCCATAATATGGAGTATGTACAATCACTTCATAAGGAAATCATGACAACAAGATTCTTTTCCTTTTCAATAAGCAATATATCATTTCTCTATTTTTAGCAATCTAATGCAATTCCAAACAAAACATATGAGACATTCAATCTTTCACTAAAATAGATAAACATAAAGAGAATAGAATCTCATGCCTATTAATCACTTTAATTCAATTGACTCACTGGTTCTTAATCCAAGTCTCCTCTTAAAATCAGCTTAGCAACTATTCCTTCTCAAATTCCTCTCACTATTATTTCCTCACAAATACCTCTCAGCAAAATAAGAGCCTCACAAATAAAAAGAAGCAGAATGGAGAATGTGTGATAATGCATAGTAATGAGTATTCAAATGAGGTAAGATTGCCTCTATTTATACCCAAAAACTAACATCTATAGGATAGAAACAAGGCTAGAGAATTGACACTTCTTAGCTCAACTCAATCGACTCAGCATGATAACCAAAAGGTGGCCAAAACCTATCTCAATACTCATCAAAATAGAACATTAGGTTGACTCTTTTCTTGCCAACAACATGTTAACCAATCCATATTTTCACATGTTATATACTAGAAATTTACTTGTAGGTTTAAGAGTCTTCTATTGAGTTACTTAATTCATAACTTGGCACTGGCAATTCACCATGTTCCCTATTTCCTAGCTTGCTATTTACTCAAAATAAATAGTCAATATTCTAATGACTACATTTTAACAAGGTTT
>VDFB02256132.1:18105877-18137517 GCA_007258455.2 Sequoia sempervirens | reverse complement strand
ATAATGAATTCATCAGTATGCATGTGTTATCATGTAATTTTCTAGTTGTAAATCAACAAATCGCGTGCAAATTCAAGTTAAAAGCCTAGTTCAATATTCATTCACATTCTCAACAACAAAGTTTCAGCTATTTAGTACATGCTCTTCTCAAATGCATATAATTGCTCTAGCTTGTTACAATCTAGGGCACCAAATTTAGTTTGAAGGCCCGAAGACTATAACCTATAACCTGTAGGTGCACCAAGATTAAATTATATTTAAATAAGGGGAATCTACAAGACCTTTTAAATAATAGTCTGTTATAATTTCCTTCTTTTAATGGGATTATAATCTATAGCTATGAATTCGCCATGGGATTGAGGGATAGGTGTTTGTTTCTAGTAAGTTAACTCATTGTGTAAAAGGTGATAACGAAATAAAAGGTATCCCGAAGCAACCTCTTTAAACATTGGGCTTGTAATTATTATCATTTCCATTTTCTTCAAAGCATCGATATTAGAATTAATAGGTGCCTTGCTTTTCCTTGTGCATTAACTCTTACCACATATTTATACGTTATATTGCAACGACATCCGAAAGTGGATTAAATATCTTGTGCAAGCATCATTTATACTACATAGAATGAAAATTGTTAATTGCATCAAACTATTCCAAAAGTCAACAATTTATTAGCCTTAGGTTTCCATCTTTAATGCACAAGTAAACCTTTTGATGGCTAATAACATAGTAGACATGTCACAGAAGGAAATCAGGGAAACTTTATATATATGTGAAAAATCGGTGTTTTTCATGGATAGTTCTGATATTATATACATAAGCTTCTGGGTTTTCTTCTATTTGGGATGATCTTATGTTCTATTTATGCAATATGAATACATATAATTATGTATATATATATATATATATATATACCATGGTTATATAAGCATGTGTTAAATTCTAAAGGAATATAAATTATTCTGACTTGGGAATATACATATACATTACTATTATAGGAGGACATAATTTAGTGTTGAATTATTTTCTTTTGTGTAATTGTTCAAATATATGCATAAATGAATATTTATAGGCGAATTCCCTTCATTATACATATATATATATATATACACAAATTAGTGAGAGTTTTAAGTAATAGAATAGTGGATACCTTAAATGCAAATATAGAACACATTTGCTCATAATTGTTTTAACCATTGATGTCTATTGGAGTGATTAAAAATAAGTTCATATTGAAATGTTAAACCAAGTGTAAATTATATCTTCTTAACTCCTTGAAGGTGTTAATCTCTTGTTGTTGAAATTAGAAGTAAACATTCATGTATAATTGCATCGGCATGTGTACATTTTTAACAAGACTAAGATTACTTTCTTGAAGCTTTATGTAATTAGGTATGTTTGTAAGCATACTTGGGTAATATTTGGAAGATCATTGGAAGTAGGATTGTCTTATTTACAATTTCTTGGGAGCGATTCATTATAGTGTTGGTACTACCTTAATTTCCTATTCAAGGATGATGCATTGGGAAAACTTGAAATGGTTACTTGTAGATTTATGTAACTTTTAAAAGAACTACAATATGTTCTTTGTGATATGTAATGAATGATCATGATAATGAGATAGTATGATCATCACCCATGAGGCATCTTGTAACTATTGCGACATCGTAGCCAGTATGGCTTTGCTAGTGATGCACTTTTATAAGTGGTTTTTCATCCCTAAGAGGGTTTTCCACTCATGAAAATCTTTGTGTTATGGTTTCTTTTTGGGTGCATTTATGATCTTGTTTTTTTCCTTAATTTTCATTATAGTATTTGAATTTACATGTATTGATGAGATGATCATTCATGTGTAAGTCTATATAGTTAAATCTAATAATTACACAACCTTGTTTTAATATTCTTTAATTCATTGATGTATGATATTCCATTGAGTTTAGTGATGAAAGTAATTTAATCATTCCTCATACTCCATATATTTTTATAATAATTTTATTCTATTAAATTATTTTGGCAATTAGGGGTTATAATTGGTAAGTGATATTTTTCAAACGTTACAAATCTAATATTATTCTTGATAATTATCTATAGCCACATATATCCTTTTGTTGAATGTTTCCTATTGAGATGGAAAAAAATGACTTTGATATTGGTTCCCTTGACTCTTGTTGGTAAATTGATTTGAATAATGATCTCCTCCATAGTTGAAATATCTACTAGTAGGTCCTTTCTTCTCTATGGGATGATCATTCTTAAAGTTTTGTTTCTTGAAATTATTATTCCTTTTTCCATTTGTCTTTGTTTTCGAGTCTTGATTCTAATTATTATTTTTGAAGGATAGTTATGACTTGGACCATTAAAACTTATTTCTAGTCTTTCCTCAATATGCTTAGATAGGCTTTTTTTTTTGCTTAATTTCGCTCTCAAAATCTTGATTCATAGTGGTTAGACCATGAACATGCACCTCACCTTCAATTTGAGAATTTAGATCCATGATGAATTTCCTTATTCTAAATCTCTCATCTTCTTGATATTGTGGTACATAATTTATTATCCTAGTGAAATTATCCTAATACTTTGTTATTGAGATGTATCCTTGAGGTAGATTCTAGAAATTAGTGAATTTTGGTTGAAGTATAGTTTAGGAAACCACCTCTATCTGAAAATGACCACTAAATGGTCCCAAGTAGGACTTAGGGAAATTAACCCCAATTCAATCATTTTATTCATCCATTAAGAGGATGCTTCACCCAATAATTGATAGGATCCCCAAATCTCCTTAGTTATCTCTAAATAGTTTTATTTCAAAATACTTTCGGATCAATTAGCCATGTAGCTCCACCTACCATTATCTCATCAAGGTTTTATCGGTAATTTTCTTTATTTCTCTTTCCAATTCATTAATTAAATATGTTCTCAACTCTCTTTGATTTCCTTGGTCTTGATCAAATCCCCTTTTCCCTTCATGAGAAATATGCTCTTGATCATTATTTTCTCCATTTTCTTGACTTTGTTTGTAACAACTCCGGTCTTCTACTTGGTAAAATTTAGTTTCACTTTAAGTGAATGAACCATGATATATGGCAATAAAAAAAATATTTTCCATAATGTAAATTACAAGCACATTTGAAATAAACACTATTCTAAACTTCCATTGCATTTCATTGTAATATCATAAATGTTTCTGTATAGATTTCATGTTGAATAAACTTGAGTTTATCATTCATGATTACAACCTTCCATATAAATGGGTACAAGATGCATACATATGTAGCTTTCTTGAGCTTCATTGGCAATAGATATACAAATTGGTTCTGATGTCACTGTATTGGTGCATATATTCTATATGTCCCCATTCTCTGGTGTGTACACTCTAGTTGTCCCCAATACTAGCGGCAACATCCTTAAACCTCATCCTCCAAATGATTAGGGGAATCATCACTCAAGCGCTTTTTTTCCAACCATGGACTCAATGTGTCCCTTGACATCTACCACATATGGTAAGATGGTTCTCCCTTCAATGAGGAGATTGGTATGGTGTCCTCATAACTAGAACTTCTATCTACTACAATCTTGAGCTAGCATGCATAAAGGAACACAGAGAATTGACAGTGCAACCAATGGAAAATTGCACTACTTTGGCCAAATTATTCTCACCTAGTACTTCGAGTGATAGTCATCCTATTCACATAGACTACCCTAGCTTGGTTTGGATTATGACCATTCATATACTATGCATAGGTAATTTCTTTCCATAGGTAATCTTTAGCCTCATAAACAATCTATTCCCTTTTCTAATTTATAATGATATTTCTATCAAGTATTCACATGCATAGGTTATCCCCTTCATTGGATTATCTAATCCTCGGAATAGCCTATTTTGAATCTCGATGATACTTGTCCTAAGTATTCACATGCTTAAGTTATTCCCTTCACTAGACAATCAATTCCCAGGAATAACCTATGATCCCATCATGACTCTAACTTTACAAGAGCTTTGTAATAAATAACTTTATATTCTAAAGTATATCTACATAAGCATCATTTTATTATAGAATACATAATCATTAATAAATAATTGACTCCATTTAGGAATATATTATGATAATAAGTGATTTTCATCAAGAGTATAATCTCATCAATATATGACCTCAATCGAAGAACAATCATATCAATAAATGGTTCTATTTGAGAGTGTAATCTCCTTATTAAAATACTTTATTTAATATAATATAATATATTATAGTGGCTTGCCACTTTTGCTAACAAAAAAAAATCTCCTTAATAAAAAGGGTTATTCAAAGAGGAGAATCTCATCAACAATATGACTTTATATTGAGATTATCAAGCAACCAATTGAATAATTATTCCAAATCAATAGGTAATCCCACCTATTTCTGTTCAAATGGTAATTCACAATTAAGTGATCAACTTAATCACATAGGTGAGTCTCAACCTTGGTGTATCCTAATACCGGATATAATCAATAATCAACAATTAGTCTAATTGTGTAGGTTAATCTTAACCTATGTGCTTCAAAAAAATCTCATCTACATAACCCATACAAGTATTATATTCTCAACCTATTGGTTCTAATCAATATTCAGGTAAATATCCCTACTTTCATAGGTTATTCTCAACCTAGGGTTTCAATCCTTAATCAAGTAAAATAATGATTAAGTGGTCATTCAAGTATACTTAGTAATATGACATCTCATCCTTTCATATCTTTCATACTATCATTGTTGTTGTATTTTTAACCTTACCATTCCTAAGGTTTCCTATCATTTGTAGGCTAATAGTGTTAAGAAACTTCATGGCATTGACACATTTCACATTATATTGTTGAACATCTAGAATACTGAGAGGGGGTGAATCAGTATTCCATAAATCCATAGTAAAATCCATCTAACCATTATCACAATTCTGACTGAATCAGCAAGAGGGAACATTAAAAAGTCAATGCAACCATACACATGAACACTGGGATTTTTACGTGGAAAACCCAAAAATGGAAAAACCACGGTGAGGGTTAACTCACAATATATTATATTTGGATACAAAATATTACAGGGCTCACTACCAGGACTCACTTTCCTTAAAAAAGGCTTGCTACTTGAGTACAAAAGATGGCTAACCACCAAGATACAAAGATAGTGGCTCACTACCAAAAGATTAAACTGATAGGATATACCTTCAATGTGCAAGGTTCAATTCCAATGAAGCTTAGAATATGAAGTACTACCTCAAACAGCAGTCACCCAACTAAACTGAGCTAATCCATAACTGATAAAGTATTTAGGCTCAAATCTTCACATATCCCTTAATCATTTTAGCACTTTCACTCATTCTCCTCTCTTCTCATTCACCTCTCATATATATATACAAGTATATCTTATTCATCAATTAGGTTGGCCTAATTAGATGAAAACAAAGAATCAACACTCTCTTTGTCGACACCATATATGATTTAAACATTTTATCCATGTAGTGTATTATACCAAGTTAGCTAACATCCATAAAATATAACTAGTCTCCATAATGTATTGCATATGCTGAGTCAACCAAGACTAGAACACATTTCTCGAAACCAACAAGTAAACCTCAAAGAAAACACCTTCCAAATCTGATAACACATTAATTTCCATCATACCACCAACATAGAGACAACCAACAAAACTGTAGCATAAGAATGTTCACCTTGATAAAATGTGGAGTCTCCCACACAGTATGCCAAGCAAGGAACAACAATAGAATATAGACTTGAACTCTTTCAGAGATAAATTTATGCTCACAACAAAATATGTCTCAAGATCCAGGATATAGCTATCTAAATGAGTCATGATAACATGGTTAAGAGATTAGATTTATATCAGATCTTGCGGTGAAATCCAAACTCAAATACCAACACATTGATCCATCACAAAAGGGCATTATCGACAGAGATTAACTTTCGATAAACCAAGTAGAATTCCCATATAGTTATTACCTTGTTGACATTAATGACAACATAGGAACAACCAATCATAAACCATCCATACTTCATGCTCATGTTGCAAAGCTTCCATAATCTCAACAATATCCCCCTTTGGCATTGATGGCAACATGCATGACAAAAAAAACATTTTCAAGTATACTACAACTAAATATTCTAAATACTCCCCTTATCAAAAAATTTCTTCACAAAAATGTCTTTCCTATGTTTCTCTATCTCTCCCAAAATTTCTCCCCATCTCTCTATCTCTCCCCCTTTGACATCAATGACAAAGGAAGGGGTCTAGTATATATGTATATATGCATCAAAATGTAACCAAAAATATATGAACATAGAATTGAATTAACCTAAAGAAGAACCTCTGAGACTCTCCAGGATGACCTTCCACGATGCTTTTCCTTCTTCCCATGAACCTTTTGCATTTCAAGCTTAGTTAAGGACTCTACACCATCTACTAAAGTATTGGGACTAAGATTAATCTCTGATAATTCACTAATACAACCAAGAGCACTAGAAACAAAAGTGTGCCTGAGTTTAATCATGTCTCTAAGTGCCACAAACTTCTTGATAACTTATGTCCTTTGATCCTATAGAGAAAATAATTTGTCCTGAAGCTACAAAATGTATGACCACCTCTGATTATCTTCGTCTTTTGCTAACTTGTATGTATTTTCCTGAGTTCCCATCTAGGACTCACTCATCCTTATCTCATTTCTTATATCGAGTGTATTTCTAGACCAATCTAAGCAAAAATAAAGTAGCTTTTGTGCCTCGTCTTCACAAACTTGTACATTCTTTGATTCTTTCATCTCTCAACTGTGTGCATTTGCACATTTTTCTTTGATATCTTCCAAATTTCCTTCATCATACCTGATTCTAGCATGCACTTCAAGTCCATAGATGTAGACCTTCAAAGAATCAATCATGCCATGAATATTATCCACAACAGAAATAGACAAATCAAAATTAGCACTGGGAATAACTTTCTACAACTCTTCCAAAAATCTTTGAATATATATTCTTTCATGCTCATGTTCAAGCTCACTTCCTTCAACAACTTATTGCTTAACAATACTCTTCCTTTTCTTCCCTATTTCGGTCACACTATTGGAGGTACCTTCTACATTGATATTCTTAAGGCTTTCCAAAATAATTTTAGCATAATTATTAACTTCAGCCTCTGACACTTCATAATCTAATTTAGATATCCATACCAACCTTGATTCAACAGCTTCCATGTGACAAATCTGTAGACACAAGAAATTTTCTGCTTCTAGAGTACCTTTCAACAACACTTACTGGAATCATAAGCCTTCTATTCATCATATCTAAAATTTTCCAAAGAATGTAGCAAGGGTAGTCTCTTGTGCATCTGAACTACCAAGATTTATCATGAAGTTCCTGATTTGATGGGAAATAGGCTCTGAATTTGTCCATTCTATCCTTCCTATTACTAGTAATTCTCTCAAAAAGTAAAAAAGAAAACAGTCAACCAAATTTCCATTTCCTTTAAATTATTCAAATATGTATACGAAGTAATTCACACAAGTCATATTCCATACCTCTTTTAATCATATCAATAGCAGTAGAAATTGTGAGGTCATTGTTAGGGATACAAAATTTGTGACCAATGACCATAGCAGCATACCTTATTACTAGATCAATAATTGATCTCAAATCAATCTCCTTCCCTTCAAGATTCACACTAGTAACCTCAATTATCTCTTTCTCATCCATAGCTTTCCATTTGGGAACTAGTCTGAAGGAACACAAACTAGTCACATCTTCAATAGCTTCTCTGGTAATAAAATTTGCCTCTTCTATCCATAAAGATTCATCATGAATTCTACTTAAAACTATTTGAATATGCTTCTTCTCAACTTCAAACAAGGGGAATTTCCTTCAAACATCCAGCTTATTCTTAACTAACACTCTATATGCATCAACGCTCTCTTTCAATTCACTTTCCCAAAGCATGCTCAATTGAACTGACAACACTTCTATCTTACTGCAAAAAAATGCATAGATATCTTTTGTGGGAAACACTCTTGGAGGGATGCAAGAGAATGCACCAATAGGATCTTCTGACACATTCCTCAAGTATCTCTTCAAACTAACTTGCACTCTATCTGCACTACTCACAACCTTTGAATTATCCATAGCAATAAAAATGAAATATTGTGCAAATAGAAATACCTCTATAAATTCCAACAAGAATTGTATAGATATCTTGCTTTCAAAGCTCGCATCAAATCTGCTTGATTTCCTCTTCAAACCCTTAAACTCTAAATTCCTTTCTAAACTTCCTTTGCATGCTTCTATGGAAATACATAAGCCTTTTGAATTTTCTGAATTTATTCCTTCCATTTCAAATGATTTTGCAATAAATTCTTCAATTTATAGGTAGATTACCTCAAAAATTGTGTACGCCTTCGTTCTTTCAAATTTTGTAGACTTTATCCTTCACACATGCGACTGAGAAAATACCTTAATTTCATTACTACATTAAATATACTTTTGTCATGATGTGACACAAGTACCGATGAGGGGGTTTATTAGATTTTCTGATAATTCCTCCCCCTTAGCCACTACTCTTCTTTAGAATTTGATGAAATTACCTGTATTGGAGGTTGGCATATATAAGACTGATAATTCTGATTCCTTTCTACAAATCCTTTTCATTTCCTTTCTTACTTCTTCCAGATCAATGATTTGATCATTCTTCTTTGCCAGAGAATTATTTTTCTTTCTTCTGTAGTTATTACTAGGGTGTTTTGGATTGCTACACTTATAGCAAGCAACATTCTTCTTTTTGTTTTTCCTTTTATTGCATGTGTCTTCACATAGACTAGCTTTATATCCAAACTTCTTTCTCTTAATACATTTGTCGAATAATGATAAAGAATCATTCATTTTACTTTTGTAGTCCTTTTCCTTATGAACAAATTTCTTGCAAGAATAGCAGACACCATTAATAGATAAATACCTTTTAGCATAATATCACTTGATAGGAGGTTTTCCATAATTGTTTCTTAGATCCTTGATTTTTCCATGTTTGTAGCAAATCTTCTTACCAATAGATTTCTTTGCTTTAGAACTTTTTCTTTCCTCAAACCCTAAACCACTCTTATCCATTGTCAGTCTTTGAGAAGTAATAAATTCATCAAGCATTGTCAAGCTTACCTTAAATTTTTCTTCAAAACTTCTTGCCTTTTCTAGATCAGATCTCAAGATTTTCGCTTCTTCCTCTAGCTTTATGCATTCATCCATCCTTCTTTAAATTTCAACTTCCTAACATTCTTTAGTTATTTTCTTCTCATCCAATTGTTGCACAAGCTGGAACCAGTTTCATCTACCTTAGCCAATAGATCACATGCTTCAACACTTTTATTTTGCAGCTTTTCAATATACTCATTTGCTTTCATCAACTTTTCCTTCAGATCTTTTATTTCTTTTGAATATTAAGCAAAGACCGCTTCTGGAGGAAATTTTTTCTTATACTCAAATTTCGAGACCTTCCACAAGCTATTAGGCTTCTTCCAAGGAACTAAGCTCTAATACCAATTGTTGAACATCCAAAATACTAAGAAGGGGGGTGAATTAGTATTCCATAAATTCATAATAAAATACATCTAACCATTATCATAATTCTAACTGAATTAGCAAGAGGGAACATTAAAAAAAAAATGCAACCATACACATGAACACCAGGATTTTTAAGTGGAAAACCCAAAAAGGGAAAAACCACAGTGAGGTTTTACTCATAATATACTATATCCGGATAGAAAATATTACAAGGCTCACTATCCTTAAAAAGGCTCACTTCTTGAGTACAAAAGATGGCTAACCACAAGGATACAAAGATAGTGGCTCACTACCAAAATATTGAACTAATAGGATACACCTTCAATGTGCAGGGTTCAATTCCAATGAAGCTCAGAATATGACGTACTGCCTCACACAACAGTCGCTCAACTAGACTACACTGATCCACAACTGATAAAGCATTTAGGCTCAGATCTTCACATACCTCTTAATCCTTTTTGCACTTTCTCTCATGCTCCTCTCTTCTCATTCACCTCTCATATATATATATATATATATATATATATATATATAAGTATATATTATTCATCAATTAGGTATGCCTAATTAGATGAAAACAAAATAATAAAAACTCTCTTTGTCGACACCATATATGATTTAAAATTTTTATCCATGTAGTGCATTATACCAATTCAGATAACATCCACAAAACATAACTAGCCTCCATAATGTATTGCATACACTAAGTCAACAAAGACTAGAACACATTTCTCCAAACCAACAAGTAAACCTCAAAGCAAACACCTTCGAGATTTGAGAACTCATTAATTTTCCATCATACCACCAACATAGAGACAACAAATAAAATTGTAGTAGGGTAAACCCACAAAAGTGGTTTGCAATTTGAGTGAGGAAGGAAAAGTTGTGAAAAATGACCCCATGCAAAAAAAATCATTTTTGGGGTTCGAACGAACCAAAATAGGGTTCGCTAGAACCCTGGTTTGAGTGAACCCATTTAATGAAAGGACTCACCATTCTTACCAAAAAACACAAAGGAAATATTTTTTGAAAGGGGGTTCACTCAAACCCCCCATGGTTCACCTAAACCCCCCTTTTCCCACCTTCTCACCCTCTGGCACCAAAAAACTCTAGAATTTTGTGCTTCGAAGCTCAGGTTGAGGATGAAAATGGAGGAGACTTCACAAACCCAACTAGATGATGGTAGTCCTTAGAACGAGCTATTCAACTAATATAATTATGTATTTTTTTTTTAGCTTTATTAAACATAGGCTTTTCACTGAAAAATCAAGATCTTTGTTCTGCACATGTGAAAAATAGAAAATTATCAAAAACATTTGAAAATATGAGCACTAGATATTGAAGTCCTTGATCCAACAAGAAAATGAATTTCAATACATACAAAAAAAGTTATGTGTTATATGGTCCACCTATGTATGAATTGTAATTGGTTTGACTTCGAAACTTGATTACGTAGAACATTCAATAAAACACTATGAAACCAATTGGAAGCACTAGATATCATAGTTAAAAATCTAAATTCAAAAGATATATAATTTTATCCTTCATGGAAAAAAATTATGCGTTATACAATGAGCGTCACTCCTTAAAAATGTTGTTTACAAAAAACTAGTTTTGAAGGAGATGGAAAAAGAAGTGCATCTAATTCTCAAAATTTTGAAAAAAATATATTTAGAATCTACAAACAAAATTTCACAAATCACTAGTTTGCATCATCTTCAAATTCCTCACGGTTTAGCCGTATAGGTGCCTAAAAGTAAAGATTTAGTTAGAAAAATTATTTCAGTGTCCGTTTGGCCAAAAATTGTAAACCGGTATTGTGGGATCACCCAGCATAAGAATATTTACCTTGATAAAATGCAGAGTCTCCCACACAATATTCCAAGCAAGGAACAACAATAGAATACAAAGTAACTCTATTAGAGATAATTTTTTCTCACAACAAAATACGTCTCAAGATCCATGATATAGCTATCTGACCGAGTCATGATAATATGGTTAAGAGATTAGAGTCATATTAGATCTTGCGTGAAATCTGGACTCAAATACCAACACATTGATCCATCACAAAAGGACATTACCAATAGAGAACAACTTCCAATAAACCAAGTAGACTTCCCATATAGTTATTACCATGTTGACATCAATGACAATATAGGAACAACCAATCACAAACCATCCATACTTCATGCTCATGTTGCAAAGCTTCCATAATCCCAACATATACATGTAGTGCAAACTATCTATGTATAGAAACATCATCATCTAAATTCCCATATAGGGTATATTAAAATAATAACCTAATAGATAGGTTTCTCAAGCAAGTATCAAACAGGATCTTGCGAGTAACTTTTCATCAAATAACTTCTCAAGCTATTCATGATTCATCAATCCTAGTATATAATACAATTGGTAACATTCACTCCATAATATGGAGTATGTACAATCACTTCATAAGGAAATCATGACAACAAGATTCTTTTCCTTTTCAATAAGCAATATATCATTTCTCTATTTTGAGCAATCTAATGCAATTCCAAACAAAACATATGAGACATTCAATCTTTCACTAAAATAAATAAACATAAAGAGAATAGAATCTCATGCCTATTAATCACTTTAATTCAATTGAATCACTGGTTCTTAAGCCAATTCCCCTCTTAAAATCAGCTTAGCAACTATTCCTTCTCAAATTCCTCTCACTATTATTTCCTCACAAATACCTCTCAGCAAAATAAGAGCCTCACAAATAAAAAGAAGCAGAATGGAGAATGTGTGATAATGCGTAGTAATGAGTATTGAAATGAGGTAAGATTGCCTCTATTTATACCCAAAAACCAACATCTATAGGATAGAAACAAGGCTAGAGAATTGACACTTCTTAGCTCAACTCAATCGACTCAGCATGATAACCAAAAGGTGGCCAAAACCTATCTCAATACTCATCAAAATAGAACATTAGGTTGACTCTTTTCTTGCCAACAACATGTTAACCAATCCATATTTGCACATGTTATATACTAGAAATTTACTTGTAGGTTTAAGAGTCTTCTATTGAGTTACTTAATTCATAACTTGGCACCGACAATTCACCATGTTCCCTATTTCCTAGCTTTCTATTTACTCAAAATAAATAGTCAATATTCTAATGACTGCATTTTAACAAGGTTTGACTTGGTCTTGATAATGGATTCCACACATATCATATGGATTGACTTCACTTTAAGTTCACTTATACAACATGTTTCAATGTTTATACATTACTTATTATTTTGTATGCAATCTAAGGTTTAGCTAGCACATAAGCTTTATGTTTCCTTCTCACATGTTGGTTTAAACGTTGGTTATTTTCTCATGGTGACAGCAATACATATAATCTTATATCTTAACTTATACATTGGTCAAAGACTCATACTTCTGGTCTATGTGTTGGCTTTTATATACCCTTTCATCTCCTCTTTAAAAAGCTCAAAAACTAAGGTTTAAAAACTCTAATGATTAACATATACATAGTGCTATATAATAAATCAAATACAACATATTAAGATAAAGTATGCACTATAATAATAGTAGTTCTATTTACATTTATAATATAATATATATATATATATATATATATATATATTTTATATATGTATATATGTATATATATATATACATATATATATAATATATATATATATCCTCAAAACTATCGAAAGTATTAATTGCCAATTAATACATAGATATAATCATATTCATTTATTTATCAAACTCATACTTATACTGTCGCTCATAGTGTATATATTTATATTGTACTAGTCCAATTGATATACAAAGAAGAACATATACTCATTAACAAACAAGTTCATCAAATTAACCATTTGATATATGAATGCATATATCCATGTTATCATTATCCGTAACAATATCATATGTATATGTCTGGATAAACACATATACATTTTAATACAGTTATACACATATACACATATACATACATTAATGTATATGTATAGATGTTTCCTTTAACATAATTATATACATTACATTAATGTATATATATACATATATCGTATATACATATCATTATTTCGATACCCATTACTCAACACATATTCATATCCTCGTCGACAAGCATATACATTAAGTGTATACATAAATATATATAATCAATTCATCGTGTATGTATACTCGTAATTATTTCTACTTACATACATATGCACTTGCTTATGCTCTCATGTAAGGATCAATACATATACCCATAAACATGTTTACAATTAACATACATACAAATTGACGTAAAGATAACCAGTCATAAAGCCCAAAGACACAAAGATTCAATCTTGATAACTTGATCAAAAATTCAAAGAAATCAAAGACATTTGCTCAAACATTTCAATCCTTCCCTAAAGGTTACTTACTTGGTTCAAACTGACCCGACTCAACTAGACAAACTAGGGTGTGAGTGTGTGTAAGCTCACTAAGGCCAGACTAAAGGTTATCAGACCAAGTTCCTCTCAAGTGATACTTCCCCTCCCTTCCGGAGGCGTGAACTTGTACCTACATCCAACTTAGCGTATATAGTAATAGTAGTTAGACACTCAAATAAAATCCACATGCATCATAAAACATTAGCATATTCATATTGCAACACATGTTCTTTCATTGTACTTCATCAATATAAACATAATTACTCCTTCAAAACAATAACATCTTATTACCTATTCAGTATTTCATTCATTTATCAAACATATCAAAATCATGATTTGCATTCATCATCCTATTTACCCGTGAAGGTAAAATTAACTAAGTAACAATGAGATAGGGTGTAACATACTTCCACCTTGTGAATCATCATCCCTGATGATATAAGAACTATAAACATATAGATAAGGTCAAATAAAAGTTTTACTTACCATTTTCCAAATCATATAAGAATTATAAAATAATCTTCCCCCATAGCATCACTCCCTATAATCTAGTCCTTCCTGGACCTTGCATTGACTGACTCTTACTAATGCATAGGGGAAACTAGTCTACTTCACGCATACTTCCTCTTTCAAAGAGTACATTGGTAATTTTATACCATGTGACACTTATACACACTTTGATGGAAGCACAAATTGATGCTCACAAACTCACAATGCAACATAGCCTCTATTGCAATAAGAACAACTCATAAAACCCAAAGAAATGCAAACACATTAAAAAAAAATTATTGTAGTCAATCAAATTGAGACAATTACATTATTTTCTTAAAATAAAAAGGTTTTAAATCTGCTCCACATGCTCTTCCTATAGCTCCCTTTTTCTGCCCCTAAATTTTTCATTTCATTTCTCCAAAAGTTTCTGCACCTTTTCTCTTCAACCCCACATTGCCCTCCTCTTTATTTTCTTGCACAAAGCTTCTAAAAACCCATCATATTTTTTCCATAATTTCTCCTTGATTATTAGGATTATTTTAAAACTCCAATATTGTGCGCCTTGTTCTCAGCTTTCTGGATCATTTTGAAATACTTGATTTCATCAATGTATGAGAAAGTTAGGGTTGTTTTACTAAGACTAGGTCTCATAGGCATGACTCCAAACCATCTTCCTCTCCCTTGTAGTCAAACTTCCATAATTCTCCCTTATTCCTTCTTGAATGTGGGTTTTCTCTTTTTGACTTGAGAATTCAATGGCATTCAAAAAAAATCTTCCCACTTTCTCCATTCCATTAATGCCCATCATTCCAATCTTCCAGCAAGATGCAATTTCAAATTTTCTAAATGGAGTTATAATATTACAATAGATGTCCACACAAGCTTGGACATGGAAGTTTTTCCTTTTTTTGAAAAATTAACACTTTTCAAAAAAAATTTAAACAATTACAAAGTGAATCAATTAATTAATTGATTCTTCACAATCCCTACATCAAACCTTACTATGCTAGAGGACTTGAGCAATAAAATAATAGTGCCTACAACCAAAAATCAAAACAAAACACAAGCATGAAATGTTAAAATATTTTTGGTTGTGCAAGATTGTTGGGTACCCCTAGATGCTCCTGCATCACGCTTTAAATAGTCCTGATTGATATTATGCATCTGAATCTAATTATTAACATCATTTCTTCCTAAATCACCTCTGACTAACTATTTAATCAAATAATCTATATTGTTTAATTAAATTCATCATTTTCTCCTATTAATCAAATAATTAATTTTATTGGATTAATTAATCCCATTTCTTACTAATTCTCATCGCATTTAATTAAATCATGCAAATCATTTAATTTTAAAGCTCCTATTTCTTGTCATTTGATTAAATAAATCTAATTATTTAATTAAAATGTCATATTCTTCTAAAACCCCTAACCCACCTAAGATTAATTAATTTTGGATTAATTAACCTTAAATCGATTTCTAATCTTCATTAGCCCATCCTCTAGCTTTGAACCCCACCAAGATTAAATAAACCCATGATTTATTAACCCCACTTGCACAAGTAAATAATTCTTACAAATTAATTAAATGTGCTATTTCTCTCACAAAGGAATATTCCCTTACTCCACACTTCAAGTCTTTAAGGCTCTTACAAAAGCATATATTGCCTCTTACAAGAGTCATCTTGTCTCTTACAAGGGCATTTACTTCTCTTACATACCTTTACATCCTCACTCACATTCCTTAAATTCTTCCAACCATATGCCTTAACTCCCACTTACATCTCTCTTCACAAAATGTGCACATTGCTTATTTTTCACCCTTCTTCTAACCCTAGCTTCATATAAATTGAAGGAACTTCTATGGAAAATGGATGCATCTTTTCATGCAAACTTACTATACACATTTTTCACCCACACCTACATACATTTTCATCTTTTGAGCTTGAATCCACTATCTTATTGCATCAAATCCATCACTTTGCATCAAAATCCTAAAGATTATCCAACAATGGATTGGGAAAGGGCCATATTCCACATCAATTTGGCACCAATCTCCCTATGGGATGAGGTTTGGAGTACTTATATAGGATTTCACACTTTTATTTCATGTTGTTTCATGCTTTTATATAGTTTGTCTTCATTTCTTTCTATGTTTAAGTATCTCATAGGGAATGTGATTTAACCTACTAATATGACTAATTCTTGTGTGTGTTTTTCATGTTTATCCCAGGTTTATCTCGCATTCACATTTTGGTGCTAGATTTTGAGAGTACCGACGACCTCCAGATGAAGGACCCTCGGTACGCAAATTAGGAATTTTCTCGATTTTCATGTTTTTCATGCATTTATTAGAGTCTAGAAGTGTCAATCAATAGTGGCACTATATTGAGTTGCTTTTTCTCTAGTCGACATTACTATTGACAATGGAGCATTGCACTTGTAGAATAGTGTCATAGGGCACAGTTTTGATAGAGCGTCATGCACAAAATGTCAACTTGCCTTTGCGAGATAACGTTGCAGAGTCTGATTTAGATAGGGTGTTGCTTTTGAATGCCGACCCACCTTTGCCCAATAGCATCATGCGAAATGATATAAGTCTACCATCACACAAAACTATCAATCTACTTTTTGTGACTTCTGGCGCTTTTGGTTTTAGCATCTCTATTGTTAAAAAGATAAAGCTTTGCTATTGAAAATAGCATTTCTTTTGCATTTATAAGGTCCAAAGTTACCATTTTTATTAATTTTTGGAAATTTTGATGCGATGTGTTTCGTGCATGTAGGAGGTTCTTTGCATGCTCCTGTCCAAGGAGCATTAGTGTAGGATTCTACGTTGGGCAAGATAGTTGACCGACAGTGCAGTGGCATTTCTGGGGGCCATTGGTTTCGGTTTTGTAGCACAAATAGTTGACAAGCACACGACCGTCCATTGCATAGAGACTCAAAGAAAAATTGCAAGAATTCTCTAAAGGAAAGTGAGCAAATGAATTGAAAATGACCCTTGCACTCCTATTTAAGCATGAAAATTAGGGTTTTTCCCCTAATTAAGGTGGGAAATTATGTTTTTTAATCCTATTGATCAAATATCAAGCCATGAAGCCTATTTTGAGCATTTTTTAGCACCTTGAGCTTGTTTTCACATCCTGTAGCTTATTTTCTATAACTGGACCTTTGTTGAATCTTTATCGTAAGCTCGACCTAAAAATTGAAACAAATTCCTGATCTCTCAAGGGGGAAATGTAGCAGCATAATTCCTTCCACTGGGGCAATAGTGGCCACCCAAAAAAAATAAAAAATGAATTTTGATCTTGACAACAACATCAATCCTAAGAAGCGTTTGTCTTTGAACCAATGTAATAGGTACCTTGGTTCAAAGAGGGGTAAAATGTAGACATTTTAAATAGTCCTGATCAATATTATGCATCTAAATCTAATTATTAACATCATTTCATCCTAAATCACCTCTGACTAACTATTTAATTAAATAATCTATATTTTTATTTAAATTCATCATTTTCTCCTATTAATCAAATAATTATTGGATTAATTAATCCCCTTTCTTACTAATTCTCGTCCCACTTAATTAAATAATGAAATCATTTCATTAAAAATCTTGTCTTCTCATTTGATTAAATAAATCTAATTATTTATTTAAAATTTCATATTCTTCTAAAACCCCTAACCCACCTAAGATTAATTTATTTGGATTAATTAACCTTAAATCACCTGCTAATCTTCATTATCCCATCCTCTAGCTTTTAACCCCACCAATGTTAAATAAACCCATGATTTATTAACCCTACTTGCACAAGTAATTATTTTTTACAAATTAGTTAAATGAGTTATTTCTCCTAATAAAGGAATATTCCCTCTTCCTTTCTCCATACTCCAAGTCTTTAAGGGTCTTACAAAGGCCTTTATTGCCTCTTAAAAGAGTCATCTTGTCTATTACAAGGGAACTTACTTCTCTTACATAACCTTACATCCTCACCCACATTCCTTAAATTATTCTAGCCATATTCCTCAACTCTCTCTTACATCTCTCTTCCCAAAATATGCACACACATGTGTGAGGCACATATTCCCATTACTTCTCTTAGCCTTGTGCCACTTGTCACAAGGATAATGATCCTCCATTTAGTCCAATGTTGCTTAGTTTTCACCCTTCTTCTAACCATAGATTCCTATAAATAGAAGGCACTTCTATGGGAAATGCATCCATATTTTCATGCAAACTTACTATACACATTTTTCACCCACACCTATGTATACATTTTCATCTTTTGAGCTTGAATATGTTATCTTATTGCATCAAATTTATTACTTTCCATCAAAATATTGAAACTTACCAACAAGGGATTGGGAAAGGACCATATTCCACATCAATTTGGCACCAATCCCCCTATTGGATGAGGTTTATCTCGCGTTCACAACACTTATATCATAGTGACTAGAAAACACAATCTCATTGGCTAATGAATTTATCCCTAGTGTAACCAAAATTGATTAGAAATATCAATGTATTATACACTACACTATGGGTCCCATATTTCCCTTTGGTATTTACACCAAAAAATTTAGAAGACAAGACCATCTATCACTGAATCAACCATTTTCCTTAAGCATAACATTGCTTCCTAATTCAAACCTTGTATACAAATTTTTTCCTTGATCCCTTTGATCTTTTATTCACTAATACATTTGACTGCAAAATCCGATGAAATATGTAAAATTCGATGTTCATTGGGTGCTTGTAAAAATTGATGTGTAATTTTCAATTTTTTGAAAGTTTATCCCCGACGTTCATCAAAATTTCGACGAACCCGGGGTTCATCGAAATGTTGGCTATCATTTTCGTCAAACTTTCGACAAACATGAAAAATAGAAAAAAAATCAAATTGTGGCCAACATAAAGAAAAGTGAGTTCGCTGATTTATTGCACAGTTTTGCTCTACTTGAGACTTGTTGGAGAACTAAGGACGATTTTTTGGGAAAAATCAGAAAAAATCAAGAAGATATCGCCAGGTTGAGGGTAGTCATTGTGTTTTTGCATAATTCAGTTGTGAAGCCATATTTGTACTTCCAAGTTTTAAAACCATATTTTAAAGCAACATCTCATCATATTTCATTTTTAGAGCTTAAGGGTTTTGATAATTTCATGTCCAAATTTTGTTGTGTGGAATCACCATAAGATCACAACCAAAGAACAAATTCTTGTGACTGTAATTATGTGATCCATAACTCTATTGGTCATGTGGCATAGTTGTGCTATAACAAATACAAGATGCATTCATGTGTGACCCAACTTTAATGTGGCTATGTTGTGATAGAAATGGAGGAACTCATATAATGTAGTTAATTCAGGTTTTATAATGTAGGTGTCAATCATCATTGGGTGCATTCAGCTTGTCTCAAGTTTAACAGGTTAGGATGTAATTATAGCATGATCGAAGAGCGATTACCTCTTGTTGCAATAAAGAGCCTATAACTCTGGTTGATATGCAGAGTGGTTGTGTTATATCAATTATGTAGTGCATTCAAGCACAACCCATGTTTAATGGGCTATTCTAGAGTGATCAAGATTTTCTAAACCTTATGAATGTTACTTGACATATATTTGCATAATCTCAAATTCCTTCAGAGGCTTTTGAAGTATCAATGTATCCTATATAGGGTTTAGAATGATTTCTTTTAATTAAAAAAATAAATAAATGATGTATTTCCTTATAATTAGATAATGTGGAGATCTTCTAAATCTTCCCGAGCACACTATCCTCTTTGGCACTGTATTCATTACTCCAGCTCCTAGGGTTTTGCATGTGACATCTTTAATATCTTCATGACCATGGCTTTTAAATAGATCTCAGACTTTGCTTTAATCCTTTTCATGGTAACCCTTGAGTTCCATAATCCACCTTCAATCTCTTCTAAGAATGTTGTCTTAAGCTAGACTGCATAGTATGCATATAAAGAAAGTCCTTCATACCTGCCATTGTTCCAAACCACCACTCACTACCTTGCTTAAAATGTTGCCTCCATAAGCATAATAGCATGTTTTAAAATCATGGTTGCTATTGATTGACCATTAAGGTCACCACTTTCATCAAGATACAATGAGATTTTTGTCTTCAAACCCAAGGCATTATGCAAGATAACATTGTGAATTGTTTATTTGTGTATGATTCCCGATTTTCTTGCACATTTACTACTTTGCTAACTTCCTTGAAATTTGGGTGTGCACCCTTAGCTAATCTCAAGCGACTCACTCACTATCACTTGAGGTTGCTTTCCTTGAGCATCCTTCTATATAAAATCAGAAACTAGCTGCGCCATGGTTTTCCTACTTACTACAAAGGGACATTGTTTCATGGTATTGTAGTTCTTAAGATCCTTCAACCTTATTGGCCGGCTACTTCCGCAGGTCCACAAGGTATTATTCACTATTCTCCCATCTTTGATGAGTCTCCAAAACAACTTTGCTCAAACATGCAATCCACTACCTCCATTATACATTAATGGCTAAGAAGAAACAGTGGACCTATGATTTACCATTTATTTACTTCATTTTGGAAAGTCATTTCCACTGGTGCATTTTCCTTTTCTAACTTCACAAAAGCATTTTGAAAACCCTATGCAAGGTCAGCAGGGGTAAGGAAACTCAGCATTAAAAATCTCCACTTCACTATGCAAGGTTTGAGCTTTATTATCTTAATCAGCTACTTTCTGACCTCTTTTTTGGTATCCAAATCTCAAGTGAGCGTGTTCTACCGTAGATTGCATTTACAAATGTCCACTTTAAGCTACATAGTAAATGCTTGTTATTGGCTACAATCTTTAGATTGCTAAGATTTTATTGTTATTACCTACAATGTCTCAATCTTTTTCACAGTATTGCAACCTCCACTAATCCACTATAGTTATTGTTTATGTTTCTATGGAGGCCTAGGGTTTTGTACCTAATCATGCTCTTCTGCGTGCTTTTGTTGTTTTATTAGGGGATCTCTCAATGTTGAGGGCCCTAGGAATAAGCTTGTCATAAGAAGTGACACATTGCATCTTTAACTAAAAGGATAAATCTGTATTGATATTAGCAATGATGATTCTGATTTGTTGCTCCTTAGGAATGGTTCACTTGCTCTTACTTAGCCTACTACCTCCATTGTTGTAGGAAGTTTGTGATCAGTTCACATTCCGGATTTTAGGAGTCTTAACGGTTGGAAATCATAGTAAAATTAGAATTTAATAAGTTTTGGAATTAGCATTTTAAAGTGTTTTTTGGGGTCATTAACTTTAGACTATCTTCTCTTTTGCAGGGGTGGTTGTATGCCAAATTTTTTTGGTGTAAAATATCATAATTATTAGATTATGTTACCTATCTATGAATAAAAATTATTGGAGTGTGAGTTTGATATTTTTTGAAGATCTAAATAGTCGGGCTTGGTAAAGAAAAATCATGTCAAATAATATTAGTCCACAACAAAATGAAGAGACACTTGATAGATTGTGGGCTAGATTGAAAAGAAAGGGTGATGGTAAATGTTATTATCCTTGCAATAATTGCAAGGGCTTAAAGATGAGATGACTTTTAATCACAACAGCTGAGAAACATTGTAGGAAACATGGTCACATTGAAGGGGGGCATGATTATCGTCCATTGGTAAGTTTTTCATTATATGTGTTTATATTGATTGAATTTGTAAATGTTTATATTGTTTTAACATTTTATATATATATATAATCACTTGATCATGATCATGGTTTATTTGTGTCAATCATTATTATAAAGGTGGGGTTCCCTAGGGTAGATGATATGGATTATCACGGCCCGGAGAATGTGGTTTTGCAAGCGGACAAACATGGAGCGTGGAATATCGAAGATTAAGTTAATCATCCTATGGAAGAAGATGATCATTTGCCAAAAAACATAGTTGAAGATGATGGCATGAATATATTGATCCATGACACATTTAGTGGCAGAGCTGATCATGATGATCAAGATGACTTTGATGATATTCATGATTTACCTGTACTTGAGAAGGCATACGAGCCCCTTTATGAAAGCTCTGAAACAACTCTTCTCTCTGTTGTATTGTTGCTATTGAAATTGAAGGTTATGAATGGTTTATCAAACATATCAATCTCATGGATGTTAAGGTATGTCATATATGTCATCTTTTTTCATCTATTTTAATTGTTGTTAGTTCATCACTAGTAAATAAATGATGAAATATGTAACATTAATATTCTTTATATGAACAAATTATTTTTTGTTGTAGATTGATTGGTGAATTTTTGTTACCACCATCAAATATTTTACCTTGGTCATACCGAGATTTATGTGTCATTATGAAAAATATTGAAATCGAGTATCAAGCAATATATCAACTAACAAAAAAGGTGTCTCGCAAGGTTCTTTATTATATTCCCATTATTCCACATATGCAACGATTATTTAGGTGTGAAAGATTAGCATAATTTATGGATTACCATGCACCGAATAGAAGTGGAGATGACATTCTTTGAATGCCTGCAGATGGTTCTACATTTAGGGACGTGGAGGAAAAATGGCCACACTTTAAAGAACCTCGTAATCTCAAGCTTTCATTGGGAGCGGATGGTGTCAATCCCTTTGGAGAGCTGAGATCTATTTACTCAGTGTGGCCTGTCTTTGTTATCAACAATAACATTCCTCCATGGATGTCAATAAAGAGGGAGCACATAATGTTGTCAATGATTATTCCAGGTATTTCTTTACATCAGTTTTCTTTAACGTAGTAGCATCTCATTTGTCTTATTTGTTGCATAATGACATATTTTTTTCATTCAATAGTCATGTACATTAATTTATATATATATTGTAGTAAAATGGTTATAATAACTATGTAATGCTTATGTTCATTCAACTAGGTAAGTACCAAGTTAAAGATATGAATGTATATATCAAGCCTCTTATCGACGAGTTACTAAAGTTATGGAATGGCATCACTATGTATGACGTCTCCAGACCAATAGGACAAAGACAATTTAATTTCCATGCAATACTTGTATGGACAATTCATGATGCCCCAAGGCTAACACATTTTTGTGGTATGTTATAACGTTCAACTACACTTTAACAATATTTAATTTGATGAAGTAGATATCATGCATGTTTTGAAAATAATCTATTCATTATATATAATGAAAAAAATTGGCATATTTAATCCAATTATATATCATCTTGCAGGTCTTCAAACAAAGGAAAAATTTGCATGTCCAATTTGTGGTCCAAAGATGAAATCTTGTCATTCAACAAGTTTAGGAAAGTAGGTGTTTGATGAGTATAGGCACTTCCTCCATAGAAATCATAAGTATCGAACTACTGAAAAACATTTTTTCAATGGGAAAGAGGAGACTACATCAAAACCACGAAGAATGTCACCTCACCTATGGAAGTTGGAATATAATAGAATTAATCGTCAAGGTTATACATCGATCAAATTGTTTATCTATCATATATGATATGTTTTGAATTTATATTTTTATATTGTGTTGTGTTTACTCGCATGATGTTAATTTGTTTAACTTATATGCTTCATGAAGGTCGTCAAGGCATTAATGGTCGGCTTCCACAGGGACTAAAAAGTTATCCTAGACAATTTAGTAGGTTGCCCTACTATGAGCAGCTACAAATTGTGCATTTGTTTGATACAATGCATATCGGAAAGAATATAACAGATACGTTATGGAAAATATTGGATGGAAGGCATGACAAAGAAAAAATTGTCAAAATTTTTGCTAACATTCAGGAAGCCAATCATTCAATGAAAAATGCCATTCAATTAAATAGCAATGGAGACCAAATTAATATAAGTGCCCTTCCTTGGTTATTAACAGAGCAGCAAAGCAATGCTATAAAAGAATTCATACAAAAAATTTGATTTCCCACAGGATTTTATGCAAACATAAACAATATAATAACAAAGAAAGGTGAATTTGGGTCAGGGATAAAAATGCATGATTGGCATACCTTCATTAAGGTAATTATTCTGGTATATTATATATACTTGTATAATGATTGTACTTTTCAGTGTATTGTGTTTACTACTTTTGAAAAAATAATGAAAAGATCATTTTATAATTGTTGCAGTACGTTCTACCTCTATCTCTCCCAGACAACTTTGACAACATTGTCAAGCAAGTTATATATGATCTTGGAAAATACATGAGGTAAGTAGTGAGATTTTTCAATTCACTATATACATCTTATAATTGCCATTTGTTTTACTTGCTATGTAATATACTGTATATTTTTGTTAAATCTCATTAATATATTTGTGCCTTGAATCACTTGTAGATGGCTATCATCTAAAGAAATCCATAAAGAAGATATAAATTATTGGAAGAGAAAAATTCCTCGTCTAATGTGTGAAATGAAAAAGTGTCTACCTTCCACATTTTTCAATGCACAAGAACACTACCTCATACACCAAATTGAGGAGATTGAATTGTGTGGACCTGAACACACAAGGTCAATGCGGATGGTTGAGAGGCACTTGAAATTTTTTAAAGGCTTTGGTTAGACAAAGAGCACATCCTGAGGGTTCTATGGTGGAGGGATATATGGTATACCAGACCATGGTGTACATTAGTGAATATCTTCCTAAGGTTGCAGCAAAGATCCATGTTAGATCGCATTTGGGATCCCAACTCCAATAACAAATTCAAAGGGGAGTACCTGTTGGGGAAAGGTAGATTGAGGAAAGTGAGAGGTAATTATAAGATGATCATGGAGATTAATTAGAATGCATTTTACATATGGTTTTTATGTATATTGTACTTATTTAATTTTTAATCTTCAATATAATTCAATTATAAATTAAGGTTGTATACTATGGTATTTAACTAATTATACGTCGTTTGTGAATTTTTTTTTTTTTGGTACAGTTGGTCGAGAGTGGGATGCACTACATTTGTACGTCACCAACAATATTGATTGGATGACGGTATGGATTGAATGATGTCAACAATCTGGTCGCGCATTAACATGGCAATATGTGGCTTCATTGGTTAAATAAGCTCATCGTAATGGAGATTCCAATGTTACACAAATGGAAATTGATTTAGCATATGGTTTAAGAGATAAACAGGTATGTATAAATCTATTAATCACCCTATAAATATGTTTATCAACTGACGATATTGCAATAATTTTTACATGTTTGACATATTGTAGGTGAAACACCACAAGGCTATGTGGTGCAATTGTCATAAATTTTGAATCAAAATGTTGGATGACATGAAGAAAACTTGTGATTCTGGTATAACTGTAGTCTTTCAGGTGACTAATATGTCATCTAGAAGTGACATACATCCAGAAGTCTTAGAAAATTGATACTATGGGATTTTGGATGATATACTTGAGTGTGACTTTAAGTCCTTCAGATTAATTTTGTTCATCGTCCTATGGTACAGCTACAATTGAATGAAAATGATCCTGAGAGAACTATTATTGAACATGATAATGGATTTACCATGGTTAATACAAGGTTGATCGAGCGAGCTGGAAATGAGGCCTATGTTCTTCCAAGCCAATGTGAGCAGGTATTTTACTTAGAGGTTCCAGGTAAACTGGGTTGGTCATTTGTTGTTAGACATGATCCAAGAGGAAGGCCGATAAAGAATAATGTGGTGGAAGAAGAAGATACCGAAGAACTAGAAGATGATGTAGATGATGATCAGGATCAACGGTTAGTTGATGATGTCCCTAGCAAAGATGTCGAAGAGGAGGAACTAGATCATGATGATGTAGGAGTTAATGTTCATGAAGATCATATCCGTGTGGATGATGACATTATCGAAACTGATATTGATGATGATGATGATGATATGACCAATCCTTACAATTTCGAATATGGATCGGATGATACAGACAAAGAGTTGGATGAAGAAGAAGATCAAAGACATTGAAATTTATAAGTTATGCAATTATATTATCTATAATTAGAATTTAGTTTTATTTTATTTGTAATGTCAAATATTAAAATTTTAGATTGAAATACTTAATTAATTTTAAAATATTTATAATTAATAGATAGAGGTAGAGATGAGTATAGAATGAGAGAGGAAAAGGGATAAAAATAGATAGAGATATAGAGAGAGATAGAGGGAGAAATAAATATATAGAGAGATAGGGAGATAGAGGGGGTATATATATATATAGAGAGAGAGAGAGATGGCAAGATAGAGATATAAGGAGATATAGAGAGAGGGGAGAGAGAGAGAGATAAGTAGAGAAACAAAAATAGAGATGGAGAGGGATCGATAGAAATAGGGGTAGATAGAGAGAGAGAGAAAGAGAGAGGGAGAGATAGATAAATGGGAAGATAAAGACATAGATATAGAGATATATGGGAAGATAAAGGGACAAATAGGTTGATATATGAAGATAGATAGGGGTATAGGGAGGGATCAAGAGATCAGGGAGAGATGGGGAGAGATAGAGAGAGGGAGGGAGAAAGGGAGAGAGATATGTAGAGGAGGGAGAGATAGAAGATGGGGAAGAGGGAGATATAGAGGGGGACAGAGGGAGAGCGAGAGGGGGAGGCTAATTTTTTAGTCTAAATTCTATAAAGTATTCAATAAATAATAATATAAATATTATAAGAATTATATAATTTGTATTTTAAATTACACACTATATTTTATTTTTGAAAAATATGTAGTTTTTTAACCATTTTCCTATATATTTAGTATTAAGATGTTTACATCTTTCAACAATTCAATATATAATACAAATAAAATATAGTTAATAATTTAATTAACTAGCATACCTATATTAATTAATAGTATATGTAAAACACGCCGAGATTTATCTTTATCAAGATGCCTATTGACGTGAAAAAATGCTTACATTTTCATGAATATCAATTTGGAAAGCAATCAATTTGATTTCATTATTGTTTGTGTCATTTTTTATCTCAATTCCCATTTATAAGGGTACACATTCAAATTTGAAATCATACCAACTTGTCTATAACAAAAATCAACCAAGAATAATAAATTTAAAAGTAGAAATGTTCATCAATCATTAGATTTAGTATTGACAACATCAAAGAAGTATATCATGACAAAATGGCATTAACTAACTTAGATATATCCACTATTTTTTTTTCAAATGTTTGAATATATTGTTAACATTATATACATTCAAGCATTTGAATGTTATGAAACCTATAGCTTTGCAATTGAGTCTAATAAAGCTTTGCTCTCAAATGAATAATCAAACTTTGTTGTTTTTATGACTGTGCATTTAATCCTTTGTTCATCAATATAAGTCTCTTTTTTCACTTGAAGTTTAAATATGTATCTATTGAAAAAGACCTTTTGTATAATGTGTGAAAACTTAACATCATCTTGTTTTTCATGCTTCAGAATGTTCAATTCTTTTGTTGTCACACTTATAATTTATTCTGCCACTTCTTCAAAAGTTGTAATCCAAGTGAATGAAGTATGGTCTTGCACTTTGCATTGAAGTATATATTTATAATCACATTCAAGGAAATTTTTATCACATCTTCCACAATACCACTGACCATTTTGATTAGTGTTTACCTTCTTTCTGCAGTGCCTATCTCTAATTTTCAAGGGGCATGTTGTATAACAAAAAAATTCTACCTTAATGAAAGATAAGGTAGCTTTTATCACTATCCAATAAGGTTTACCAGAGTTGGCAAGGTCTCGATCCTGTATTTGTGACATACTAGGGTTAGGAACAAATAGGGTTTAGGTTAGGGTTGGGGTTCAATTAGGGCTAGAATTTAATTAGGGTTAGATTTCAATCAGGGCTAGAGTTTAATTAGGGTTAGGGTTAAGGTTAGGGTTTGGGCTAAATCAGGGTTAAGGTTCAATTAGGATAAGTGTTCACTTGGGGTTATTATTAGGCTTAAGATTGGGGTTAATAGTAGGGTTGGGATTTAGATTGGGGTAGGATACCAAAAAATTGTTAAAAAGATAAGATAACATAAAATTATAAATGAAATTAATTATATTAATTTCATAGTTAAAAAGATAATTCTATGGATCTTTAAATATACATATATAATAATCTTTAAATCTTTATTTAAAAATATATATATTATATTTTATAAACTTATACATTAAATTTTTTAATATTTAAGTTATACTAAAATCTAAGATGTTCAATATTCATTATTATTTTTAAATTATAATATTGATTAAAGATATATAATTATATTTATAAGATTTAAATTCAATAATGAATTTAGAAAATATTAAATCAATCAAAATTGTTTCTACTATCCAAAATACTATATAAGTAAATTATAAAATATTATAATATAATATTTAAATTTTCTATTACAAATGTTAAATAATTCTAATGTCAAATTTTTATAATTAAAAACTTACCTTTTAATGATGTTAGTAAGTTTTTTAATTAAAATTAGTTTTTCAAGCATATTAACATACCTAGTTATTTCACCAAAATCTATTATCTATTATTGATTATATATCTTTTTATGTATAATATATTTTAAAAAAATTAAAATATATTTTTGAAAAAAATATATATATTTAAAAATATATATATATTTTTTAAAAATTAAACAATATATTTTTTAAATTAGAAATATATTAGAAATATTTTGAATGTATTCAACTATCAAAATATGATTTTTATTTTAATATACCATTAAAATCACTAATAAAAAATATTAAAGAATTTATATATATTTGTTTAATATATTAAAAAAATATTTTATATTATAAATATTTTATAAATAATTTATAAAATATTTTTTAAATATATTAAACAAAATATATATAATAGTTTAACCGTTGTATGTGGGCTCAAAAATAAAAAATGTGAGGGTTACGAATTAGGTTATTTTCTACACGGAAGGCAAGCTGCTGGCAGGCCATGGATGGGCATACCATTTTGTATGTTGCGTAGCCTGCTCCTGACTTGAGTAGTTGCCCTAATTTCTCTGCTTTTGCTCATTTTTAATGAATTTCCCCCCAGCCTTGTCAAATATTTCATTTTAAATGATTTGCTTTGGAAGCAATGAAACATTTAAAATATATCACACAAAAATTTCCTTGGGCCCCACCTTGTACAATCCACGTGGCACCCGCCCATGATTTCACAATCAACCAAAGCACCATCGCAGGATGGCGAGGAACGGCTCAGATCAAAGGATAGTTGATGAAAAATCGTGCAAATTTGATCCCCCATATGGGACACGTGTCACTCACCCGCGATATCGCCATCCTACAATTCTCGATTACGAGCTGGTGGGCAACCATTGATCTTGAAGGCATTTTGATCGATGGTCAAATATTTCATTTTAAATGTTTTGCTTTGGAAGCAATGAAACATTTAAAATATATTGCACAAAAATTTCCTCGAGCCCCACCTTGTACAGTCCATGTGGCACCCGCCCGTGATTTCGCAATCAACCAAAGCACCATCGCGGGATTGCAGGGAACAACTTAGATCAAAGGACAGTTGGTGAGCAGTCGCGCAAATTTGATCCCCCAGATGGGACATGTGTCACCCGCCCGCGATATCGCCATCCTACAATTCTCGATCATGTGATGGCGGGCAACCGTTGATCTTGAAGGCATTTTGATCAATGGCAGTGCAAATTTCATCCTTCTAAAAAATAAAACATTCATTAAAGGGCAAGGGGACATTACTAGGCAGATGGAAAACAATGACATAAGTTTTTTTAAAACTGTTCAGCACAGGGCCAACTAGGACTTAGGAAAATAAAACATTAAGACCAAAGGGACCAGGCCTAGACAGAACGATGGGGCATAAGATGTTTTTAAAACCCTTCAAAAAAGGTAACGGAGAAATAGATCCCAACCAAGACATTAGGTAAACACAAGGGTTTAAGATGAAGACAAAGCTAAAACCCCAGCCCTAAGAAATTTTCCAACACCATGAAAGACCAGTGACATAAGGCAGGGCATGAGTGAAACATTAGGAACAAAATTTGAAATTCCATCAGTACAAGCATTGGATAATTTATATTAATAGTTTGTCCTATCACAAATATAATAGGTGAGCACAATAAATAACATGTATTTTCCCATTAAATGTGAAGGATTTTCAAAAAGTTTTAGTGTTCAACTATTGGTCCATTTTTGTTCAATATAAGTTGTATTTTAAATAATTATGTGTTGTTTTTATAACAACAAATAGATTTTGTGTTCAACTATTAGTTCATATGTATTTGAATATAAAAGGTAGAGATATCAAATATTTATGGTTATCAGTAGTATTTGGTCCACTTATGTGTATATTAATTTTTAATTTAAAATAAAAATATCATATTATTCTATAAGCAACAAATGATATTTTTTTGGTTCAACTATTGGGGGTTCCATGATTAAGTTTTGATCGAACCTTTAAAAAGTCAAATTTTAGACACTTCTCAAAAGATCTACTGATGTGGCGAGTTGCATGATGAGTCATGCCTCCAAACCTTAGTTATAGATAAATAAGGGCAGTCTACATTTCCAAACAAAATGAAAGGTTCTATGATATTCGATCCAATTGCTACATGTTGAGAAAGTTAGCCTGCATGACTACTAAGCCCTCTCCCCTAAAGGAATAAGGGGACATCACTAGGGCAATGATAAACAATGACATAAGTTGTTTTAACAAGGGAACATAGGACCAACAAAAGACTTAGGAAAAATAAAGTCAGGCCAAGGAAATAAAATGATAAAACAAAAGGGGGCCCGACCTAGACAAAGCAATGGGGCTTAAGTCATTTTAAAACCTTCCCAAAAAGTAGCAGTAAAATAGATCCCCATCCAAGGTCAAGATGAACACTAGGGTTTTACATGAAGATGAAGGCAAACCCCATCTTAGGCTTTCCCAAACACCATAGATGACCAAAGACACAAGGCCGAGGATAAAATAGAACATAGAGAGCAAACTTTGAAGTTCCATCACTGCCCATAACCCTAGAGTTTAACCCTCTACCTCATGTTTAACCACTCTACCTCTTATCTCTCTCCCACTCCCTCCCTATTTCCCTCTCTCTCTCAAGTCTCACCCTCCTACCCCCTCTCCCTCTCTTAGGTCTCTCTCTCTCTCACTCACTCTTATCTCCCTCCTCTCTACCCTTAACCCTCTAC